>CM075273.1:3010000-3470000 GCA_037678475.1 x Bolboschoenoplectus mariqueter
CATTAAAATGCGTCCGAAATGCATTTCAGCATGTTTACGCACGATTTAAATCAATTTGGCCTCATTTTTGCTTCAAATATCATCGAAATACACAAAAAGATGATAAATCTGTTTATTTAATATTTATGAGTATTCTTGGATCGATATTTGACAGTTATGACTTATATTTCATCCCAAATGGCATTATAATGCTTCCAAAACGAATTTGAGCATGTTTAAGCAAGATTTAAATCTATTTGGACTCATTTTTGCGTCAAATATCATCGAAATACACAAATAAGATGCCAAATTTGTTCATTTAATATTTATGAGTGTTTTTGAGTCGATATTTGACAGTTATGACCTATATTTCAACCCAAATTGCATTAAAATGCTTCCGAAATGCATTTCAGCATGTTTAAGCACATTTTAAATCAGTTTGGCCTCATTTTTGCTTCAAATATCATCGAAATGGACAAATAAGATACAAAATATGTTCATTTATTGTAAATGAGTGTTTTTGAATTGATATTTGACAGTTATGACCTATATTTCACCCCACATTGCATTAAAATCCTTCCAAAACGAATTTGAGCATGTTTATGCACGATTTAAATCAATTTGGACTCATTTTTGCGTGAAATATTATCGAAATACACAAATAAGATGTCAAATATGTTCATTTAATGTTAATGAGTGTTTTTTAAGTCAATATTTGACAGTTATGACTTATATTTCACCCCAAATTTCATTAAAATGCTTCCAAAACGAATTTGAGCACGTTTAAGCACGATTTAAATCAATTTGGCCTCATTTTTGCTTCAAATATCATCGAAATACACAAATAAGATGTCAAATATGTTCATTTAATGTTCATGAGTGTTTTTGAGTCAATATTTGACAGTTATGACTTATATTTCACCCCAAATTTCAATAAAATGCTACCAAAATGAATTTGAGCATGTTTAAGCACGATTTAAATCAATTTGGCCTCATTTTTGCTTCAAATATCATTGAAATGCACAAAAAAGATGCCAAATATGTTCATTTAATGTTTATCAGTGTATTTGATTGCATATTTGACTGTTATGACTTATATTTCACCCTAAATTACATTAAAATGCTTCCAAAACGAATTTGAGCATGTTTAAGCACGATTTAAATCTATTTGGCCTCATTTTTGCTTCAAATATCATCCAAATACACAAATAAGATGACAAATCTGTTTATTTAATATTTATGAGTGTTTTTGAGTCGATATTTGACAGTTGTGACTTATATTTCATCACAAATTGCATTAAAATGCTTCCAAAATGCATTTGAGCATGTTTAATCTCATTTTAAATCAATTTGGCCTCATTTTTGCTTCAAATATCATCAAAATGCACAAACAAGATGCCAATATATTCATTTAGTGTTTATGAGTATTTTTGGATCGATATTTGACAGTTATGACTTATATTTCATCCCAAATGGCATTATAATGCTTTCAAAACGAATTTGAGCATGTTTAAGCAAGATTTAAATCTATTTCGACTCATTTTTGCGTCAAATATCATCGAAATACACAAATAAGATGCCAAATTTGTTCATTTAATATTTATGAGTGTTTTTGAGTCGATATTTGACAGTTATGACCTATATTTCAACCCAAATTGCATTAAAATGCTTCCGAAATGCATTTCAGCATGTTTAAGCACATTTTAAATCAGTTTGGCTTCATTTTTGCTTCAAATATCATCGAAATGTATAAATAAGATGCAAAATATGTTCATTTATTGTAAATGAGTGTTTTTGAGTTGATATTTGACAGTTATGACCTATATTTCACCCCACATAGCATTAAAATCCTTCCAATACGAATTTGAGCATGTTTATGCACGATTTAAATCAATTTGGCCTCATTTTTGCGTGAAATATTATCGAAATACACAAATAAGATGTCAAATATGTTCATTTAATGTTCATGAGTGTTTTTGAGTCAATATTTGACAGTTATGACTTATATTTCACCCCAAATTTCAATAAAATGCTTCCAAAATGAATTTGAGCATGTTTAAGCACGATTTAAATCAATTTGGCCTCATTTTTGCTTCAAATATCATTGAAATGCACAAAAAAGATGCCAAATATGTTCATTTAATGTTTATCAGTGTTTTTGATTGCATATTTGACTGTTATGACTTATATTTCACCCTAAATTACATTAAAATGCTTCCAAAACGAATTTCAGCATGTTTAAGCACGATTTAAATCTATTTGGCCTCATTTTTGCTTCAAATATCATCGAAATACACAAATAAGATGACAAATCTGTTTATTTAATATTTATGAGTGTTTTTGATTCGATATTTGACAGTTGTGACTTATATTTCCTCACAAATTGCATTAAAATGCTTCCAAAATGCATTTGAGCATGTTTAATCTCATTTTAAATCAATTTGGCCTCATTTTTGCTTCAAATTTCATCAAAATGCACAAACAAGATGCCAATATATTCATTTAGTGTTTATGAGTATTTTTGGATCGATATTTGACTGTTATGACTTATATTTCATCCAAAATGGCATTAAAATGCTTCCAAAACGAATTTGAGCTTGTTTAAGCAAGATTTAAATCTATTTGGACTCATTTTTGCGTCAAATATCATCGAAATACACAAACAAGATGCCAATATGTTCATTTAATGTTTATGAGTGATTTTGGGTCGATATTTGACAGTTATGACCTATATTTCTTCCCAAATTACATTAAAATACTTCCGAAACGAATTTCAGCTTGTTTAAGCACGATTTAAGACAATTTGGCCTCATTTTTTCTTCAAATATCATCGAAATACACAAATAAGATCCCAAATATGTTCATTTAATATTTATGAGTGTTTTTCAGTCGATATTTCACTGTTATGACTTATATTTCACCCTAAATTGCATTAAAATGCTTCCAAAACGAATTTTAGCATGCTTAATTACATTTTTAATCAATTTGGCCTCATTTTTGCTTCAAATATCATCGAAATGCACAAATAAGATACCAAATATGTTTATTTATTGTTCATGAGTGTTTTTGAGTCGATATTTGACAGTTATGACTTATATGTCACCCCAAATTGAATTAAAGTGCTTCAAAAATGAATTTTAGCATGTTTAAACATATTCTAAATCAATTTGGCCTAATTTTTGCTTGAAATATCATCGAAATGCACAAAAAAGAGGCCAAATATGTTCATTTAATGTTTATGAGTATTTTTGAGTCGATATTTGACAGTTATGACTTATATTTCAACCAAATTACATTAAAATGCTTCCGAGATGCATTTCAGCTTGTTTAAACACATTTTAAATCAGTTTGGCCTCATTTTTGCTTCAAATATCATCGAAATGCATAAATAAGATGCCAAATATGTTAATTTAATATTTATGAGTTGTTTTGAGTCGATATTTGACAGTTATGACTTATATTGCACCCCAAATTACATTAAAATGCTACCAAAATGCATTTGAGCATTTTTAAGCACATTCTAAATCAATTAGACCTTATTTTTGCTTCAAATATCATCGAAATGCACAAATAAGATGCCAAATATGTTCATTTAATTTTTATGAGTATTTTTGAGTCGAGATTTGACAGTAATGACTTATATTTCACCCAAATTGCATTAAAATGCTTCCGAGATGCATTTCAGCATGTTTATACACATTTTAAATCAGTTTGGCCTCATTTTTGCTTCAAATATCATCGAAATGCATAAATAAGACGCCAAATATGATCATTTAATGTTTATGAGTGCTTTTGAGTCGATATTTGACAGTTATGACTTATATTGCACCCCAAAATGCATTAAAATGCTTCCAATACGAATTTGAGCATGTTTAAGCACGATTTCAATCAATTTGGCCTTATTTTTGCTTCAAATGTCATCGAAATGCACAAATAAGATGCCAAATATGTTTATTTAATATTTATGAGTGTTTTTGAGTCGATATTTGACAGTTATGACTTATATTTCACCCAAATTGCATTAAAATGCGTCCGAAATGCATTTCAGCATGTTTACGCACGATATGAAGCAATTTGACCTCATTTTTGCTTTAAATATCATCGAAATACACAAATAAGATGAGAAATATGTTTATTTATTATTTATGAGTGTTTTTGAGTCAATATTTGACAGTTGTGACTTATATTTCATCACAAAAAGCATTAAAATGCTTCCAAAATGCATTTGAGCATGTCTAATGTCATTTTAAATCAATTTGGCCTAATTTTTTCTTCAAATATCATCGAAATGCACAAATAAGATACCAAATATGTTCATTTAATGTTTATGAGTGTTTTTGAGTCGATATTTGACAGTTATGACCTATATTTCACCCCAAACTGCATTAAAATGCTTCCGAAATGCATTTGAGCATGTTTAAGCACATTCTAAATCAATTTAGCCTCATTTTTGCCTCAAATATCATTGAAATGCACAAAAAAGATGCCAAATATGTTCATTTAATGTTTATCAGTGTTTTTGATTGCATATTTGACTGTTATGACTTATATTTCACCCTAAATTACATTAAAATGCTTCCAAAACGAATTTCAGCATGTTTAAGCACGATTTAAATCTATTTGGCCTCATTTTTGCTTCAAATATCATCGAAATACACAAATAAGATGACAAATCTGTTTATTTAATATTTATGAGTGTTTTTGATTCGATATTTGACAGTTGTGACTTATATTTCCTCACAAATTGCATTAAAATGCTTCCAAAATGCATTTGAGCATGTTTAATCTCATTTTAAATCAATTTGGCCTCATTTTTGCTTCAAATTTCATCAAAATGCACAAACAAGATGCCAATATATTCATTTAGTGTTTATGAGTATTTTTGGATCGATATTTGACTGTTATGACTTATATTTCATCCAAAATGGCATTAAAATGCTTCCAAAACGAATTTGAGCTTGTTTAAGCAAGATTTAAATCTATTTGGACTCATTTTTGCGTCAAATATCATCGAAATACACAAACAAGATGCCAATATGTTCATTTAATGTTTATGAGTGATTTTGGGTCGATATTTGACAGTTATGACCTATATTTCTTCCCAAATTACATTAAAATACTTCCGAAACGAATTTCAGCTTGTTTAAGCACGATTTAAGACAATTTGGCCTCATTTTTTCTTCAAATATCATCGAAATACACAAATAAGATCCCAAATATGTTCATTTAATATTTATGAGTGTTTTTCAGTCGATATTTCACTGTTATGACTTATATTTCACCCTAAATTGCATTAAAATGCTTCCAAAACGAATTTTAGCATGCTTAATTACATTTTTAATCAATTTGGCCTCATTTTTGCTTCAAATATCATCGAAATGCACAAATAAGATACCAAATATGTTTATTTATTGTTCATGAGTGTTTTTGAGTCGATATTTGACAGTTATGACTTATATGTCACCCCAAATTGAATTAAAGTGCTTCAAAAATGAATTTTAGCATGTTTAAACATATTCTAAATCAATTTGGCCTAATTTTTGCTTGAAATATCATCGAAATGCACAAAAAAGAGGCCAAATATGTTCATTTAATGTTTATGAGTATTTTTGAGTCGATATTTGACAGTTATGACTTATATTTCAACCAAATTACATTAAAATGCTTCCGAGATGCATTTCAGCTTGTTTAAACACATTTTAAATCAGTTTGGCCTCATTTTTGCTTCAAATATCATCGAAATGCATAAATAAGATGCCAAATATGTTAATTTAATATTTATGAGTTGTTTTGAGTCGATATTTGACAGTTATGACTTATATTGCACCCCAAATTACATTAAAATGCTACCAAAATGCATTTGAGCATTTTTAAGCACATTCTAAATCAATTAGACCTTATTTTTGCTTCAAATATCATCGAAATGCACAAATAAGATGCCAAATATGTTCATTTAATTTTTATGAGTATTTTTGAGTCGAGATTTGACAGTAATGACTTATATTTCACCCAAATTGCATTAAAATGCTTCCGAGATGCATTTCAGCATGTTTATACACATTTTAAATCAGTTTGGCCTCATTTTTGCTTCAAATATCATCGAAATGCATAAATAAGACGCCAAATATGATCATTTAATGTTTATGAGTGCTTTTGAGTCGATATTTGACAGTTATGACTTATATTGCACCCCAAAATGCATTAAAATGCTTCCAATACGAATTTGAGCATGTTTAAGCACGATTTCAATCAATTTGGCCTTATTTTTGCTTCAAATGTCATCGAAATGCACAAATAAGATGCCAAATATGTTTATTTAATATTTATGAGTGTTTTTGAGTCGATATTTGACAGTTATGACTTATATTTCACCCAAATTGCATTAAAATGCGTCCGAAATGCATTTCAGCATGTTTACGCACGATATGAAGCAATTTGACCTCATTTTTGCTTTAAATATCATCGAAATACACAAATAAGATGAGAAATATGTTTATTTATTATTTATGAGTGTTTTTGAGTCAATATTTGACAGTTGTGACTTATATTTCATCACAAAAAGCATTAAAATGCTTCCAAAATGCATTTGAGCATGTCTAATGTCATTTTAAATCAATTTGGCCTAATTTTTTCTTCAAATATCATCGAAATGCACAAATAAGATACCAAATATGTTCATTTAATGTTTATGAGTGTTTTTGAGTCGATATTTGACAGTTATGACCTATATTTCACCCCAAACTGCATTAAAATGCTTCCGAGATGCATTTCAGCTTGTTTAAACACATTTTAAATCAGTTTGGCCTCATTTTTGCTTCAAATATCATCGAAATGCATAAATAAGATGCCAAATATGTTCATTTAATGTTTATGAGTATTTTTGAGTCGATATTTCACAGTTATGACTTATTTTTCACCCCAAATTGCATTAAAATGATTCCAAAATGCATTTCAGCATTTTTAAGCACGATTTAAATCAATTTGGCCTCATTTTTGCTTCAAATATCATCCAAATTTACAAATAAGATGAAAAATATGTACATTCATTGTTCATGAGTGTTTTTGAGTCGATATTTGACAGTTATGACTTATATTGCACCCCAAATTGCAGTAAAATGCTTCCAAAACGAATTTGAGCATGTTTAAGCACGATTTAAATCTATTTGGCCTCTTTTTTGCTTCAAATTTCATCGAAATACACAAATAAGATGTCAAATATGTTCATTTAATATTTATGAGTTTTTTTGAGTCGATATTTGACAGTTATGACTTATATTGCACCCCAAATTGCATTAAAATACTTCCAAAACGAATTTGAGAATGTTTAAGCACGATTTAAATCTATTTGGCATCATTTTTGCTTCAAATATCATCGAAATGCATAAATAAAATGCCAAATATGTTCATTTAATGTTCATGAGTGTTTTTGAGTCGATATTTGACAGTTATGACTTATATTGCACCCCAAATTGCAATAAAATGCTTCCAAAACGAATTTGAGCATGTTTAAGCACGATTTACATCAATTTGGCCTCATTTTTGCTTCAAATATCATCGAAATGCACAAATAAGATGCCAAATATGTTTATTTAATATTTATGAGTGTTTTTTAGTCGATATTTGACAGTTATGACTTATATTTCACCCAAATTGCATTAAAATGCGTCCGAAATGCATTTCAGCATGTTTACGCACGATTTAAATCAATTTGACCTCATTTTTGCTTCAAATATTATCGAAATGCACAGATAAGATGCCAAATATGTTCATTTAATGTTTATGAGTGTTTTTGAGTCGATATTTGACAGTTATGACCTATATTTCACTCCAAATTTCATTAAAATGATTCCAATACGAATTTGAGCATGTTGAAGCACGATTTAAATCTATTTGGCCTCATTTTTGGTTCAAATATTATTGAAATACACAAATAAGATGCCAAATATGTTCATTTAATTTTTATGAGTATTTTTGAGTCGATATTTGACAGTTATGACTTATATTTCAACCAAATTACATTAAAATGCTTCCGAGATGCATTTCAGCTTGTTTAAACACATTTTAAATCAGTTTGGCCTCATTTTTGCTTCAAATATCATCGAAATGCATAAATAAGATGCCAAATATGTTAATTTAATATTTATGAGTTGTTTTGAGTCGATATTTGACAGTTATGACTTATATTACACCCCAAATTACATTAAAATGCTACCAAAATGCATTTGAGCATTTTTAAGCACATTCTAAATCAATTAGACCTTATTTTTGCTTCAAATATCATCGAAATGCACAAATAAGATGCCAAATATGTTCATTTAATTTTTATGAGTATTTTTGAGTCAAGATTTGACAGTAATGACTTATATTTCACCCAAATTGCATTAAAATGCTTCCGAGATGCATTTCAGCATGTTTATACACATTTTAAATCAGTTTGGCCTCATTTTTGCTTCAAATATCATCGAAATGCATAAATAAGATGCCAAATATGTTCATTTAATGTTTATGAGTGTTTTTGAGTCGATATTTGACAGTTATGACTTATATTGCACCCCAAAATGCATTAAAATGTTTCCAATACGAATTTGAGCATGTTTAAGCACGATTTCAATCAATTTGGCCTTATTTTTGCTTCAAATATCATCGAAATGCACAAATAAGATGCCAAATATGTTTATTTAATATTTATGAGTGTTTTTGAGTCGATATTTGACAGTTATGACTTATATTTCACCCAAATTGCATTAAAATGCGTCCGAAATGCATTTCAGCATGTTTACGCACGATATGAAGCAATTTGACCTCATTTTTGCTTTAAATATCATCGAAATACATAAATAAGATGTCAAATATGTTCATTTAATGTTTATGAGTGTTTTTGAGTCGATATTTGACGGTTATGACTTATATTTCCCCCTAAATTGCATTAAAATGCTTCCAAAACGAATTGGAGCATGTTTAAGCACATTTTGAATCAATTTGGCCTCATTTTTGCTTCAAATATCATCGAAATGCACAGATAAGATGCCAAATATGTTCATTTAATGTTTATGAGTGTTTTTGAGTCGATATTTGACAGTTATGACCTATATTTCACCACAAATTGCATTAAAATGCTTCCGAAATGCATTTCAGCATGTTTAAGCACGATTTAAATTAATTTGGCCTAATTTTTGCTTCAAATGTCATCGAAATACACAAATAAGATACCAAATATGTTCATTTAATGTTTATGAGTGTTTTTGAGTCGATATTTGACGGTTATGACTTATATTTCCCCCTAAATTGCATTAAAATGCTTCCAAAACGAATTGGAGCATGTTTAAGCACATTTTAAATCAATTTGGCATCATTTTTGCTTCAAATATCATCGAAATACACACATAAGATGCCAAATATGTTCATTTAATGTTCATGAGTGTTTTTTATTCGATATTTGACCGTTATGACTTAAATTTCACCCCAAATTGTATTAAAATGCTTCTAAAACGAATTTGAGCATGTTTAAGCACATTTTAAATCAATTTGGCCTCATTTTTGCTTCAAATATCATGGAAATGCACAGATAAGATGCCAAATATGTTCATTTAATGTTTATGAGTGTTTTTGAGTCGATATTTGACATTTATGACATATATTTCACCCCAAATTGCATTAAAATGCTTCCATAAGGAATTTGAACATGTTTAAGCACGATTTAAATTATTTTGGCCTAATTTTTACTTCAAATATCGTCGAAATACACAAATAAGATGCTAAATTTGTTTATTTAATATTTATGAGTGTTTTTGAGTCGATATTTGACGGTTATGATATTTCACCCTAAATTTCATTAAAATGCTTCCAAAACGAATTTGAGCAATTTTACGTACATTTTAAATCAATTTGGCCTCATTTTTGCTTCAAATATCATCGTAATGCCCAAATAAGATGTCAAATATGTTCATTTAATGTTCATGAATGTTTTTGAGTCGATATTTGACCGTTATGACTTATATTTCACCCCAAATTGCATTAAAATGTCTCCAAAACGAATTTGAGCATGTTTAAGCAAATTTTAAATCAATTTGGCCTAATTTTTGCTTCAAATATCATCGAAATGCACAGATAAGATGCCAAATATGTTCATTTAAAGTTGATGAGTGTTTTTGAGTCGATATTTGACGGTTATGACTTATATTTCACCCCAAATTATATTAAAATGCTTCCGAAAGGAATTTTTGAACATGTTTAAGCACGATTTAAATTAATTTGGCCTAATTTTTACTTCAAATATCGTCGAAATACACCAATAAGATGCTAAATATGTTCATTTAATGTTTATGAGTGTTTTTGAGTCGATATTTGACGGTTATGACATATATTTCTCCCTAAATTGCATTAAAATGCTTCAAAAACGAATTGGAGCATGTTTAAGCACATTTTAAATCCATTTGGCCTCAATTTTGCTTCAAACATTATCGAAATGCACAAATAAGATGCCAAATATGTTCATTTAATATTTATGAGTTTTTTTGAGTCGATATTTGACAGTTATGACTTATATTGCTCCCCAAATTACTTTAAAATGCTACCAAAATGCATTTGAGCATTTTTAAGCACATTCTAAATCAATTAGACCTTATTTTTGCTTCAAATATCATCGAAATGCACAAATAAGATGCCAAATATATTCATTTAATTTTTATGAGTATTTTTGAGTCGAGATTTGACAGTAATGACTTATATTTCACCCATATTGCATTAAAATGCTTCCGAGATGCATTTCAGCATGTTTAAACACATTTTAAATAAGTTTGGCCTCATTTTTGCATCAAATATCATCGAAATGCATAAATAAGATGCCAAATATGTTCATTTAATGTTTATGAGTGTTTTTGAGTCGATATTTGACAGGTATGACTTATATTGCACCCCAAAATGCATTAAAATGCTTCCGAGATGCATTTGAGCATGTTTAAGCACGATTTAAATCAATTTGGCCTCATTTTTGCTTCAAATATCATCGAAATGCACAAATAAGATGCCAAATATGTTCATTGAATGTTCATGAGTGTTTTTTAGTCGATATTTGACAGTTATGACTTATATTTCACCCAAATTGCATTAAAATGCGTCCGAAATGCATTTCAGCATGTTTACGCACGATATAAAGCAATTTGACCTCATTTTTGTTTCAAATATCATCGAAATACACAAATAAGATGAGAAATATGTTTATTTATTATTTATGAGTGTTTTTGAGTCAATTTTTGACAGTTGTGACTTATATTTCATCACAAAAAGCATTAAAAAGCTTCCAAAATGCATTTGAGCATGTCTAATGTCATTTTAAATCAATTTGGCCTAATTTTTTCTTCAAATATCATCGAAATGCACAAATAAGATACCAAATATGTTCATTTAATGTTCATGAGTGTTTTTGAGTCAATATTTGACAGTTATGACTTATATTTCACCCCAAATTTCATTAAAATGCTTCCAAAACGAATTTGAGCATGTTTAAGCACGATTTAAATCAATTTGACTTCATTTTTGCTTCAAATATCATCAAAATGCAAAAATAAGATGCCAAATATGTTCATTTAATGTTTATGAGTGTTTTTGAGTCGATATTTGACAGTTATGACCTATATTTCACCCCAAATTGCATTAAAACGCTTCCGAAATGCATTTGAGCATGTTTAAGCAAATTCTAAATCAATTTGGCCTCATTTTTGCTTCAAATATCATCGAAATACACAAATAAAATGCCAAATATGTTCATTTAATGTTTATGAGTGTTTTCGAGTTGAAATTTGACGGTTATGACTTATATTTCACCCCAAATTGCATTAAAATGCTTCCAAAACGAATTGGAGCATATTTAAGCACATTTTGAATCAATTTGGCCTCATTTTTGCTTCAAATATCATCGAAATGCGCAGATAAGATGCCAAATATGTTCATTTAATGTTTATGAGTGTTTTTGAGTCGATATTTGACAGTTATGACCTATATTTCACCACAAATTGCATTAAAATGCTTCCGAAATGCATTTCAGCATGTTTAAGCACGATTTAAATTAATTTGGCATAATTTTTGCTTCAAATGTCTTCGAAATACACACATAAGATACCAAATATGTTCATTTAATGTTTATGAGTGTTTTTGAGTCGATATCTGACGGGTATGACTTATATTTCCCCCTAAATTGCATTAAAATGCTTCTAAAACGAATTTGAGCATGTTTAAGCACATTTTAAATCAATTTGTCCTCATTTTTGCTTCTAATATCATTGAAATGCACAGATAAGATGCCAAATATGTTCATTTAATGTTTATGAGTGTTTTTGAGTCGATATTTGACATTTATGACTTATATTTCACCCCAAATTGCATTAAAATGCTTCCAAATGGAATTTGAACATGTTTAAGCACGATTTAAATTAATTTGGCCTAATTTTACTTCAAATATCGTCGAAATACACACATAAGATGCTAAATATGTTTATTTAATATTTATGAGTGTTTTTGAGTCGATATTTGATGGTTATGACATATATTTCACCCTAAATTTCATTAAAATGCTTCCAAAACGAATTTGAGCAATTTTAAGTACATTTTAAATCAATTTGGCCTCATTTTTGCTTCAAATATCATCGTAATGCCCAAATAAGATGTCAAATATGTTCATTTAATGTTCATGAATGTTTTTGAGTCGATATTTGACCGTTATGACTTATATTTCACCCGAAATTGCATTAAAATATTTCCAAAACGAATTTGAGCATGTTTAAGCAAATTTTAAATCAATTTGGCCCAATTTATGCTTCAAATATCATCGAAATGCACAGATAAGATGCCAAATATGTTCATTTAATGTTGAGGAGTGTTTTTGAGTCGATATTTGACGGTTATGACTTATATTTCATCCCAAATTGCATTAAAATGCTTCCAAAAGGAATTTTTGAACATGTTTAAGCCCGATTTAAATTAATTTGGCCTAATTTTTACTTCAAATATCGTCGAAATACACAAATAAGATGCTAAATATGTTCATTTAATGTTTATGTGTGTTTTTGAGTCGATATTTGACGGTTATGACATATATTTCTCCCTAAATTGCATTAAAATGCTTCAAAAACGGATTGGAGCATGTTTAAGCACATTTTAAATCAATTTGGCCTCAATTTTGCTTCAAATATCATCGAAATGCCAAAATAAGACGTCAAATATGTTCATTTAATGTTCATGAATGTTTTTTAGTCGATATTTGACAGTTATGACTTATATTTCACCCCAAATTGCATTAAAATGCTTCCAAAACGAATTTGAGCATGTTTAATCACATTTTGAATCAATTTGGCCTCATTTTTGCTTCAAATATCATCAAAATGCACAGATAAGATGCCAAATATGTTCATTGAATGTTCATGAGTGTTTTTCAGTCGATATTTGACCGTTATGACTTATATTTCACCCCAAATTACATTAAAATGCTTCCAAAACGAATTCGAGCATGTTTAAGCACGATTTAAATCAATTTGGGCTCCTTTTAGCTTCAAATATGATTGAAATGCACAGATAAGATGCCAAATATGTTCATTTATTGTTTATGAGTGTTTTTGAGCCGATATTTGACAGTTATAACCTTTCACCACAAATTCCTTTAAAATTCTTCCCAAACGAATTTGAGCATTCTAAAGCACATTTTAAATCAATTTGGCCTCATTTTTGCTTCAAATATCATCGAAATGCACAAATAAGATACCAAATATGTTCATTTAATGTTCATGAATGTTTTTGAGTCGATATTTGACAGTTACGACTTATATTGCACCCCAAATTGCATTAAAATGTTTCCGAAATGCATTTCAGCATGTTTAAGCACATTTTAAATCAATTTGGCCTCATTTTTGCCTCAAATATCATCGAAATGCACAGATAAGATGCCAAATATGTTCATTTAATGTTTATGAGTGTTTTTGAGTCGATATTTGACAGTTATGCCCTATATTTCACCACAAATTGCATTAAAATGCTTCCGAAAAGCATTTCTTCATGTTTAAGCACGATTTAAATTAATTTGGCCTAATTTTTGCTTCAAATGTCGTCGAAATACACAAATAAGATACCAAATATGTTCATTTAATGTTTATGAGTGTTTTTGAGTCGATATTTGACGGGTATGACCTATATTTCACCCCAAATTGGATTAAAATGCTTCCGAAATGCATTTCAGCATATTTAAGCACATTTTAAATCAGTTCGGCCTCATTTTTGCTTCAAATATCATCGAAATGCAAAAATAAAATGCCAAATATGTTCATTTAATGATCATGAGTGTTTTTGAGTCGATATTTGACCGTTATGACCTATATTTCACCCCAAATTGCATTAAAATGATTCCAAAATGCATTTCAGCATTTTTAAGCACGATTTAAATCAATTTGGCCTCATTTTTGCTTCAAATATCATCCAAATTTACAAATAAGATGAAAAATATGTACATTCATTGTTCATGAGTGTTTTTGAGTCGATATTTGACAGTTATGACTTATATTGCACCCCAAATTGCATTAAAATGCTTCCAAAACGAATTTGAGCATGTTTAAGCACGATTTAAATCTATTTGGCCTCTTTTTTGCTTCAAATTTCATCGAAATACACAAATAAGATGCCAAATATGTTCATTTAATATTTATGAGTTTTTTTGAGTCGATATTTGACAGTTATGACTTATATTGCACCCCAAATTGCATTAAAATACTTCCAAAACGAATTTGAGAATGTTTAAGCACGATTTAAATCTATTTGGCATCATTTTTGCTTCAAATATCATCGAAATGCATAAATAAAATGCCAAATATGTTCATTTAATGTTCATGAGTGTTTTTGAGTCGATATTTGACAGTTATGACTTATATTGCACCCCAAATTGCAATAAAATGCTTCCAAAACGAATTTGAGCATGTTTAAGCACGATTTACATCAATTTGGCCTCATTTTTGCTTCAAATATCATCGAAATGCACAAATAAGATGCCAAATATGTTTATTTAATATTTATGAGTGTTTTTTAGTCGATATTTGACAGTTATGACTTATATTTCACCCAAATTGCATTAAAATGCGTCCGAAATGCATTTCAGCATGTTTACGCACGATTTAAATCAATTTGACCTCATTTTTGCTTCAAATATCATCGAAATGCACAGATAAGATGCCAAATATGTTCATTTAATGTTTATGAGTGTTTTTGAGTCGATATTTGACAGTTATGACCTATATTTCACTCCAAATTTCATTAAAATGCTTCCAATACGAATTTGAGCATGTTGAAGCACGATTTAAATCTATTTGGCCTCATTTTTGGTTCAAATATTATTGAAATACACAAATAAGATGCCAAATATGTTCATTTAATTTTTATGAGTATTTTTGAGTCGATATTTGACAGTTATGACTTATATTTCAACCAAATTACATTAAAATGCTTCCGAGATGCATTTCAGCTTGTTTAAACACATTTTAAATCAGTTTGGCCTCATTTTTGCTTCAAATATCATCAAAATGCATAAATAAGATGCCAAATATGTTAATTTAATATTTATGAGTTGTTTTGAGTCGATATTTGACAGTTATGACTTATATTACACCCCAAATTACATTAAAATGCTACCAAAATGCATTTGAGCATTTTTAAGCACATTCTAAATCAATTAGACCTTATTTTTGCTTCAAATATCATCGAAATGCACAAATAAGATGCCAAATATGTTCATTTAATTTTTATGAGTATTTTTGAGTCGAGATTTGACAGTAATGACTTATATTTCACCCAAATTGCATTAAAATGCTTCCGAGATGCATTTCAGCATGTTTATACACATTTTAAATCAGTTTGGCCTCATTTTTGCTTCAAATATCATCGAAATGCATAAATAAGATGCCAAATATGTTCATTTAATGTTTATGAGTGTTTTTGAGTCGATATTTGACAGTTATGACTTATATTGCACCCCAAAATGCATTAAAATGCTTCCAATACGAATTTGAGCATGTTTAAGCACGATTTCAATCAATTTGGCCTTATTTTTGCTTCAAATATCATCGAAATGCACAAATAAGATGCCAAATATGTTTATTTAATATTTATGAGTGTTTTTGAGTCGATATTTGACAGTTATGACTTATATTTCACCCAAATTGCATTAAAATGCGTCCGAAATGCATTTCAGCATGTTTACGCACGATATGAAGCAATTTGACCTCATTTTTGCTTTAAATATCATCGAAATACATAAATAAGATGAGAAATATGTTTATTTATTATTTATGAGTGTTTTTGACTCAATATTTGACAGTTGTGACTTATATTTCATCACAAAAAGCATTAAAATGCTTCCAAAATGCATTTGAGCATGTCTAATTTCATTTTAAAATAATTTGGCCTAATTTTTTCTTCAAATATCATCGAAATGCACAAATAAGATACCAAATATGTTCATTTAATGTTTATGAGTGTTTTTGAGTCGATATTTGACAGTTATGACCTATATTTCACCCCAAACTGCATTAAAATGCTTCCGAAATGCATTTGAGCATGTTTAAGCACATTCTAAATCAATTTGGCCTCATTTTTGCTTCAAATATCATCAAAATGCACAAATGAGATGCCAAATATGTTCATTTAATGTTTATGAGTGTTTTCGAGTTGAAATTTGACGGTTATGACTTATATTTCCCCCCAAATTTCATTAAAATGCTTCCAAAACGAATTTGAGCATGTTTAAGCACGATTTAAATCAATTTGGCTTCATTTTTGCTTCAAATATCATCGAAATGCAAAAATAAGATGCCAAATATGTTCATTTAATGTTTATGAGTGTTCTCGAGTTGAAATTTGACGGTTATGACTTATATTTCACCCCAAATTGCATTAAAATTCTTCCAAAACGAATTTTAGCATGTTTAAGCACATTTTGAATCAATTTGGCCTCATTTTTGCTTCAAATATCATCGAAATGCACAGATAAGATGCCAAATATGTTCATTTAATGTTTATGAGTGTTTTTGAGTCGATATTTGACAGTTATGACCTATATTTCACCACAAATTGCATTAAAATGCTTCCGAAATGCATTTCAGCATGTTTAAGCACGATTTAAATTAATTTGGCCTAATTTTTGCTTCAAATGTCATCGAAATACACAAATAAGATACCAAATATGTTCATTTAATGTTTATGAGTGTTTTTGAGTCGATATTTGACGGTTATGACTCATATTTCACCCCAAATTGCATTAAAATGCTTCCAAAAGGAATTTGAACATGTTTAAGCACGATTTAAATTAATTTGGCCTAATTTTTGCTTCAAATGTCGTCGAAATACACAAATAAGATGTCAAATATGTTCATTTAATGTTTATGAGTGTTTTTGAGTCGATATTTGACGGTTATGACATATATTTCTCCCTAAATTGCATTAAAATGCTTCCAAAACGAATTGGAGCATGTTTAAGCACATTTTAAATCAATTTGGCATCATTTTTGCTTCAAATATCATCGAAATACACACATAAGATGCCAAATATGTTCATTTAATGTTAATGAGTGTTTTTTATTCGATATTTGACAGTTATGACTTATATTGCTCCCCAAATTACTTTAAAATGCTACCAAAATGCATTTGAGCATTTTTAAGCACATTCTAAATCAATTAGACCTTATTTTTGCTTCAAATATCATCGAAATGCACAAATAAGATGCCAAATATATTCATTTAATTTTTATGAGTATTTTTGAGTCGAGATTTGACAGTAATGACTTATATTTCACCCATATTGCATTAAAATGCTTCCGAGATGCATTTCAGCATGTTTAAACACATTTTAAATAAGTTTGGCCTCATTTTTGCATCAAATATCATCGAAATGCATAAATAAGATGCCAAATATGTTCATTTAATGTTTATGAGTGTTTTTGAGTCGATATTTGACAGGTATGACTTATATTGCACCCCAAAATGCATTAAAATGCTTCCGAGATGCATTTGAGCATGTTTAAGCACGATTTAAATCAATTTGGCCTCATTTTTGCTTCAAATATCATCGAAATGCACAAATAAGATGCCAAATATGTTCATTGAATGTTCATGAGTGTTTTTTAGTCGATATTTGACAGTTATGACTTATATTTCACCCAAATTGCATTAAAATGCGTCCGAAATGCATTTCAGCATGTTTACGCACGATATAAAGCAATTTGACCTCATTTTTGTTTCAAATATCATCGAAATACACAAATAAGATGAGAAATATGTTTATTTATTATTTATGAGTGTTTTTGAGTCAATTTTTGACAGTTGTGACTTATATTTCATCACAAAAAGCATTAAAATGCTTCCAAAATGCATTTGAGCATGTCTAATGTCATTTTAAATCAATTTGGCCTATTTTTTTCTTCAAATATCATCGAAATGCACAAATAAGATACCAAATATGTTCATTTAATGTTCATGAGTGTTTTTGAGTCAATATTTGACAGTTATGACTTATATTTCACCCCAAATTTCATTAAAATGCTTCCAAAACGAATTTGAGCATGTTTAAGCACGATTTAAATCAATTTGACTTCATTTTTGCTTCAAATATCATCAAAATGCAAAAATAAGATGCCAAATATGTTCATTTAATGTTTATGAGTGTTTTTGAGTCGATATTTGACAGTTATGACCTATATTTCACCCCAAATTGCATTAAAACGCTTCCGAAATGCATTTGAGCATGTTTAAGCAAATTCTAAATCAATTTGGCCTCATTTTTGCTTCAAATATCATCGAAATACACAAATAAAATGCCAAATATGTTCATTTAATGTTTATGAGTGTTTTCGAGTTGAAATTTGACGGTTATGACTTATATTTCACCCCAAATTGCATTAAAATGCTTCCAAAACGAATTGGAGCATATTTAAGCACATTTTGAATCAATTTGGCCTCATTTTTGCTTCAAATATCATCGAAATGCGCAGATAAGATGCCAAATATGTTCATTTAATGTTTATGAGTGTTTTTGAGTCGATATTTGACAGTTATGACCTATATTTCACCACAAATTGCATTAAAATGCTTCCGAAATGCATTTCAGCATGTTTAAGCACGATTTAAATTAATTTGGCATAATTTTTGCTTCAAATGTCTTCGAAATACACACATAAGATACCAAATATGTTCATTTAATGTTTATGAGTGTTTTTGAGTCGATATCTGACGGGTATGACTTATATTTCCCCCTAAATTGCATTAAAATGCTTCTAAAACGAATTTGAGCATGTTTAAGCACATTTTAAATCAATTTGTCCTCATTTTTGCTTCAAATATCATTGAAATGCACAGATAAGATGCCAAATATGTTCATTTAATGTTTATGAGTGTTTTTGAGTCGATATTTGACATTTATGACTTATATTTCACCCCAAATTGCATTAAAATGCTTCCAAATGGAATTTGAACATGTTTAAGCACGATTTAAATTAATTTGGCCTAATTTTACTTCAAATATCGTCGAAATACACACATAAGATGCTAAATATGTTTATTTAATATTTATGAGTGTTTTTGAGTCGATATTTGACGGTTATGACATATATTTCACCCTAAATTTCATTAAAATGCTTCCAAAACGAATTTGAGCAATTTTAAGTACATTTTAAATCAATTTGGCCTCATTTTTGCTTCAAATATCATCGTAATGCCCAAATAAGATGTCAAATATGTTCATTTAATGTTCATGAATGTTTTTGAGTCGATATTTGACCGTTATGACTTATATTTCACCCGAAATTGCATTAAAATATTTCCAAAACGAATTTGAGCATGTTTAAGCAAATTTTAAATCAATTTGGCCCAATTTATGCTTCAAATATCATCGAAATGCACAGATAAGATGCCAAATATGTTCATTTAATGTTGAGGAGTGTTTTTGAGTCGATATTTGACGGTTATGACTTATATTTCATCCCAAATTGCATTAAAATGCTTCCAAAAGGAATTTTTGAACATGTTTAAGCCCGATTTAAATTAATTTGGCCTAATTTTTACTTCAAATATCGTCGAAATACACAAATAAGATGCTAAATATGTTCATTTAATGTTTATGTGTGTTTTTGAGTCGATATTTGACGGTTATGACATATATTTCTCCCTAAATTGCATTAAAATGCTTCAAAAACGGATTGGAGCATGTTTAAGCACATTTTAAATCAATTTGGCCTCAATTTTGCTTCAAATATCATCGAAATGCCAAAATAAGACGTCAAATATGTTCATTTAATGTTCATGAATGTTTTTTAGTCGATATTTGACAGTTATGACTTATATTTCACCCCAAATTGCATTAAAATGCTTCCAAAACGAATTTGAGCATGTTTAATCACATTTTGAATCAATTTGGCCTCATTTTTGCTTCAAATATCATCAAAATGCACAGATAAGATGCCAAATATGTTCATTGAATGTTCATGAGTGTTTTTCAGTCGATATTTGACCGTTATGACTTATATTTCACCCCAAATTACATTAAAATGCTTCCAAAACGAATTCGAGCATGTTTAAGCACGATTTAAATCAATTTGGGCTCCTTTTAGCTTCAAATATGATTGAAATGCACAGATAAGATGCCAAATATGTTCATTTATTGTTTATGAGTGTTTTTGAGCCGATATTTGACAGTTATAACCTTTCACCACAAATTCCTTTAAAATTCTTCCCAAACGAATTTGAGCATTCTAAAGCACATTTTAAATCAATTTGGCCTCATTTTTGCTTCAAATATCATCGAAATGCACAAATAAGATACCAAATATGTTCATTTAATGTTCATGAATGTTTTTGAGTCGATATTTGACAGTTACGACTTATATTGCACCCCAAATTGCATTAAAATGTTTCCGAAATGCATTTCAGCATGTTTAAGCACATTTTAAATCAATTTGGCCTCATTTTTGCCTCAAATATCATCGAAATGCACAGATAAGATGCCAAATATGTTCATTTAATGTTTATGAGTGTTTTTGAGTCGATATTTGACAGTTATGCCCTATATTTCACCACAAATTGCATTAAAATGCTTCCGAAAAGCATTTCTTCATGTTTAAGCACGATTTAAATTAATTTGGCCTAATTTTTGCTTCAAATGTCGTCGAAATACACAAATAAGATACCAAATATGTTCATTTAATGTTTATGAGTGTTTTTGAGTCGATATTTGACGGGTATGACCTATATTTCACCCCAAATTGGATTAAAATGCTTCCGAAATGCATTTCAGCATATTTAAGCACATTTTAAATCAGTTCGGCCTCATTTTTGCTTCAAATATCATCGAAATGCAAAAATAAAATGCCAAATATGTTCATTTAATGATCATGAGTGTTTTTGAGTCGATATTTGACCGTTATGACCTATATTTCACCCCAAATTGCATTAAAATGATTCCAAAATGCATTTCAGCATTTTTAAGCACGATTTAAATCAATTTGGCCTCATTTTTGCTTCAAATATCATCCAAATTTACAAATAAGATGAAAAATATGTACATTCATTGTTCATGAGTGTTTTTGAGTCGATATTTGACAGTTATGACTTATATTGCACCCCAAATTGCATTAAAATGCTTCCAAAACGAATTTGAGCATGTTTAAGCACGATTTAAATCTATTTGGCCTCTTTTTTGCTTCAAATTTCATCGAAATACACAAATAAGATGCCAAATATGTTCATTTAATATTTATGAGTTTTTTTGAGTCGATATTTGACAGTTATGACTTATATTGCACCCCAAATTGCATTAAAATACTTCCAAAACGAATTTGAGAATGTTTAAGCACGATTTAAATCTATTTGGCATCATTTTTGCTTCAAATATCATCGAAATGCATAAATAAAATGCCAAATATGTTCATTTAATGTTCATGAGTGTTTTTGAGTCGATATTTGACAGTTATGACTTATATTGCACCCCAAATTGCAATAAAATGCTTCCAAAACGAATTTGAGCATGTTTAAGCACGATTTACATCAATTTGGCCTCATTTTTGCTTCAAATATCATCGAAATGCACAAATAAGATGCCAAATATGTTTATTTAATATTTATGAGTGTTTTTTAGTCGATATTTGACAGTTATGACTTATATTTCACCCAAATTGCATTAAAATGCGTCCGAAATGCATTTCAGCATGTTTACGCACGATTTAAATCAATTTGACCTCATTTTTGCTTCAAATATCATCGAAATGCACAGATAAGATGCCAAATATGTTCATTTAATGTTTATGAGTGTTTTTGAGTCGATATTTGACAGTTATGACCTATATTTCACTCCAAATTTCATTAAAATGCTTCCAATACGAATTTGAGCATGTTGAAGCACGATTTAAATCTATTTGGCCTCATTTTTGGTTCAAATATTATTGAAATACACAAATAAGATGCCAAATATGTTCATTTAATTTTTATGAGTATTTTTGAGTCGATATTTGACAGTTATGACTTATATTTCAACCAAATTACATTAAAATGCTTCCGAGATGCATTTCAGCTTGTTTAAACACATTTTAAATCAGTTTGGCGTCATTTTTGCTTCAAATATCATCGAAATGCATAAATAAGATGCCAAATATGTTAATTTAATATTTATGAGTTGTTTTGAGTCGATATTTGACAGTTATGACTTATATTACACCCCAAATTACATTAAAATGCTACCAAAATGCATTTGAGCATTTTTAAGCACATTCTAAATCAATTAGACCTTATTTTTGCTTCAAATATCATCGAAATGCACAAATAAGATGCCAAATATGTTCATTTAATTTTTATGAGTATTTTTGAGTCGAGATTTGACAGTAATGACTTATATTTCACCCAAATTGCATTAAAATGCTTCCGAGATGCATTTCAGCATGTTTATACACATTTTAAATCAGTTTGGCCTCATTTTTGCTTCAAATATCATCGAAATGCATAAATAAGATGCCAAATATGTTCATTTAATGTTTATGAGTGTTTTTGAGTCGATATTTGACAGTTATGACTTATATTGCACCCCAAAATGCATTAAAATGCTTCCAATACGAATTTGAGCATGTTTAAGCACGATTTCAATCAATTTGGCCTTATTTTTGCTTCAAATATCATCGAAATGCACAAATAAGATGCCAAATATGTTTATTTAATATTTATGAGTGTTTTTGAGTCGATATTTGACAGTTATGACTTATATTTCACCCAAATTGCATTAAAATGCGTCCGAAATGCATTTCAGCATGTTTACGCACGATATGAAGCAATTTGACCTCATTTTTGCTTTAAATATCATCGAAATACATAAATAAGATGAGAAATATGTTTATTTATTATTTATGAGTGTTTTTGACTCAATATTTGACAGTTGTGACTTATATTTCATCACAAAAAGCATTAAAATGCTTCCAAAATGCATTTGAGCATGTCTAATTTCATTTTAAAATAATTTGGCCTAATTTTTTCTTCAAATATCATCGAAATGCACAAATAAGATACCAAATATGTTCATTTAATGTTTATGAGTGTTTTTGAGTCGATATTTGACAGTTATGACCTATATTTCACCCCAAACTGCATTAAAATGCTTCCGAAATGCATTTGAGCATGTTTAAGCACATTCTAAATCAATTTGGCCTCATTTTTGCTTCAAATATCATCAAAATGCACAAATGAGATGCCAAATATGTTCATTTAATGTTTATGAGTGTTTTCGAGTTGAAATTTGACGGTTATGACTTATATTTCCCCCCAAATTTCATTAAAATGCTTCCAAAACGAATTTGAGCATGTTTAAGCACGATTTAAATCAATTTGGCTTCATTTTTGCTTCAAATATCATCGAAATGCAAAAATAAGATGCCAAATATGTTCATTTAATGTTTATGAGTGTTCTCGAGTTGAAATTTGACGGTTATGACTTATATTTCACCCCAAATTGCATTAAAATTCTTCCAAAACGAATTTTAGCATGTTTAAGCACGATTTAAATTAATTTGGCATAATTTTTGCTTCAAATGTCTTCGAAATACACACATAAGATACCAAATATGTTCATTTAATGTTTATGAGTGTTTTTGAGTCGATATCTGACGGGTATGACTTATATTTCCCCCTAAATTGCATTAAAATGCTTCTAAAACGAATTTGAGCATGTTTAAGCACATTTTAAATCAATTTGTCCTCATTTTTGCTTCAAATATCATTGAAATGCACAGATAAGATGCCAAATATGTTCATTTAATGTTTATGAGTGTTTTTGAGTCGATATTTGACATTTATGACTTATATTTCACCCCAAATTGCATTAAAATGCTTCCAAATGGAATTTGAACATGTTTAAGCACGATTTAAATTAATTTGGCCTAATTTTACTTCAAATATCGTCGAAATACACACATAAGATGCTAAATATGTTTATTTAATATTTATGAGTGTTTTTGAGTCGATATTTGACGGTTATGACATATATTTCACCCTAAATTTCATTAAAATGCTTCCAAAACGAATTTGAGCAATTTTAAGTATATTTTAAATCAATTTGGCCTCATTTTTGCTTCAAATATCATCGTAATGCCCAAATAAGATGTCAAATATGTTCATTTAATGTTCATGAATGTTTTTGAGTCGATATTTGACCGTTATGACTTATATTTCACCCGAAATTGCATTAAAATATTTCCAAAACGAATTTGAGCATGTTTAAGCAAATTTTAAATCAATTTGGCCCAATTTATGCTTCAAATATCATCGAAATGCACAGATAAGATGCCAAATATGTTCATTTAATGTTGAGGAGTGTTTTTGAGTCGATATTTGACGGTTATGACTTATATTTCATCCCAAATTGCATTAAAATGCTTCCAAAAGGAATTTTTGAACATGTTTAAGCCCGATTTAAATTAATTTGGCCTAATTTTTACTTCAAATATCGTCGAAATACACAAATAAGATGCTAAATATGTTCATTTAATGTTTATGTGTGTTTTTGAGTCGATATTTGACGGTTATGACATATATTTCTCCCTAAATTGCATTAAAATGCTTCAAAAACGGATTGGAGCATGTTTAAGCACATTTTAAATCAATTTGGCCTCAATTTTGCTTCAAATATCATCGAAATGCCAAAATAAGACGTCAAATATGTTCATTTAATGTTCATGAATGTTTTTTAGTCGATATTTGACAGTTATGACTTATATTTCACCCCAAATTGCATTAAAATGCTTCCAAAACGAATTTGAGCATGTTTAATCACATTTTGAATCAATTTGGCCTCATTTTTGCTTCAAATATCATCAAAATGCACAGATAAGATGCCAAATATGTTCATTGAATGTTCATGAGTGTTTTTCAGTCGATATTTGACCGTTATGACTTATATTTCACCCCAAATTACATTAAAATGCTTCCAAAACGAATTCGAGCATGTTTAAGCACGATTTAAATCAATTTGGGCTCCTTTTAGCTTCAAATATGATTGAAATGCACAGATAAGATGCCAAATATGTTCATTTATTGTTTATGAGTGTTTTTGAGCCGATATTTGACAGTTATAACCTTTCACCACAAATTCCTTTAAAATTCTTCCCAAACGAATTTGAGCATTCTAAAGCACATTTTAAATCAATTTGGCCTCATTTTTGCTTCAAATATCATCGAAATGCACAAATAAGATACCAAATATGTTCATTTAATGTTCATGAATGTTTTTGAGTCGATATTTGACAGTTACGACTTATATTGCACCCCAAATTGCATTAAAATGTTTCCGAAATGCATTTCAGCATGTTTAAGCACATTTTAAATCAATTTGGCCTCATTTTTGCCTCAAATATCATCGAAATGCACAGATAAGATGCCAAATATGTTCATTTAATGTTTATGAGTGTTTTTGAGTCGATATTTGACAGTTATGCCCTATATTTCACCACAAATTGCATTAAAATGCTTCCGAAAAGCATTTCTTCATGTTTAAGCACGATTTAAATTAATTTGGCCTAATTTTTGCTTCAAATGTCGTCGAAATACACAAATAAGATACCAAATATGTTCATTTAATGTTTATGAGTGTTTTTGAGTCGATATTTGACGGGTATGACCTATATTTCACCCCAAATTGGATTAAAATGCTTCCGAAATGCATTTCAGCATATTTAAGCACATTTTAAATCAGTTCGGCCTCATTTTTGCTTCAAATATCATCGAAATGCAAAAATAAAATGCCAAATATGTTCATTTAATGATCATGAGTGTTTTTGAGTCGATATTTGACCGTTATGACCTATATTTCACCCCAAATTGCATTAAAATGATTCCAAAATGCATTTCAGCATTTTTAAGCACGATTTAAATCAATTTGGCCTCATTTTTGCTTCAAATATCATCCTAATTTACAAATAAGATGAAAAATATGTACATTCATTGTTCATGAGTGTTTTTGAGTCGATATTTGACAGTTATGACTTATATTGCACCCCAAATTGCATTAAAATGCTTCCAAAACGAATTTGAGCATGTTTAAGCACGATTTAAATCTATTTGGCCTCTTTTTTGCTTCAAATTTCATCGAAATACACAAATAAGATGCCAAATATGTTCATTTAATATTTATGAGTTTTTTTGAGTCGATATTTGACAGTTATGACTTATATTGCACCCCAAATTGCATTAAAATACTTCCAAAACGAATTTGAGAATGTTTAAGCACGATTTAAATCTATTTGGCATCATTTTTGCTTCAAATATCATCGAAATGCATAAATAAAATGCCAAATATGTTCATTTAATGTTCATGAGTGTTTTTGAGTCGATATTTGACAGTTATGACTTATATTGCACCCCAAATTGCAATAAAATGCTTCCAAAACGAATTTGAGCATGTTTAAGCACGATTTACATCAATTTGGCCTCATTTTTGCTTCAAATATCATCGAAATGCACAAATAAGATGCCAAATATGTTTATTTAATATTTATGAGTGTTTTTTAGTCGATATTTGACAGTTATGACTTATATTTCACCCAAATTGCATTAAAATGCGTCCGAAATGCATTTCAGCATGTTTACGCACGATTTAAATCAATTTGACCTCATTTTTGCTTCAAATATCATCGAAATGCACAGATAAGATGCCAAATATGTTCATTTAATGTTTATGAGTGTTTTTGAGTCGATATTTGACAGTTATGACCTATATTTCACTCCAAATTTCATTAAAATGCTTCCAATACGAATTTGAGCATGTTGAAGCACGATTTAAATCTATTTGGCCTCATTTTTGGTTCAAATATTATTGAAATACACAAATAAGATGCCAAATATGTTCATTTAATTTTTATGAGTATTTTTGAGTCGATATTTGACAGTTATGACTTATATTTCAACCAAATTACATTAAAATGCTTCCGAGATGCATTTCAGCTTGTTTAAACACATTTTAAATCAGTTTGGCGTCATTTTTGCTTCAAATATCATCAAAATGCATAAATAAGATGCCAAATATGTTAATTTAATATTTATGAGTTGTTTTGAGTCGATATTTGACAGTTATGACTTATATTACACCCCAAATTACATTAAAATGCTACCAAAATGCATTTGAGCATTTTTAAGCACATTCTAAATCAATTAGACCTTATTTTTGCTTCAAATATCATCGAAATGCACAAATAAGATGCCAAATATGTTCATTTAATTTTTATGAGTATTTTTGAGTCGAGATTTGACAGTAATGACTTATATTTCACCCAAATTGCATTAAAATGCTTCCGAGATGCATTTCAGCATGTTTATACACATTTTAAATCAGTTTGGCCTCATTTTTGCTTCAAATATCATCGAAATGCATAAATAAGATGCCAAATATGTTCATTTAATGTTTATGAGTGTTTTTGAGTCGATATTTGACAGTTATGACTTATATTGCACCCCAAAATGCATTAAAATGCTTCCAATACGAATTTGAGCATGTTTAAGCACGATTTCAATCAATTTGGCCTTATTTTTGCTTCAAATATCATCGAAATGCACAAATAAGATGCCAAATATGTTTATTTAATATTTATGAGTGTTTTTGAGTCGATATTTGACAGTTATGACTTATATTTCACCCAAATTGCATTAAAATGCGTCCGAAATGCATTTCAGCATGTTTACGCACGATATGAAGCAATTTGACCTCATTTTTGCTTTAAATATCATCGAAATACATAAATAAGATGAGAAATATGTTTATTTATTATTTATGAGTGTTTTTGACTCAATATTTGACAGTTGTGACTTATATTTCATCACAAAAAGCATTAAAATGCTTCCAAAATGCATTTGAGCATGTCTAATTTCATTTTAAAATAATTTGGCCTAATTTTTTCTTCAAATATCATCGAAATGCACAAATAAGATACCAAATATGTTCATTTAATGTTTATGAGTGTTTTTGAGTCGATATTTGACAGTTATGACCTATATTTCACCCCAAACTGCATTAAAATGCTTCCGAAATGCATTTGAGCATGTTTAAGCACATTCTAAATCAATTTGGCCTCATTTTTGCTTCAAATATCATCAAAATGCACAAATGAGATGCCAAATATGTTCATTTAATGTTTATGAGTGTTTTCGAGTTGAAATTTGACGGTTATGACTTATATTTCCCCCCAAATTTCATTAAAATGCTTCCAAAACGAATTTGAGCATGTTTAAGCACGATTTAAATCAATTTGGCTTCATTTTTGCTTCAAATATCATCGAAATGCAAAAATAAGATGCCAAATATGTTCATTTAATGTTTATGAGTGTTCTCGAGTTGAAATTTGACGGTTATGACTTATATTTCACCCCAAATTGCATTAAAATTCTTCCAAAACGAATTTTAGCATGTTTAAGCACGATTTAAATTAATTTGGCATAATTTTTGCTTCAAATGTCTTCGAAATACACACATAAGATACCAAATATGTTCATTTAATGTTTATGAGTGTTTTTGAGTCGATATCTGACGGGTATGACTTATATTTCCCCCTAAATTGCATTAAAATGCTTCTAAAACGAATTTGAGCATGTTTAAGCACATTTTAAATCAATTTGTCCTCATTTTTGCTTCAAATATCATTGAAATGCACAGATAAGATGCCAAATATGTTCATTTAATGTTTATGAGTGTTTTTGAGTCGATATTTGACATTTATGACTTATATTTCACCCCAAATTGCATTAAAATGCTTCCAAATGGAATTTGAACATGTTTAAGCACGATTTAAATTAATTTGGCCTAATTTTTGCTTCAAATGTCATCGAAATACACAAATAAGATACCAAATATGTTCATTTAATGTTTATGAGTGTTTTTGAGTCGATATTTGACGGTTATGACTCATATTTCACCCCAAATTGCATTAAAATGCTTCCAAAAGGAATTTGAACATGTTTAAGCACGATTTAAATTAATTTGGCCTAATTTTTGCTTCAAATGTCGTCGAAATACACAAATAAGATGTCAAATATGTTCATTTAATGTTTATGAGTGTTTTTGAGTCGATATTTGACGGTTATGACTTATATTTCCCCCTAAATTGCATTAAAATGCTTCCAAAACGAATTGGAGCATGTTTAAGCACATTTTAAATCAATTTGGCATCATTTTTGCTTCAAATATCATCGAAATACACACATAAGATGCCAAATATGTTCATTTAATGTTCATGAGTGTTTTTTATTCGATATTTGACCGTTATGACTTAAATTTCACCCCAAATTGTATTAAAATGCTTCTAAAACGAATTTGAGCATGTTTAAGCACATTTTAAATCAATTTGGCCTCATTTTTGCTTCAAATATCATGGAAATGCACAGATAAGATGCCAAATATGTTCATTTAATGTTTATGAGTGTTTTTGAGTCGATATTTGACATTTATGACATATATTTCACCCCAAATTGCATTAAAATGCTTCCATAAGGAATTTGAACATGTTTAAGCACGATTTAAATTATTTTGGCCTAATTTTTACTTCAAATATCGTCGAAATACACAAATAAGATGCTAAATTTGTTTATTTAATATTTATGAGTGTTTTTGAGTCGATATTTGACGGTTATGATATTTCACCCTAAATTTCATTAAAATGCTTCCAAAACGAATTTGAGCAATTTTACGTACATTTTAAATCAATTTGGCCTCATTTTTGCTTCAAATATCATCGTAATGCCCAAATAAGATGTCAAATATGTTCATTTAATGTTCATGAATGTTTTTGAGTCGATATTTGACCGTTATGACTTATATTTCACCCCAAATTGCATTAAAATGTCTCCAAAACGAATTTGAGCATGTTTAAGCAAATTTTAAATCAATTTGGCCTAATTTTTGCTTCAAATATCATCGAAATGCACAGATAAGATGCCAAATATGTTCATTTAAAGTTGATGAGTGTTTTTGAGTCGATATTTGACGGTTATGACTTATATTTCACCCCAAATTATATTAAAATGCTTCCGAAAGGAATTTTTGAACATGTTTAAGCACGATTTAAATTAATTTGGCCTAATTTTTACTTCAAATATCGTCGAAATACACCAATAAGATGCTAAATATGTTCATTTAATGTTTATGAGTGTTTTTGAGTCGATATTTGACGGTTATGACATATATTTCTCCCTAAATTGCATTAAAATGCTTCAAAAACGAATTGGAGCATGTTTAAGCACATTTTAAATCCATTTGGCCTCAATTTTGCCTCAAACATTATCGAAATGCACAAATAAGATGCCAAATATGTTCATTTAATATTTATGAGTTTTTTTGAGTCGATATTTGACAGTTATGACTTATATTGCTCCCCAAATTACATTAAAATGCTACCAAAATGCATTTGAGCATTTTTAAGCACATTCTAAATCAATTAGACCTTATTTTTGCTTCAAATATCATCGAAATGCACAAATAAGATGCCAAATATATTCATTTAATTTTTATGAGTATTTTTGAGTCGAGATTTGACAGTAATGACTTATATTTCACCCATATTGCATTAAAATGCTTCCGAGATGCATTTCAGCATGTTTAAACACATTTTAAATAAGTTTGGCCTCATTTTTGCATCAAATATCATCGAAATGCATAAATAAGATGCCAAATATGTTCATTTAATGTTTATGAGTGTTTTTGAGTCGATATTTGACAGTTATGACTTATATTGCACCCCAAAATGCATTAAAATGCTTCCGAGATGCATTTGAGCATGTTTAAGCACGATTTAAATCAATTTGGCCTCATTTTTGCTTCAAATATCATCGAAATGCACAAATAAGATGCCAAATATGTTCATTGAATGTTCATGAGTGTTTTTTAGTCGATATTTGACAGTTATGACTTATATTTCACCCAAATTGCATTAAAATGCGTCCGAAATGCATTTCAGCATGTTTACGCACGATATAAAGCAATTTGACCTCATTTTTGTTTCAAATATCATCGAAATACACAAATAAGATGAGAAATATGTTTATTTATTATTTATGAGTGTTTTTGAGTCAATTTTTGACAGTTGTGACTTATATTTCATCACAAAAAGCATTAAAATGCTTCCAAAATGCATTTGAGCATGTCTAATGTCATTTTAAATCAATTTGGCCTAATTTTTTCTTCAAATATCATCGAAATGCACAAATAAGATACCAAATATGTTCATTTAATGTTCATGAGTGTTTTTGAGTCAATATTTGACAGTTATGACTTATATTTCACCCCAAATTTCATTAAAATGATTCCAAAACGAATTTGAGCATGTTTAAGCACGATTTAAATAAATTTGACTTCATTTTTGCTTCAAATATCATCAAAATGCAAAAATAAGATGCCAAATATGTTCATTTAATGTTTATGAGTGTTTTTGAGTCGATATTTGACAGTTATGACCTATATTTCACCCCAAATTGCATTAAAACGCTTCCGAAATGCATTTGAGCATGTTTAAGCAAATTCTAAATCAATTTGGCCTCATTTTTGCTTCAAATATCATCGAAATACACAAATAAAATGCCAAATATGTTCATTTAATGTTTATGAGTGTTTTCGAGTTGAAATTTGACGGTTATGACTTATATTTCACCCCAAATTGCATTAAAATGCTTCCAAAACGAATTGGAGCATATTTAAGCACATTTTGAATCAATTTGGCCTCATTTTTGCTTCAAATATCATCGAAATGCGCAGATAAGATGCCAAATATGTTCATTTAATGTTTATGAGTGTTTTTGAGTCGATATTTGACAGTTATGACCTATATTTCACCACAAATTGCATTAAAATGCTTCCGAAATGCATTTCAGCATGTTTAAGCACGATTTAAATTAATTTGGCATAATTTTTGCTTCAAATGTCTTCGAAATACACACATAAGATACCAAATATGTTCATTTAATGTTTATGAGTGTTTTTGAGTCGATATCTGACGGGTATGACTTATATTTCCCCCTAAATTGCATTAAAATGCTTCTAAAACGAATTTGAGCATGTTTAAGCACATTTTAAATCAATTTGTCCTCATTTTTGCTTCAAATATCATTGAAATGCACAGATAAGATGCCAAATATGTTCATTTAATGTTTATGAGTGTTTTTGAGTCGATATTTGACATTTATGACTTATATTTCACCCCAAATTGCATTAAAATGCTTCCAAATGGAATTTGAACATGTTTAAGCACGATTTAAATTAATTTGGCCTAATTTTACTTCAAATATCGTCGAAATACACAAATAAGATGCTAAATATGTTTATTTAATATTTATGAGTGTTTTTGAGTCGATATTTGACGGTTATGACATATATTTCACCCTAAATGTCATTAAAATGCTTCCAAAACGAATTTGAGCAATTTTAAGTACATTTTAAATCAATTTGGCCTCATTTTTGCTTCAAATATCATCGTAATGCCCAAATAAGATGTCAAATATGTTCATTTAATGTTCATGAATGTTTTTGAGTCGATATTTGACCGTTATGACTTATATTTCACCCGAAATTGCATTAAAATATTTCCAAAACGAATTTGAGCATGTTTAAGCAAATTTTAAATCAATTTGGCCCAATTTATGCTTCAAATATCATCGAAATGCACAGATAAGATGCCAAATATGTTCATTTAATGTTGAGGAGTGTTTTTGAGTCGATATTTGACGGTTATGACTTATATTTCATCCCAAATTGCATTAAAATGCTTCCAAAAGGAATTTTTGAACATGTTTAAGCCCGATTTAAATTAATTTGGCCTAATTTTTACTTCAAATATCGTCGAAATACACAAATAAGATGCTAAATATGTTCATTTAATGTTTATGTGTGTTTTTGAGTCGATATTTGACGGTTATGACATATATTTCTCCCTAAATTGCATTAAAATGCTTCAAAAACGGATTGGAGCATGTTTAAGCACATTTTAAATCAATTTGGCCTCAATTTTGCTTCAAATATCATCGAAATGCCAAAATAAGACGTCAAATATGTTCATTTAATGTTCATGAATGTTTTTTAGTCGATATTTGACAGTTATGACTTATATTTCACCCCAAATTGCATTAAAATGCTTCCAAAACGAATTTGAGCATGTTTAATCACATTTTGAATCAATTTGGCCTCATTTTTGCTTCAAATATCATCGAAATGCACAGATAAGATGCCAAATATGTTCATTGAATGTTCATGAGTGTTTTTCAGTCGATATTTGACCGTTATGACTTATATTTCACCCCAAATTACATTAAAATGCTTCCAAAACGAATTCGAGCATGTTTAAGCACGATTTAAATCAATTTGGGCTCCTTTTAGCTTCAAATATGATTGAAATGCACAGATAAGATGCCAAATATGTTCATTTATTGTTTATGAGTGTTTTTGAGCCGATATTTGACAGTTATAACCTTTCACCACAAATTCCTTTAAAATTCTTCCCAAACGAATTTGAGCATTCTAAAGCACATTTTAAATCAATTTGGCCTCATTTTTGCTTCAAATATCATCGAAATGCACAAATAAGATACCAAATATGTTCATTTAATGTTCATGAATGTTTTTGAGTCGATATTTGACAGTTACGACTTATATTGCACCCCAAATTGCATTAAAATGTTTCCGAAATGCATTTCAGCATGTTTAAGCACATTTTAAATCAATTTGGCCTCATTTTTGCCTCAAATATCATCGAAATGCACAGATAAGATGCCAAATATGTTCATTTAATGTTTATGAGTGTTTTTGAGTCGATATTTGACAGTTATGCCCTATATTTCACCACAAATTGCATTAAAATGCTTCCGAAAAGCATTTCTTCATGTTTAAGCACGATTTAAATTAATTTGGCCTAATTTTTGCTTCAAATGTCGTCGAAATACACAAATAAGATATCAAATATGTTCATTTAATGTTTATGAGTGTTTTTGAGTCGATATTTGACGGGTATGACCTATATTTCACCCCAAATTGGATTAAAATGCTTCCGAAATGCATTTCAGCATATTTAAGCACATTTTAAATCAGTTCGGCCTCATTTTTGCTTCAAATATCATCGAAATGCAAAAATAAAATGCCAAATATGTTCATTTAATGATCATGAGTGTTTTTGAGTCGATATTTGACCGTTATGACCTATATTTCACCCCAAATTGCATTAAAATGCTTCCAAAAGGAATTTGAACATGTTTAAGCACATTTTAAATCAATTTGGCCTCATTTTTGCTTCAAATATCATCGAAATGCACAAATAAGATGCAAAATATGTTTATTTAATGTTCATGAGTGTTTTTGAGTCGATATTTGACTGTTATGACTTATATTGCACCCCAAATTGCATTAAAATGCTTCCAAAAGGAATTTAACCCTGTTTAAGCACAATTTAAATCAATTTGGCCACATTTTTGCTTCAAATATCATTGAAATGCACAAATAAGATGCCAAATATGTCCATTTAATGTTTATGAGTTTTTTTGAGTCGATTTTGACAGTTACGACTTATATTTCACCCAAAATTTCATTAAAATGCCTCCAAAATGCATCTGAGCATTTTTAAGCACATTTCAAATCAATTTGGCCTCATTTTTGCTTCAAATATAATCGAAATGCACAAATAAGATGCCAAATATGTCCATTTAATGTTCACTAGTGTTTTTCAGTCGATATTTGACAGTTATGACCTATATTTCACCCCAAATTGCATTAAAATGATTCCAAAATGCATTTGAGCGTGTTTAAGCACATTCTAAATCAATTTGGCCTCATTTTTGCTTCAAATTTCATCGAAATGCACAAATAACAAGTAAAATATGTTCATTTAATGTTTATGAGTGTTTTTGAGTCGATATTTGACGGGTATGACCTATATTTCACCCCAAATTGGATTAAAATGCTTCCGAAATGCATTTCAGCATATTTAAGCACATTTTAAATCAGTTCGGCCTCATTTTTGCTTCAAATATCATCGAAATGCACAATTAAGGTGCCAAATATGTTCATTTAATGATCATGAGTGTTTTTGAGTCGATATTTGACCGTTATGACCTATATTTCACCCCAAATTGCATTAAAATGCTTCCAAAAGGAATTTGAACATGTTTAAGCACATTTTAAATTAATTTGGCCTCATTTTTGCTTCAAATATCATCGAAATGCACAAATAAAATGCCAAATATGTTCATTTAATGTTCATGAGTGTTTTTGATTCGATATTTGACCGTTATGACTTATATTTCACACCAAATTGCATTAAAATGCTTCCAAAAGGAATTTGAGCATGTTCAAGCACATTCTATATCAATTTGCCCTCATTTTTGTTTGAAATATAATCGAAATGCACAAATAAAATGCCAAATATTTTGATTTAAGGTTCATGAGTGTTTTTGAGTCAATATTTGACAGTTATGACCTATATTTCACCCCAAATTGCATTAAAATGATTCCGAAATGCATTTGAGCATGTTTAAGCAAATTCTAAATCAATTTGGCCTCATTTTTGCTTCAAATATCATCGAAATGCACAAATAAGATGCAAAATATGTTGATTTAATGTTCATGAGTGTTTTTGAGTCGATATTTCACTGTTATGTCTTATATTGCATCCCAAATTGCATTAAAATTCTTCCAAATGGAATTTAACCCTGTTTATGCACATTTTAAATCAATTTGGCCGCATTTTTGCTTCAAATGTCATCGAAATGCACAAATAAGATGCCAAATATGTTTATTTAATATTTATGAGTGTTTTTGAGTCGATATTTGACTGTTATAACTTATATTTCACATAAAAGTCCTTTAAAATACTTCCAAAACGAATTTGAGCATGCTTAAGCACATTTTAAATCAATTTGGCCTCATTTTTGCTTCAAATATTATCGAAATGCACAAATAAGATACCAAATATGTTCATTTAATGTTCATTTGTGTTTTTGAGTCAATATTTCACAGTTATGACTTATATTTCACCCCAAATTTCATTAAAATGCTTCCAAAACGAATTGGAGCATGTTTAAGCACGATTCAAATAAATTTGGCCTCATTTTTGCTTCAAATATCATCGAAATGCATAAATAAGATGCCAAATATGTTCATTTAATGTTTATGAGTGTTTTTGAGTCGATATTTGACGGTTATGACTTATATTTCCATCTACATTGCATTAAAATGCTTCCAAAACGAATTTGAGAATGTTTAAGCACGATTTAAATAAATTTGGCCTCATTTTTGTTTCAAATATCATCGAAATGCATAAATAAGATGCCAAATATGTTCATTTATTGTTTATGAGTGTTTTTGAGTCGATATTTGACAGTTATGTCCTATATTTAACCCCAAATTGCATTAAAATACTTCCGAAATGCATTTCAGCATGTTTAAGCACATTTTAAATCAGTTCGGGCTCATTTTTGCTTCAAATATCATCGAAATGCACAAATAAAATGCCAAATATGTTCATTTAATGTTCATGAGTGTTTTTGAGTCGATATTTGACAGTTATGACCTATATTTCACCCCAAATTGCATTAAAATGCTTCCAAAAGGAATTTGAGCATGTTTAAGCACATTCTAAATCAATTTGGCCTCATTTTTGCTTCAAATATTATCGAAATGCACAAATAAAATGCCAAATATGTTCATTTAATGTTCATTAGTGTTTTTCAGTCGATATTTGACAGTTATGACCTATATTTCACCCCAAATTGCATTAAAATGATTCCAAAATGCATTTGAGCATTGTTTGCTGTTTAAAAGTTGCCAGAAAAATACACAAATTCAATTGCATGAAATTAATGATATAATTTCATGTGATTTTTTACCAAAGATTTGAAATTATGAAATTATGTCCAATTTCATAAAATTATTTCTTGAAATTAAAGAAACAATTTCATGAAATAGCCATGTCAAATATTAAATCATGAAATTATGTTCAATCTCATGATTTATTGAATCCCAAAATTATTTCTTGAAATTAAAAAAATAATTTCATGAAATAATAATACCAAACCCCCTTCAAAAAATATATACACATGTGTGCAAAAAAAAATCTATGCACAAAACCCTAATTATATGAAATCAAGAAACAATTTCATATAATTAAACATGCCAAATCCAAAAATCATGAATTTCATTCATGAAAAATGCCCCAAATATTATCCCTTGGAATTAAAAAATGATTCTTTGGGATAATCATGCCAAAATATTAATTGTATAAGATTAATATGCCTAATCATATACAATTAATGATTTAAGTGAAATTAATGCCTAATTTCACACCCAAAAATACCAAAAATATTACCCAAAATAACAGAATAATGGAATATATTTTCTGTGATTTTTCAGTAATTTTTCATGGAATTTTGCATGAGAAATAAAATAAAATAAAATAAAAGAATAAGAAAAATACCAAAATCAAAACTGGAGATAGTTCTGTGTGCAATTTGGGGGGTATACAACGATCTGGGTGCAATTTGGGGAGCTCAAACACAACCTCAGCCCTTGGGGCCCACCTGTCATACACACAAGATATTTGTAGGGGTTTGAATGAGCACAGCCCACGTGAGCCAACTCGCTGACCTCGTGCTTTGGCTCACGTGAACCGCGACCATGAACTCACCCTCAGTTTTTCGCTGAGGGATGAGTCTCATTAAATCTGACAAGCGGACCCCACTCCCTTTGTTTCACTGCCAATGGGCCCCAGCGCCCAGGCGACGCTTCAGCCAGCGAAAGAAAAGAAGGAAAAGAGAGATGAGCGCGGTGCAAGCGCTCTCTCCCTCTGACAGGCACAAAATCAAAGCACGGCTCACGTGCACCCAACCCAAGCGAGAGAAACCTTTTGAATTTCTCTCTCTCTCCCTCCTTTCTTCCTCCTCGAGCTCCAGAGCTCAATGGAGCTTCGAAAATGGAGTTCGGGTGTATGGTTCGATTTGGTCTAAACCATTCTAGGGACTTAATCTACATCCTAAGGGGAGTTCAATGCCACAAACAGCATTGAAAATAGTAAAGTAAACAAGGAGAAAATTGAAGGAGAAAGTACCTCGACCTTGAAGGTGACAGGGCAATTTGGAGCTCGAAATGCCAAGCCAACACCTGGGGGAGCTCCAAGATGCTTCCACGACGCTGCCTGAAGTGTCAATTTGGGGTGAAAAGCACTCAATTGACAAGTGCACCACTTGGCACTCAAGTCTGATCTGGGGACGGTCAATTGGCACAACTCAGCACTCAAGCAACCAAATTGACACGTTGGGCACACTCAGTGACACCTTGGTGACATGTCAAGCGCCAGCAAGGCCAAGGAATATTCGGGATATGCTCACACCCGAAAGGCATGACACACTGACCCAAGGAAGAAGACAAAGCCAACGGCTCCTTCTCTCTCCCCAGGCCTGTGTCAGGGACACGTGTAGGCACCTCAATGGAGACCTCTGAGCGCCAGTTAGCTGGAGGAATCTTCCAAGGACAGGCCTCAGGCCAGCACAGGCCTGGCTGGCTCAATCCTGGCCACTTGATCAAACCAAGGGCTGGGATGATGCCAGCTCAGCCCTGAGGCTTAAACCATGCCCTCTGGGCTATAAATAGACCCCCAGTGAAGAAGAAGAAAAAAGAGAGAGCAACATAGCCAAAACTCTGCCAAAATCTCAACTCCACCAAATTCCACAAAAAAAAGCTAGCTGAGAAGAAACCAAGTATTGAATAGCTAGGTAAGAGCCATAGGAGTCAAACCTTGAGCTTGGCTCAGTCTCAATTGAGCTCAAGGAGCCAGTCTCACCTTGCTGGGTGAGATGGCTAGCCCCATGGCTGGGGAGGTGCACATGTGCCTCCCTCCTTCCAGAGCTCAATTGGTGGCTGAGCTTGAGTCTCAGGAGCTCACATGGTGAGTTCACCATGGATTTTGGCAGCATACTCCAACCAATTGGCACATGCCAATCTGGTTTCATGGGGATGGGCACATGTTCATCCCCTTTCTCTCTCAAGCTCTGTGCACATGTGCAGTAGCTATGTAAAGCTCAATAATGGCTTTATACAAGCTGTTATGCTGTCAAAATTCCATGGAAAAACAAAATCCCATGTTTTATATGAGTATTGTATTTCAATTTGTTATAATATATGATATTTTGGTACAAATTGGTTTTATTTTCCTTTTAGTTCTTTCCTTCATGTTCTCTGATGTGCTTAATAGCTCAAGTTCATAATTGAGCAATGGAAAAGCAATAAACATCAATACTGGTTTGAGTCCAGTGAATTCCTGTTTCTGGCCAGCTGAGAGATCAATCCATATCTCTCAGCCTGGTTGTTAATTTCTTATGAAATTTCACAGTCATGTAGATTAGGTTTATATCAACTTACCACATAAATTTTATAATTTTTGGAATTTTCTGTGAATTGTTATGAATTTTACAATCTCATCTGTCAAAAACTCCAAAAAAGTCAACTTTGGGTCAAACTGAGAAGTTCATTCTTCTTTTGATTCAAAAATCCAGAATTTCTTGATTAATTCACCTTTATGACACCTCATGTGATGTTTTAAAGGGTTTAGAATAATTAAACCAGGCTTTAATCCCTAGGTTAAGCCAAATTTGATTTTTAACATATCTGAAAGGGCATTTCTGTCCATTCTGGTGAAAATACAAAAACATGCTTTCTGATTATTCAATTAGCTTGAAATTTCATAGGCATACAAAATAAGTCTTAATGCATTCATTCACCAAATTTTACCATTTTTGGTATTTTCTGTGATTTTCTATGAATTTTTGAAGTTGAATCTGTAAAAATCAGAATTGAGTTAATTCTGGAATAAATACCAGAAAAGGAAAAAATGAAATTAACTTACATACAAACGAAATTCACATGCAAATCTAGTGTAAAACCTTTTCAAAACATACAATTGACCCAAATAAACATACTTAAACATGCAATTTGAGAAGAATGTACAGAAATCAAAAGAAAAATAAATTGGAAATAAAACCAGAAATGAACCAATGTGCATAAAGGACAATGCACATCTAAATTAATGAAATTGATTATCCAAACATGTTCAAACATACTAAACGACAATGTTTGAAAGGTTAATTGGAAGAAAATTGCAATGAAAAGCCATGAAACACCATTTGGTACCAATGCCCCGAAACCAATTTAGTACCAAATGGCCAAAGTTGCAAAATTGATGGATTAAACCCAAATTAAACCTCAAAAACTTGTTAAACATGCTCTGGCGATGCCATACGACAAAGGAATCGAGTCAATTTGTCAAAAATCAGCTCAAATCCCTCAAAATCTCATCTCAGCCAACTTCCCAACCGAAACCAGGTGGTTACCCCCATTTCCGGCGATCCAGGCCGCCGCCGCCGCCGCCGAGACCACCGCCGATGGACTCCCCACGCTCCAGCGATGCTAGCCATGCCTCCTGATCGGAGATCCGACGCCGGCAGGGCCTCGATCAGTGTCGGGGAGGATGAGCACGAATATTGATGCATCTCAAAGCGCGAATCTTGATGAAATTCGAACAGCCCAGTGAAGGCTTGATGCGCGCCAGAGATCCAACGGCCCAGTTTAAAAGATGCTTTAAAAACTGAACTTAAGTTCAGATCTTGATGCGTGGGCCCAAATCTGACGGCCCATATTAATCTGTTTTGAAAATAAACTTTAAACACCAAATAAAAATGATTTCTCAAGCCCAAAAATTATGAAAAATATATCAAAAATCATGATTTCACTTATGAATACTTTTAAGACTATAAAATGCCAATTATGATTTTATTTTCTTTTTTTTTATAAAATAAAAGAAAATTCAAAATATATGATATATGTAAAAAAAAAATAAATTCAAAATACCAAATAGGATATTCAAAAATAAGTGAAAGTTATGATAAAACAAATCAACAATTTTCAAAATAATCAAATTATGATAAAACAAATCAAAATATTCAAAAATGGTTAAATATGTTAAAACAAATCAAAATATTCAAAAATGATTGAATTATGCTATATTTTGATAAAATAAATAAAAAAATATTCAAAAATGATTAAAATATGTTATATGTTGATAAAACAAATCAAAATATTCAAAGATAATCAAATCATGTTATATTTTGATAAAAAAAAATAATAAAAATATTCAAAATAATCAAATGATATTATATTTTGATAAAAATAAATAAAAATATTCAAAATAATCAAATCATGTTATCTTTTGATATAATAAATCAAAATATTAAAGAATGATTGAATTATGTTATATTTTGATAAAAATAAATTGGAATATTCAAAATAATCAAAATTATGTTATATTTTGATAAAACAAATCAAAATATTCAAAGATGATTGAATCATGTTATGAAACAAATAAAAAATGTTCAAAATAATTAAACCTTGTTATATTTTGATAAAACAAATCAAAATATTTAAATATGTCAATATGTCCAAATATTTGACTAAATATGTTAAATATACAAATATGTCCAAATATTTGACCAAACATGTCAAATATGCAAATATACCCAAATATTTGACCAAATATGTCAAAAATACAATTATGCCCAAATATTTGACCAAACATGTCAAAAATACAATTATGCCCAAATATTTGACCAAACATGTCAAATATGCAAATATACCCAAATATTTGACCAAACATGTCAAATGTGCAAATATACCCAAATATTTGACCAAATATGTCAAAAATACAATTATGTCCAAATATTTGACCAAACATGTCAAATATGCAAATATACCCAAATATTTGACCAAACATGTCAAATATGCAAGTATACCCAAATATTTGACCAAATATGTCAAAAATGCAAATATACCCAAATATTTGACAAAACATGTCAAAAATACAAATATGTCCAAATATTTGACCCAATATGTCAAACATGCAAATAAACCCAAACATTTGACCAAATATGTCAAACATGCAAATAAACCCAAACATTTGACCAAACATGTCAAATATGCAAATATGACCAAACATTTGACCAAACATGTCAAATATGCAAATACACCCAAATTTCTGGCCAAACATGCCAAATATACAAATATGTCCAAACTGTTGATAAAATATTTCAAATATGCAAATATGTCCAAATCTCTGGTCAAATATGCCAAATATGCAGATAAGTCCAAAACTTGGTAAAAACATACCAACATATCAAATCATATCAAATCATGTTTCGAGAACATTAAACTGGCAGTACGCTTCAGGTTTAATGTACTTCATTTTGGAAATCGATAAAGAATTATATGTTCCCGATTCTCCAATTTTCCCAGGTTTCGAATTGGCATAGCGCTTCAGATTCGGAATTTGGAAGGTCAATAGACTGTTTAGGACTATACGTCCTTGTCTTTGACATGAACCTTTCTAGAGATCAAACATCTCTGGTTCCTTGAGTATCGAGTTGGCAGTGCGCTTCATATTCGAATTCCGTGAGATCAATAGGATTATACGTCCTCGATCTCCGATTTATGAGAAATTATACGTTTCTCTGACTTTAGATCATACGTCTTTAGTCTTATTATCCAAAGTTATAATTTTGGGTTATTTCAAGCATATATCATAATAAATTGGAAGGAAGAAATAAAGCCACGAATCTGATCCATATATTTTGATTAGTTTAGCCCATTAATCAGAGGTTCCCGAGGCGAGAGCCGGGGTAATTAACGGCGGGGGCTTGCGCCCGTCGGAAAATAAAAGTTCCCACAATCACCTAAAATAATAAGTCCTTGAGCGCACAAACACGCGCAGGGATGTACCTGCACCTTCTTCCCCCGTAAGCGAGGACGCCGATTCCTCGCGCGTGGCCCGCGAAAAAGGGCCGCAAAAGCATGTTTAAGCACATTCTAAATCAATTTGGTCTCATTTTTGCTTCAAATTTCATCGAAATGCACAAATAAGAAGCAAAATATGTTTATTTAATGTTCATGAGTGTTTTTGAATCGATATTTGACAGTTATGACCTATATTTCACCCCAAATTGCATTAAAATAATTCCAAAATGCATTTGAGCATGTCTAAGCACATTCTAAATCAATTTGGTCTCATTTTTGCTTCAAATTTCATCGAAATGCACAAATAAGATACCAAATATGTTTATTTAATGTTCATTAGTGTTTTTGAGTCAATATTTGACTGTTATGACTTATATTGCACCCCAAATTGCATTAAAATGCTTCCAAAAGGAATTTAACCATGTATATGCACATTTGAAATCAATTTGGCCACATTTTTGCGTCAAATATCATCGAAATGCACAAATAAGATGCCAAATATGTCCATTTAATGTTTATGAGTGTTTTTGAGTCGATTTTGACAGTTACGACTTATATTTCACCCAAAATTGCATTAAAATGCCTCCAAAATGCATCTGAGCATTTTTAAGCACATTTGAAATCAATTTGGCCACATTTTTGCTTCAAATATAATCGAAATGCATAAATAAGATGCCAAATATGTTTATTTAATGTTTATGAGTGTTTTTGAGTCGATATTTGACGGTTATGACTTATATTTCCATCTAAATTGCATTAAAATGCTTCCAAAACTAATTTGAGCATGTTTAAGCACGATTTAAATAAATTTGGCCTCATTTTTGCTTCAAATATCATCAAAATGCACAAATGAGATGCCAAATATGTTCATTTAATGTTTATGAGTGTTTTCGAGTTCATATTTGACGGTTATGACTTATATTTCACCCCAAATTGCATTAAAATGCTTCCAAAACGAATTTGAGCATGTTTAAGCACCTTTTTAATCAATTTGGCCTAATTTTTGCTTCAAATATAATCGAAATGCATAAATAAGATGCCAAATATGTTTATTTAATGTTTATGAGTGTTTTTGAGTCGATATTTGACGGTTATGACTTATATTTCAATCTAAATTGCATTAAAATGCTTCCAAAACTAATTTGAGCATGTTTAAGCACGATTTAAATAAATTTGGCCTCATTTTTGCTTCAAATATCATCGAAATTCACAAATAAGAATACAAATATGTTCACTTAATGTTTATGAGTGTTTTTGAGTCGATATTTGACAGTTATGACTTATATTGCACCCCAAATTGCATTAAAATGCCTCCAAAATGCATCTGAGCATTTTTAAGCACATTTGAAATCAATTTGGCCACATTTTTGCTTCAAATATAATCGAAATGCATAAATAAGATGCCAAATATGTTTATTTAATGTTTATGAGTGTTTTTGAGTCGATATTTGATGGTTATGACTTATATTTCCATCTAAATTGCATTAAAATGCTTCCAAAACTAATTTGAGCATGTTTAAGCACGATTTAAATAAATTTGGCCTCATTTTTGCTTCAAATATCATCAAAATGCACAAATGAGATGCCAAATATGTTCATTTAATGTTTATGAGTGTTTTCGAGTTCATATTTGACGGTTATGACTTATATTTCACCCCAAATTGCATTAAAATGCTTCCAAAACGAATTTGAGCATGTTTAAGCACATTTTTAATCAATTTGGCCTCATTTTTGCTTCAAATATCATCGAAATGCACAGATAAGATGCCAAATATGTTCAGTTCATGTTTATGAGTGTTTTTGACTCGATATTTGACAGTTATGTCCTATATTTCACCCCAAATTGCATTAAAATGCTTCCGAAATGCATTTCAGCATGTTTAAGCACGATTTAAATTAATTTGGCCTCATTTTTGCTTCAAATATCATCGAAATTCACAAATAAGAATACAAATATGTTCACTTAATGTTTATGAGTGTTTTTGAGTCGATATTTGACAGTTATGACTTATATTGCACCCCAAATTGCATTAAAATGCCTCCAAAATGCATCTGAACATTTTTAAGCACATTTGAAATCAATTTGGCCACATTTTTGCTTCAAATATAATCGAAATGCATAAATAAGATGCCAAATATGTTTATTTAATGTTTATGAGTGTTTTTGAGTCGATATTTGACGGTTATGACTTATATTTCCATCTAAATTGCATTAAAATGCTTCCAAAACTAATTTGAGCATGTTTAAGCACGATTTAAATAAATTTGGCCTCATTTTTGCTTCAAATATCATCAAAATGCACAAATGAGATGCCAAATATGTTCATTTAATGTTTATGAGTGTTTTCGAGTTCATATTTGACGGTTATGACTTATATTTCACCCCAAATTGCATTAAAATGCTTCCAAAACGAATTTGAGCATGTTTAAGCACATTTTTAATCAATTTGGCCTAATTTTTGCTTCAAATATCATCGAAATGCACAGATAAGATGCCAAATATGTTCATTTCATGTTTATGAGTGTTTTTGACTCGATATTTGACAGTTATGTCCTATATTTCACCCCAAATTGCATTAAAATGCTTCCGAAATGCATTTCAGCATGTTTAAGCACGATTTAAATTAATTTGGCCTCATTTTTGCTTCAAATATCATCGAAATTCACAAATAAGAATACAAATATGTTCACTTAATGTTTATGAGTGTTTTTGAGTCGATATTTGACAGTTATGACTTATATTGCACCCCAAATTGCATTAAAATGCCTCCAAAATGCATCTGAGCATTTTTAAGCACATTTGAAATCAATTTGGCCACATTTTTGCTTCAAATATAATCAAAATGCATAAATAAGATGCCAAATATGTTTATTTAATGTTTATGAGTGTTTTTGAGTCGATATTTGATGGTTATGACTTATATTTCCATCTAAATTGCATTAAAATGCTTCCAAAACTAATTTGAGCATGTTTAAGCACGATTTAAATAAATTTGGCCTCATTTTTGCTTCAAATATCATCAAAATGCACAAATTAGATGCCAAATATGTTCATTTAATGTTTATGAGTGTTTTCGAGTTCATATTTGACGGTTATGACTTATATTTCACCCCAAATTGCATTAAAATGCTTCCAAAACGAATTTGAGCATGTTTAAGCACATTTTTAATCAATTTGGCCTCATTTTTGCTTCAAATATCATCGAAATGCACAGATAAGATGCCAAATATGTTCAGTTCATGTTTATGAGTGTTTTTGACTCGATATTTGACAGTTATGTCCTATATTTCACCCCAAATTGCATTAAAATGCTTCCGAAATGCATTTCAGCATGTTTAAGCACGATTTAAATTAATTTGGCCTCATTTTTGCTTCAAATATCATCGAAATTCACAAATAAGAATACAAATATGTTCACTTAATGTTTATGAGTGTTTTTGAGTCGATATTTGACAGTTATGACTTATATTGCACCCCAAATTGCATTAAAATGCCTCCAAAATGCATCTGAGCATTTTTAAGCACATTTGAAATCAATTTGGCCACATTTTTGCTTCAAATATAATCGAAATGCATAAATAAGATGCCAAATATGTTTATTTAATGTTTATGAGTGTTTTTGAGTCGATATTTGACGGTTATGACTTATATTTCCATCTAAATTGCATTAAAATGCTTCCAAAACTAATTTGAGCATGTTTAAGCACGATTTAAATAAATTTGGCCTCATTTTTGCTTCAAATATCATCAAAATGCACAAATGAGATGCCAAATATGTTCATTTAATGTTTATGAGTGTTTTCGAGTTCATATTTGACGGTTATGACTTATATTTCACCCCAAATTGCATTAAAATGCTTCCAAAACGAATTTGAGCATGTTTAAGCACATTTTTAATCAATTTGGCCTAATTTTTGCTTCAAATATCATCGAAATGCACAGATAAGATGCCAAATATGTTCATTTCATGTTTATGAGTGTTTTTGACTCGATATTTGACAGTTATGTCCTATATTTCACCCCAAATTGCATTAAAATGCTTCCGAAATGCATTTCAGCATGTTTAAGCACGATTTAAATTAATTTGGCCTCATTTTTGCTTCAAATATCATCGAAATTCACAAATAAGAAGCCAAATATGTTCACTTAATGTTTATGAGTGTTTTTGAGTCGATATTTGACAGTTATGACTTATATTGCACCCCAAATTGCATTAAGATGCTTCCCAAAACGAATTTGAGCAGTTTAAGCACATTCTAAATCAATTTGGCCCCATTTTTGTTTCAAAGATCATCAAAATGCACAATTAAGGTGCCACATATGTTCATTTAATATTGATGAGTGTTTTTCAGTCGATATTTGACCGTTATGACTTATATTTCACCCCAAATTGCATTAAAATGCTTCCAAAATGAAATTAAGCATGTTTAAGCACATTTTAAATCAAATTGGCCTCATTTTTGCTTCAAATATAATCGAAATGTACAAATAAGATGCCAATATGTTCATTTAATGTTTATGAGTGTTTTTGAGTCGATATTTGACAGTTATGACCTATATTTCACCCCATATTGCATTAAAATGCTTCCGACATGCATTTCAGCATGTTTAAGCACATTTTAAATCAGTTTGGCCTCATTTTTGCTTCATATATCATCTAAATGCACAAATAAGATGCAAAATATGTTCATTTATTGTTCATGAGTGTTTTTGAGTCGATATTTGACAGTTATGACTTATATTTCACCCCAAATTGCATTAAAATGATTCCAAAATGCATTTGAGCATGTTTAAGCACATTCTAAATCAATTTGGCACCATTTTTCCTTCAAATATCATCGAAATGCACAAATAAGATGCAAAATATGTTTATTTATGGTTCATGAGTGTTTTTGAGTCGATATTTGACTGTTATGACTTATATTGCACCCCAAATTGCATTAAAATACTTCCAAAAGGAATTTAACCATGTCTAAGCACATTTTAAATCAATTTGGCCTCATTTTTGCTTCAAATATCATCGAAATGCACACATAAGATGCCAAATATGTTCATTTAATGTTTATGAGTGTTTTTGAGTCGATATTTGACAGTTATGACTTATATTGCACCCCAAATTGCATTAAAATGCCTCCAAAATGCATCTGAGCATTTTTAAGCACATTTGAAATCAATTTGGCCACATTTTTGCTTCAAATATCATCGAAATGCACAAATAAGATGCCAAATATGTTTATTTAATATTTATGAGTGTTTTTGAATCAAAATTTGACGGTTATGACTTATATTTCACCCCAAATTGCTTTCAAATGCCTCCAAAATGCATTTGAGCATGTTTAAGCACATTCTAAATCAATTTGGCCTTATTTTTGCTTCCAATATCATCAAAATGCACAAATGAGATGCCAAATATGTTCATTTAATGTTTATGAGTGTTTTTGAGTCGATATTTGACGGTTATGACTTATATTTCACACCAAATTGCATTAAAATGCTTCCAAAACGAATTAGAGAATGTTTAAGCACATTTTAAATCAATTGGGCCTCATTTTTGCTTCAAATATCATCGAAATGCACAAATAAAATGCCAAATATGTTCATTTAATGTTTATGAGTGTTTTTGACTCGATATTTGACAGTTATGACATATATTTCACCCGAAATTGCATTAAAATGCTTCCAAAAGGAATTTGAACATGTTTAAGCACGATTTAAATTAATTTGGCCTAATTTTTACTTCAAATATTGTCGAAATACACAAATAAGATGCCAAATATGTTCATTTAATATTTATGAGTGTTTTTGAGTTGATATTTGACGGTTAGGACTTATATTTTCCCCTAAATTGCATTAAAATGCTTCCAAAACGAATTGGAGCATGTTTAAGCACATTTTAAATCAATTTGGCCTCATTTTTGCTTCCAGTATCATCGAAATGCACACATAAGATGCCAAATATGTTCATTTAATGTTCATGAGTGTTTTTGAGTCAATATTTCACAGTTATGACTTATATTTCACCTCAAATTTCATTAAAATGCTCCAAAACGAATTTGAGCATGTTTAAGCACATTTTAAATCAATTTGGCCTCATTTTTGCTTCAAATATTATCGAAATGCACAAATAAGATACCAAATATGTTCATTTAATGTTCATGAGTGTTTTTGAGTCCATATTTCACAGTTATGACTTATATTTCACCCAAAATTGCATTAAAATGCTTCCAAAATGCATTTGAGCATGTTTAAGCACATTCTAAATCAATTTGGCACCATTTTTGCTTCAAATATCATCGAAATTCACAAATAAGATACAAAATATGTTTATTTATGGTTCATGAGTGTTTTTGAGTCGATATTTGACTGTTATGACTTATATTGCACCCCAAATTGCATTAAAATACTTCCAAAAGGAATTTAACCATGTCTAAGCACATTTTAAATCAATTTGGCCTCATTTTTGCTTCAAATATCATCGAAATGCACACATAAGATGCCAAATATGTTCATTTAATGTTCATGAGTGTTTTTGAGTCCATATTACACAGTTATGACTTATATTTCACCTCAAATTTCATTAAAATGCTTCCAAAACGAATTTGAGCATGTTTAAGCACATTTTAAATCAGTTTGGCCTCATTTTTGCTTCAACTGTCGTTGAAATGCACAAATAAGATGCCAAATATGTTCATTTAATGTTTATGAGTGTTTTTGAGTCGATATTTGACGGTTATAACTTATATTTCCCCCTAAATTGCATTAAAATGCTTCCAAAACGAATTAGAGAATGTTTAAGCACATTTTAAATCAATTGGGCCTCATTTTTGCTTCAAATATCATCGAAATGCACAAATAAAATGCCAAATATGTTCATTTAATGTTCAAGAGTGTTTTTGAGTCGATATTTGACCGTTATGACATATATTTCACCCGAAATTGCATTAAAATGCTTCTAAAAGGAATTTGAACATGTTTAAGCACGATTTAAATTAATTTGGCCTAATTTTTACTTCAAATATTGTCGAAATATACAAATAAGATGCCAAATATGTTCATTTAATATTTATGAGTGTTTTTGAGTTGATATTTGACGGTTATGACTTATATTTTCCCCTAAATTGCATTAAAATTCTTCCAAAACGAATTGGAGCATGTTTAAGCACATTTTAAATCAATTTGGCCTCATTTTTGCTTCCAGTATCATCGAAATGCACACATAAGATGCCAAATATGTTCATTTAATGTTCATGAGTGTTTTTGAGTCAATATTTCACAGTTATGACTTATATTTCACCTCAAATTTCATTAAAATGCTTCCAAAACGAATTTGAGCATGTTTAAGCACATTTTAAATCAATTTGGCCTCATTTTTGCTTCAAATATTATCGAAATGCACAAATAAGATACCAAATATGTTCATTTAATGTTCATGAGTGTTTTTGAGTCCATATTTTACAGTTATGACTTATATTTCACCCCAAATTTCATTAAAATGCTTCCAAAACGAATTTGAGCATGTTTAAGCACGATTTAAATAAATTTGGCCTCATTTTTGCTTCAAATATCTTCGAAATTCACAAATAAGAAGCCAAATATGTTCACTTACTGTTTATGAGTGTTTTTGATTCGATATTTGACAGTTATCACCTATATTTCACCCCAAATAGCATTAAAATGCTTCCGAAATGCATTTCAGCATATTTAAGCACATTTTAAATCAGTTCGGCCTCATTTTTGCTTCAAATATCATCGAAATGCACAAATAAAATGCCAAATATGTTCATTTAATGATCATGAGTGTTTTTGAGTCGATATTTGACCGTTATGACCTATATTTCACCCCAAATTGCATTAAAATGCTTCCAAAAGGAATTTGAACATGTTTAAGCACATTTTAAATCAATTCGGCCTCATTTTTGCTTCAAATATCATCGAAATGCACAAATAAAATGCCAAATATGTTCATTTAATGTTCATTAGTATTTTTCAGTCGGTATTTGACATTTATGACCTATATTTCACCCCAAATTGCATTAAAATGATTCCAAAATGCATTTGAGCATGTTTAAGCACATTCTAAATCAATTTGGTCTCATTTTTGCTTCAAATTTCATCGAAATGCACAAATAAGAAGCAAAATATGTTGATTTAATGTTCATGAGTGTTTTTGAGTCGATATTTGACTGTTATGACTTATATTGCACCCCAAATTGCATTAAAATGCTTCCAAAAGGAATTTAACCATGTCTAAGCACATTCTAAATCAATTTGGCCACATTTTTGCTTCAAATATCATCGAAATGCACAAATAAGATGCAAAATATGTTTATTTATGGTTCATGAGTGTTTTTGAGTCGATATTTGACTGTTATGACTTATATTGCACCCCAAATTGCATTAAAAAGCTTCCAAAAGGAATTTAACCATGTCTAAGCACATTTTAAATCAATTTGGCCTCATTTTTGCTTCAAATATCATCGAAATGCACACATAAGATGCCAAATATGTTCATTTAATGTTCATGAGTGTTTTTGAGTCAATATTTCACAGTTATGACTTATATTTCACCTCAAATTTCATTAAAATGCTTCCAAAACGAATTTGAGCATGTTTAAGCACATTTTAAATCAGTTTGGCCTCATTTTTGCTTCAAATATCATCGAAATGCACAAATAAGATGCCAAATATGTTCATTTAATGTTCAAGAGTGTTTTTGAGTCGATATTTGACCGTTATGACATATATTTCACCCGAAATTGCATTAAAATGCTTCCAAAAGGAATTTGAACATGTTTAAGCACGATTTAAATTAATTTGGCCTAATTTTTACTTCAAATATTGTCGAAATACACAAATAAGATGCCAAATATGTTCATTTAATATTTATGAGTGTTTTTGAGTTGATATTTGACTGTTATAACTTATATTTTCCCCTAAATTGCATTAAAATGCTTCCAAAATGAATTGGAGCATGTTTAAGCACATTTTAAATCAGTTTGGCCTCATTTTTGCTTCATATATCATCGAAATGCACAAATAAGAAGCCAAATATGTTCACTTAATGTTTATGAGTGTTTTCGAGTTGATATTTGACGGTTATGACTTATATTTCACCCCAAATTTCATTAAAATGCTTCCAAAATGAATTTGAGCATGTTTAAGCACGATTTAAATAAATTTGGCCTCATTTTTGCTTCAAATATCTTCGAAATTCACAAATAAGAAGCCAAATATGTTCACTTAATGTTTATGAGTGTTTTCGAGTTGATATTTGACGGTTATGACTTATATTTCACCCCAAATTGCATTAAAATGCTTCCAAAACGAATTGGAGCATGTTTAAGCACATTTTAAATCAATTTGGCCTCATTTTTGCTTCCAATATCATCGAAATGCACACATAAGATGCCAAATATGTTCATTTAATGTTCATGAGTGTTTTTGAGTCAATATTTCACAATTATGACTTATATTTCACCTCAAATTTCATTAGAATGATTCCAAAATGCATTTGAGCATGTTTAAGCACATTCTAAATCAATTTGGCACCATTTTTGCTTCAAATATCATCGAAATGCACAAATAAGATGCAAAATATGTTTATTTATTGTTCATGAGTGTTTTTGAGTCGATATTTGACTGTTATGACTTATATTGCACCCCAAATTGCATTAAAATGCTTCCAAAAGGAATTTAACCATGTCTAAGCACATTTTAAATCAATTTGGCCTCATTTTTGCTTCAAATATCATCGAAATGCACACATAAAATGCCAAATATGTTCATTTAATGTTCATGAGTGTTTTTGAGTCAATATTTCACAGTTATGACTTATATTTCACCTCAAATTTCATTAAAATGCTTCCAAAACGAATTTGAGCATGTTTAAGCACATTTTAAATCAGTTTGGCCTCATTTTTGCTTCAAATATCATCGAAATGCACAAATAAGATGCAAAATATGTTTATTTATGGTTCATGAGTGTTTTTGAGTCGATATATTGGCAATTATGTCCTATATTTCACCCCAAATTGCATTAAAATGCTTCCAAAAGGAATTTGAACATGTTTAAGCACGATTTAAATTAATTTGGCCTAATTTTTGCTTCAACTGTCGTTGAAATACACAAATAAGATGCCAAATATGTTCATTTAATGTTTATGAGTGTTTTTGAGTCGATATTTGACGGTTATAACTTATATTTCCCCCTAAATTGCATTAAAATGCTTCCGAAATGCATTTCAGCATATTTAAGCACATTTTAAATCAGTTCGGCCTAATTTTTGATTCAAATATCATCGAAATGCACAAATAAAATGCCAAATATGTTCATTTAATGATCATGAGTGTTTTTGAGTCGATATTTGACCGTTATGACCGATATTTTACACCAAATTGCATTAAAATGCTTCCGAAATGCATTTCAGCATATTTAAGCACATTTTAAATCAGTTCGGCCTCATTTTTGCTTGAAATATAATCGAAATGCACAAATAAAATGCCAAATATGTTCATTTAATGATCATGAGTGTTTTTGAGTCGATATTTGACCGTTATGACCTATATTTCACCCCAAATTGCATTAAAATGCTTCCGAAAGGAATTTAACCATGTCTAAGCACATTCTAAATCAATTTGGCCACATTTTTGCTTCAAATATCATCGAAATGCACAAATAAGATGCAAAATATGTTTATTTATGGTTCATGAGTGTTTTTGAGTCGATATTTGACTGTTATGACTTATATTGCACCCCAAATTGCATTAAAATGCTTCCAAAAGGAATTTAACCATGTCTAAGCACATTTTAAATCAATTTGGCCTCATTTTTGCTTCAAATATCATCGAAATGCACACATAAGATGCCAAATATGTTCATTTAATGTTCATGAGTGTTTTTGAGTCAATATTTCACAGTTATGACTGATATTTCACCTCAAATTTCATTAAAATGCTTCCAAAACGAATTTGAGCATGTTTAAGCACATTTTAAATCAGTTTGGCCTCATTTTTGCTTCAAATATCATCGAAATGCACAAATAAGATGCAAAATATGTTTATTTATGGTTCATGAGTGTTTTTTAGTCGATATTTGACAATTATGTCCTATATTTCACCCCAAATTGCATTAAAATGCTTCCAAAAGGAATTTGAACATATTTAAGCACGATTTAAATTAATTTGGCCTAATTTTTGCTTCAACTGTCGTTGAAATACACAAATAAGATGCCAAATATGTTCATTTAATGTTTATGAGTGTTTTTGAGTCGATATTTGACGGTTATAACTTATATTTCCCCCTAAATTGCATTAAAATGCTTCCAAAACGAATTAGAGAATGTTTAAGCACATTTTAAATCAATTGGGCCTCATTTTTGCTTCAAATATCATCGAAATGCACAAATAAAATGCCAAATATGTTCAGTTAATGTTCAAGAGTGTTTTTGAGTCGATATTTGACCGTTATGACATATATTTCACCCGAAATTGCATTAAAATGCTTCCAAAAGGAATTTGAACATGTTTAAGCACGATTTAAATTAATTTGGCCTAATTTTTACTTCAAATATTGTCGAAATACACAAATAAGATGCCAAATATGTTCATTTAATATTTATGAGTGTTTTTGAGTTGATATTTTACTGTTATAACTTATATTTTCCCCTAAATTGCATTAAAATGCTTCCAAAACGAATTGGAGCATGTTTAAGCACATTTTAAATCAATTTGGCCTCATTTTTGCTTCCAATATCATCGAAATGCACAAATAAAATGCCAAATATGTTCATTTAATGTCCAAGAGTGTTTTTGAGTCGATATTTGACCGTTATGACATGTATTTCACCCGAAATTGCATTAAAATGATTCCAAAATGCATTTGAGCTTGTTTAAGCACATTCTGAATCAATTTGGTCTCATTTTTGCTTCAAATTTCATCGAAATGCACAAATAAGAAGCAAAATATGTTGATTTAATGTTCATGAGTGTTTTTGAGTCGATATTTGACTGTTATGACTTATATTGCACCCCAAATTGCATTAAAATGCTTCCAAAAGGAATTTAACCATGTCTAAGCACATTCTAAATCAATTTGGCCACATTTTTGCTTCAAATATCATCGAAATGCACAAATAAGATGCAAAATATGTTTATTTATGGTTCATGAGTGTTTTTGAGTCGATATTTGACTGTTATGACTTATATTGCACCCAAAATTGCATTAAAATGCTTCCAAAAGGAATTTAACCATGTCTAAGCACATTTTAAATCAATTTGGCCTCATTTTTGCTTCAAATATCATCGAAATGCACACATAAGATGCCAAATATGTTCATTTAATGTTCATGAGTGTTTTTGAGTCAATATTTCACAGTTATGACTTATATTTCACCTCAAATTTCATTAAAATGCTTCCAAAACGAATTTGAGCATGTTTAAGCACATTTTAAATCAGTTTGGCCTCATTTTTGCTTCAAATATCATCGAAATGCACAAATAAGATGCAAAATATGTTTATTTATGGTTCATGAGTGTTTTTGAGTCGATATTTGACAATTATGTCCTATATTTCACCCCAAATTGCATTAAAATGCTTCCAAAAGGAATTTGAACATGTTTAAGCACGATTTAAATTAATTTGGCCTAATTTTTGCTTCAACTGTCGTTGAAATACACAAATAAGATGCCAAATATATTCATTTAATGTTTATGAGTGTTTTTGAGTCGATATTTGACGGTTATAACTTATATTTCCCCCTAAATTGCATTAAAATGCTTCCGAAATGCATTTCAGCATATTTAAGCACATTTTAAATCAGTTCGGCCTCATTTTTGATTCAAATATCATCGAAATGCACAAATAAAATGCCAAATATGTTCATTTAATGATCATGAGTGTTTTTGAGTCGATATTTGACCGTTATGACCGATATTTCACACCAAATTGCATTAAAATGCTTCCGAAATGCATTTCAGCATATTTAAGCACATTTTAAATCAGTTCGGCCTCATTTTTGCTTGAAATATAATCGAAATGCACAAATAAAATGCCAAATATGTTCATTTAATGATCATGAGTGTTTTTGAGTCGATATTTGACCGTTATGACCTATATTTCACCCCAAATTGCATTAAAATGCTTCCAAAAGGAATTTGAGCATGTTTAATCACATTCTAAATCAATTTGCCCTCATTTTTGCTTGAAATATATTCGAAATGCACAAATAAAATGCCAAATATGTTGATTTAAGGTTCATGAGTGTTTTTGAATCGATATTTGACAGTTATGACCTATATTTCACCCCAAATTGCATTAAAATGATTCAAAAATGCATTTGAGCATATTTAAGCACATTCTAAATCAGTTTGGCCTTATTTTTGCTTCAAATATCATCGAAATGCACAAATAAAATGCCAAATATGTTCATTTAATGTTCATGAGTGTTTTTGAGTCGATATTTGACCGTTATGACATATATTTCACTCGAAATTGCATTAAAATGCTTCCAAAAGGAATTTGAACATGTTTAAGCACGATTTAAATTAATTTGGACTAATTTTTACTTCAAATATTGTCGAAATACACAAATAAGATGCCAAATATGTTCATTTAATATTTATGAGTGTTTTTGAGTTGATATTTGACGGTTATGACTTATATTTTCCCCTAAATTGCATTAAAATGCTTCCAAAACGAATTGGAGCATGTTTAAGCACATTTTAAATCAGTTTGGCCTCATTTTTGCTTCATATATCATCGAAATGCACAAATAAGAAGCCAAATATGTTCACTTAATGTTTATGAGTGTTTTCGAGTTGATATTTGACGGTTATGACTTATATTTCACCCCAAATTTCATTAAAATGCTTCCAAAATGAATTTGAGCATGTTTAAGCACGATTTAAATAAATTTGGCCTCATTTTTGCTTCAAATATCTTCGAAATTCACAAATAAGAAGCCAAATATGTTCACTTAATGTTTATGAGTGTTTTCGAGTTGATATTTGACGGTTATGACTTATATTTCACCCCAAATTGCATTAAAATGCTTCCAAAACGAATTGGAGCATGTTTAAGCACATTTTAAATCAATTTGGCCTCATTTTTGCTTCCAATATCATCGAAATGCACACATAAGATGCCAAATATGTTCATTTAATGTTCATGAGTGTTTTTGAGTCAATATTTCACAATTATGACTTATATTTCACCTCAAATTTCATTAGAATGATTCCAAAATGCATTTGAGCATGTTTAAGCACATTCTAAATCAATTTGGCACCATTTTTGCTTCAAATATCATCGAAATGCACAAATAAGATGCAAAATATGTTTATTTATTGTTCATGAGTGTTTTTGAGTCGATATTTGACTGTTATGACTTATATTGCACCCCAAATTGCATTAAAATGCTTCCAAAAGGAATTTAACCATGTCTAAGCACATTTTAAATCAATTTGGCCTCATTTTTGCTTCAAATATCATCGAAATGCACACATAAAATGCCAAATATGTTCATTTAATGTTCATGAGTGTTTTTGAGTCAATATTTCACAGTTATGACTTATATTTCACCTCAAATTTCATTAAAATGCTTCCAAAACGAATTTGAGCATGTTTAAGCACATTTTAAATCAGTTTGGCCTCATTTTTGCTTCAAATATCATCGAAATGCACAAATAAGATGCAAAATATGTTTATTTATGGTTCATGAGTGTTTTTGAGTCGATATATTGGCAATTATGTCCTATATTTCACCCCAAATTGCATTAAAATGCTTCCAAAAGGAATTTGAACATGTTTAAGCACGATTTAAATTAATTTGGCCTAATTTTTGCTTCAACTGTCGTTGAAATACACAAATAAGATGCCAAATATGTTCATTTAATGTTTATGAGTGTTTTTGAGTCGATATTTGACGGTTATAACTTATATTTCCCCCTAAATTGCATTAAAATGCTTCCGAAATGCATTTCAGCATATTTAAGCACATTTTAAATCAGTTCGGCCTAATTTTTGATTCAAATATCATCGAAATGCACAAATAAAATGCCAAATATGTTCATTTAATGATCATGAGTGTTTTTGAGTCGATATTTGACCGTTATGACCGATATTTTACACCAAATTGCATTAAAATGCTTCCGAAATGCATTTCAGCATATTTAAGCACATTTTAAATCAGTTCGGCCTCATTTTTGCTTGAAATATAATCGAAATGCACAAATAAAATGCCAAATATGTTTATTTAATGATCATGAGTGTTTTTGAGTCGATATTTGACCGTTATGACCTATATTTCACCCCAAATTGCATTAAAATGCTTCCAAAAGGAATTTAACCATGTCTAAGCACATTCTAAATCAATTTGGCCACATTTTTGCTTCAAATATCATCGAAATGCACAAATAAGATGCAAAATATGTTTATTTATGGTTCATGAGTGTTTTTGAGTCGATATTTGACTGTTATGACTTATATTGCACCCCAAATTGCATTAAAATGCTTCCAAAAGGAATTTAACCATGTCTAAGCACATTTTAAATCAATTTGGCCTCATTTTTGCTTCAAATATCATCGAAATGCACACATAAGATGCCAAATATGTTCATTTAATGTTCATGAGTGTTTTTGAGTCAATATTTCACAGTTATGACTTATATTTCACCTCAAATTTCATTAAAATGCTTCCAAAACGAATTTGAGCATGTTTAAGCACATTTTAAATCAGTTTGGCCTCATTTTTGCTTCAAATATCATCGAAATGCACAAATAAGATGCAAAATATGTTTATTTATGGTTCATGAGTGTTTTTTAGTCGATATTTGACAATTATGTCCTATATTTCACCCCAAATTGCATTAAAATGCTTCCAAAAGGAATTTGAACATATTTAAGCACGATTTAAATTAATTTGGCCTAATTTTTGCTTCAACTGTCGTTGAAATACACAAATAAGATGCCAAATATGTTCATTTAATGTTTATGAGTGTTTTTGAGTCGATATTTGACGGTTATAACTTATATTTCCCCCTAAATTGCATTAAAATACTTCCAAAACGAATTAGAGAATGTTTAAGCACATTTTAAATCAATTGGGCCTCATTTTTGCTTCAAATATCATCGAAATGCACAAATAAAATGCCAAATATGTTCAGTTAATGTTCAAGAGTGTTTTTGAGTCGATATTTGACCGTTATGACATATATTTCACCCGAAATTGCATTAAAATGCTTCCAAAAGGAATTTGAACATGTTTAAGCACGATTTAAATTAATTTGGCCTAATTTTTACTTCAAATATTGTCGAAATACACAAATAAGATGCCAAATATGTTCATTTAATATTTATGAGTGTTTTTGAGTTGATATTTTACTGTTATAACTTATATTTTCCCCTAAATTGCATTAAAATGCTTCCAAAACGAATTGGAGCATGTTTAAGCACATTTTAAATCAATTTGGCCTCATTTTTGCTTCCAATATCATCGAAATGCACAAATAAAATGCCAAATATGTTCATTTAATGTCCAAGAGTGTTTTTGAGTCGATATTTGACCGTTATGACATGTATTTCACCCGAAATTGCATTAAAATGATTCCAAAATGCATTTGAGCATGTTTAAGCACATTCTGAATCAATTTGGTCTCATTTTTGCTTCAAATTTCATCGAAATGCACAAATAAGAAGCAAAATATGTTGATTTAATGTTCATGAGTGTTTTTGAGTCGATATTTGACTGTTATGACTTATATTGCACCCCAAATTGCATTAAAATGCTTCCAAAAGGAATTTAACCATGTCTAAGCACATTCTAAATCAATTTGGCCACATTTTTGCTTCAAATATCATCGAAATGCACAAATAAGATGCAAAATATGTTTATTTATGGTTCATGAGTGTTTTTGAGTCGATATTTGACTGTTATGACTTATATTGCACCCCAAATTGCATTAAAATGCTTCCAAAAGGAATTTAACCATGTCTAAGCACATTTTAAATCAATTTGGCCTCATTTTTGCTTCAAATATCATCGAAATGCACACATAAGATGCCAAATATGTTCATTTAATGTTCATGAGTGTTTTTGAGTCAATATTTCACAGTTATGACTTATATTTCACCTCAAATTTCATTAAAATGCTTCCAAAACGAATTTGAGCATGTTTAAGCACATTTTAAATCAGTTTGGCCTCATTTTTGCTTCAAATATCATCGAAATGCACAAATAAGATGCAAAATATGTTTATTTATGGTTCATGAGTGTTTTTGAGTCGATATTTGACAATTATGTCCTATATTTCACCCCAAATTGCATTAAAATGCTTCCAAAAGGAATTTGAACATGTTTAAGCACGATTTAAATTAATTTGGCCTAATTTTTGCTTCAACTGTCGTTGAAATACACAAATAAGATGCCAAATATATTCATTTAATGTTTATGAGTGTTTTTGAGTCGATATTTGACGGTTATAACTTATATTTCCCCCTAAATTGCATTAAAATGCTTCCGAAATGCATTTCAGCATATTTAAGCACATTTTAAATCAGTTCGGCCTCATTTTTGATTCAAATATCATCGAAATGCACAAATAAAATGCCAAATATGTTCATTTAATGATCATGAGTGTTTTTGAGTCGATATTTGACCGTTATGACCGATATTTCACACCAAATTGCATTAAAATGCTTCCGAAATGCATTTCAGCATATTTAAGCACATTTTAAATCAGTTCGGCCTCATTTTTGCTTGAAATATAATCGAAATGCACAAATAAAATGCCAAATATGTTCATTTAATGATCATGAGTGTTTTTGAGTCGATATTTGACCGTTATGACCTATATTTCACCCCAAATTGCATTAAAATGCTTCCAAAAGGAATTTGAGCATGTTTAATCACATTCTAAATCAATTTGCCCTCATTTTTGCTTGAAATATATTCGAAATGCACAAATAAAATGCCAAATATGTTGATTTAAGGTTCATGAGTGTTTTTGAATCGATATTTGACAGTTATGACCTATATTTCACCCCAAATTGCATTAAAATGATTCAAAAATGCATTTGAGCATATTTAAGCACATTCTAAATCAGTTTGGCCTTATTTTTGCTTCAAATATCATCGAAATGCACAAATAAAATGCCAAATATGTTCATTTAATGTTCATGAGTGTTTTTGAGTCGATATTTGACCGTTATGACATATATTTCACTCGAAATTGCATTAAAATGCTTCCAAAAGGAATTTGAACATGTTTAAGCACGATTTAAATTAATTTGGACTAATTTTTACTTCAAATATTGTCGAAATACACAAATAAGATGCCAAATATGTTCATTTAATATTTATGAGTGTTTTTGAGTTGATATTTGACGGTTATGACTTATATTTTCCCCTAAATTGCATTAAAATGCTTCCAAAACGAATTGGAGCATGTTTAAGCACATTTTAAATCAGTTTGGCCTCATTTTTGCTTCATATATCATCGAAATGCACAAATAAGAAGCCAAATATGTTCACTTAATGTTTATGAGTGTTTTCGAGTTGATATTTGACGGTTATGACTTATATTTCACCCCAAATTTCATTAAAATGCTTCCAAAATGAATTTGAGCATGTTTAAGCACGATTTAAATAAATTTGGCCTCATTTTTGCTTCAAATATCTTCGAAATTCACAAATAAGAAGCCAAATATGTTCACTTAATGTTTATGAGTGTTTTCGAGTTGATATTTGACGGTTATGACTTATATTTCACCCCAAATTGCATTAAAATGCTTCCAAAACGAATTTGACCATGTTTAAGCACATTTTTAATCAATTTGGCCTCATTTTTGCTTCAAATATCATCGAAATGCACAGATAAGATGCCAAATATGTTCATTTCATGTTTATGAGTGTTTTTGACTCGATATTTGACAGTTATGTCCTATATTTCACCCCAAATTGCATTAAAATGCTTCCGAAAAGCAGTTCAGCATGTTTAAGCACGATTTAAATTAATTTGGCCTCATTTTTGCTTCAAATATCATCGAAATTCACAAATAAGAAGCCAAATATGTTCACTTAATGTTTATGAGTGTTTTTGAGTCGATATTTGACAGTTATGACTTATATTGCACCCCAAATTGCATTAAGATGCTTCCCAAAACGAATTTGAGCAGTTTAAGCACATTCTAAATCAATTTGGCCCCATTTTTGTTTCAAAGATCATCAAAATGCACAATTAAGGTGCCAAATATGTTCATTTAATATTGATGAGTGTTTTTCAGTCGATATTTGATAGTTATGACTTATATTTCAACCCAAATTGCATTAAAATGCTTCCAAAACGAATTTAAGCATGTTTAAGCACATTTTAAATCAATTTGGCCTCATTTTTGCTTCAAATATAATCGAAATGCACAAATAAGATGCCAATATGTTGATTTAATATTTATGAGTGTTTTTTAGTCGATAGTTGACAGTTATGACCTATATTTCACCCCATATTGCATTAAAATGCTTCCGACATGCATTTCAGCATGTTTAAGCACATTTTAAATCAGTTTGGCCTCATTTTTGCTTCATATATCATCGAAATGCACAAATAAAATGCCAAATATGTTCATTTCATGTTCATTAGTGTTTTTCAGTCGATATTTGACAGTTATGACCTATATTTCACCCCAAATTGCATTAAAATGATTCCAAAATGCATTTGAGCATGTTTAAGCACATTCTAAATCAATTTGGTCTCATTTTTGCTTCAAATTTCATCGAAATGCACAAATAAGAGGCAAAATATGTTCACTTAATGTTCATGAGTGTTTTTGAGTCGATATTTGACTGTTATGACATATATTGCACCCCAAATTGCATTAAAATGCTTCCAAAAGGAATTTTTAACCATGCTTAAGCACATTTTAAATCAATTTGGCCACATTTTTGCTTCAAATATCATCAAAATGCACAAATAAAATGCCAAATATGTTCATTTAATGTTCATGAGTGTTTTTGAGTCGATATTTGACCGTTATGACTTATATTTCACCTCAAATTACATTAAAATGCTTCCAAAAGGAATTTGAGCATGTTTAAGCACATTCTAAATCAATTTGGCCTAATTTTTGCTTCAAATATCATCGAAATGCACAAATAAAATGCCAAATATGTTCATTTAATGTTCATGAGTGTTTCTCAGTCGATATTTGATAGTTATGAGTTATATTTCAACCCAAATTGCATTAAAATGCTTCCAAAACGAATTTAAGCATGTTTAAGCACATTTTAAATCAATTTGGCCTCATTTTTGCTTCAAATATAATCGAAATGCACAAATAAGATGCCGATATGTTCATTTAATGTTTATGAGTGTTTTTGAGTCGATATTTGACAGTTATGACCTATATTTCACCCCATATTGTATTAAAATGCTTACGACATGCATTTCAGCATTTTTAAGCACATTTTAAATCAGTTTGGCCTCATTTTTGCTTCATATATCATCGAAATGCACAAATAAGATGCAAAATATGTTTATTTGTCGTTCATGAGTGTTTTTGAGTCGATATTTGACAATTATGACTTATATTTCACCCCAAATTTCATTTAAATGCTTCCAAAAGGAATTTCACCATGTATAAGCACATTTTAAATCAATTTGGCCACATTTTTGCTTCAAATATAATCGAAATGCATAAATAAGATGCCAAATATGTTTATTTAATGTTTATGACTGTTTTTGAGTCGATATTTGACGGTTATGACTTATATTTCCATCTAAATTGCATTAAAATGCTTCCAAAACTAATTTGAGCATGTTTAAGCACGATTTAAATAAATTTGGCCTCATTTTTGCTTCAAATATCATCGAAATGCATAAATAAGATGCCAAATATGTTCATTTAATGTTTATGAGTGTTTTTGAGTCGATATTTGACAGTTATGTCCTATATTTAACCCCAAATTGAATTAAAATGCTTCCGAAATGCATTTCATCATTTTTAAGCACATTTTAAATCAGTTCGGCCACATTTTTGCTTCAAATATCATCGAAATGCACAAATAAAATGCCAAATATGTTCATTTAATGTTCATGAGTGTTTTTGAGTCCATATTTGACCGTTATGACTTATATTTCACTCCAAATTGCATTAAAATGCTTCCAAAAGGAATTTGAGCATGTTTAAGCACATTCTAAATAAATTCGGCCTCATTTTTGCTTCAAATATCATCGAAATGCACAAATAAAATGCCAAATATGTTCATTTAATGTTCATGAGTGTTTTTGAGTCGATATTTGACCGTTATGACTTATATTTCACTCCAAATTGCATTAAAATGCTTCCAAAAGGAATTTGAGCATGTTTAAGCACATTCTAAATCAATTTGGCCTTATTTTTGCTTCATATATCATCGAAATGCACAAATAAAATGCCAAATATGTTCATTTAATGTTCATGAGTGTTTTTGAGTCGATATTTGACCGTTATGACATATATTTCACCCGAAATTGCATTAAAATGCTTCCAAAAGGAATTTGAACATGTTTAAGCACGATTTAAATTAATTTGGCCTAATTTTTGCTTCAACTGTCGTTGAAATACACAAATAAGATGCCAAATATGTTCATTTAATGTTCATGAGTGTTTTTGAGTCGATATTTGACGGTTATAACTTATATTTCCCTCTAAATTGCATTAAAATGCTTCCAAAACGAATTAGAGCATGTTTAAGCACATTTTAAATCAATTTGGCCTCATTTTTGCTTCAAATATCATCGAAATGCACAAATAAAATGCCAAATATGTTCATTTAATGTTCATTAGTGTTTTTCAGTCGATATTTGACAGTTATGACCTATATTTCACCCCAAATTGCATTAAAATGATTCCAAAATGCATTTGAGCATGTTTAAGCACATTCTAAATCAATTTGGTCTCATTTTTGCTTCAAATTTCATCGAAATGCACAAATAAGAGGCAAAATATGTTCACTTAATGTTCATGAGTGTTTTTGAGTCGATATTTGACTGTTATGACATATATTGCACCCCAAATTGCATTAAAATGCTTCCAAAAGGAATTTTTAACCATGCTTAAGCACATTTTAAATCAATTTGGCCACATTTTTGCTTCAAATATCATCAAAATGCACAAATAAAATGCCAAATATGTTCATTTAATGTTCATGAGTGTTTTTGAGTCGATATTTGACCGTTATGACTTATATTTCACCTCAAATTGCATTAAAATGCTTCCAAAAGGAATTTGAGCATGTTTAAGCACATTCTAAATCAATTTGGCCTAATTTTTGCTTCAAATATCATCGAAATGCACAAATAAAATGCCAAATATGTTCATTTAATGTTCATGAGTGTTTTTGAGTCGATATTTGACCGTTATGACATATATTTCACCCGAAATTGCATTAAAATGCTTCCAAAAGGAATTTGAACATGTTTAAGCACGATTTAAATTAATTTGGCCTAATTTTTGCTTCAACTGTCGTTGAAATACACAAATAATATGCCAAATATGTTCATTTAATGTTTTTGAGTCGATATTTGACGGTTATAACTTATATTTCCCTCTAAATTGCATTAAAATGCTTCCAAAACGAATTAGAGCATGTTTAAGCACATTTTAAATCAATTTGGCCTCATTTTTGCTTCAAATATCATCGAAATGCACAAATAAAATGCCAAATATGTTCATTTAATGTTCATGAGTGTTTTTGAGTCGATATTTGACCGTTATGACATATATTTCACCCGAAATTGCATTCAAATGCTTCCAAAAGGAATTTGAACATGTTTAAGCACGATTTAAATTAATTTGGCCTAATTTTTACTTCAAATATTGTCGAAATACACAAATAAGATGCCAAATATGTTCATTTAATATTTATGAGTGTTTTTGAGTTGATATTTGACGGTTATGACTTATATTTTCCCCTAAATTGCATTAAAATGCTTCCAAAACGAATTGGAGCATGTTTAAGCACATTTTAAATCAGTTTGGCCTCATTTTTGCTTCATATATCATCGAAATGCACAAATAAGAAGCCAAATATGTTCACTTAATGTTTATGAGTGTTTTCGAGTTGATATTTGACGGTTATGACTTATATTTCACCCCAAATTTCATTAAAATGCTTCCAAAATGAATTTGAGCATGTTTAAGCACGATTTAAATAAATTTGGCCTCATTTTTGCTTCAAATATCTTCGAAATTCACAAATAAGAAGCCAAATATGTTCACTTAATGTTTATGAGTGTTTTCGAGTTGATATTTGACGGTTATGACTTATATTTCACCCCAAATTGCATTAAAATGCTTCCAAAACGAATTTGACCATGTTTAAGCACATTTTTAATCAATTTGGCCTCATTTTTGCTTCAAATATCATCGAAATGCACAGATAAGATGCCAAATATGTTCATTTCATGTTTATGAGTGTTTTTGACTCGATATTTGACAGTTATGTCCTATATTTCACCCCAAATTGCATTAAAATGCTTCCGAAAAGCAGTTCAGCATGTTTAAGCACGATTTAAATTAATTTGGCCTCATTTTTGCTTCAAATATCATCGAAATTCACAAATAAGAAGCCAAATATGTTCACTTAATGTTTATGAGTGTTTTTGAGTCGATATTTGACAGTTATGACTTATATTGCACCCCAAATTGCATTAAGATGCTTCCCAAAACGAATTTGAGCAGTTTAAGCACATTCTAAATCAATTTGGCCCCATTTTTGTTTCAAAGATCATCAAAATGCACAATTAAGGTGCCAAATATGTTCATTTAATATTGATGAGTGTTTTTCAGTCGATATTTGATAGTTATGACTTATATTTCAACCCAAATTGCATTAAAATGCTTCCAAAACGAATTTAAGCATGTTTAAGCACATTTTAAATCAATTTGGCCTCATTTTTGCTTCAAATATAATCGAAATGCACAAATAAGATGCCAATATGTTGATTTAATATTTATGAGTGTTTTTTTGTCGATAGTTGACAGTTATGACCTATATTTCACCCCATATTGCATTAAAATGCTTCCGACATGCATTTCAGCATGTTTAAGCACATTTTAAATCAGTTTGGCCTCATTTTTGCTTCATATATCATCGAAATGCACAAATAAAATGCCAAATATGTTCATTTCATGTTCATTAGTGTTTTTCAGTCGATATTTGACAGTTATGACCTATATTTCACCCCAAATTGCATTAAAATGATTCCAAAATGCATTTGAGCATGTTTAAGCACATTCTAAATCAATTTGGTCTCATTTTTGCTTCAAATTTCATCGAAATGCACAAATAAGAGGCAAAATATGTTCACTTAATGTTCATGAGTGTTTTTGAGTCGATATTTGACTGTTATGACATATATTGCACCCCAAATTGCATTAAAATGCTTCCAAAAGGAATTTTTAACCATGCTTAAGCACATTTTAAATCAATTTGGCCACATTTTTGCTTCAAATATCATCAAAATGCACAAATAAAATGCCAAATATGTTCATTTAATGTTCATGAGTGTTTTTGAGTCGATATTTGACCGTTATGACTTATATTTCAACTCAAATTGCATTAAAATGCTTCCAAAAGGAATTTGAGCATGTTTAAGCACATTCTAAATCAATTTGGCCTAATTTTTGCTTCAAATATCATCGAAATGCACAAATAAAATGCCAAATATGTTCATTTAATGTTCATGAGTGTTTCTCAGTCGATATTTGATAGTTATGAGTTATATTTCAACCCAAATTGCATTAAAATGCTTCCAAAACGAATTTAAGCATGTTTAAGCACATTTTAAATCAATTTGGCCTCATTTTTGCTTCAAATATAATCGAAATGCACAAATAAGATGCCGATATGTTCATTTAATGTTTATGAGTGTTTTTGAGTCGATATTTGACAGTTATGACCTATATTTCACCCCATATTGTATTAAAATGCTTACGACATGCATTTCAGCATTTTTAAGCACATTTTAAATCAGTTTGGCCTCATTTTTGCTTCATATATCATCGAAATGCACAAATAAGAAGCCAAATATGTTCACTTAATGTTTATGAGTGTTTTTGAGTCGATATTTGACAGTTATGACTTATATTGCACCCCAAATTGCATTAAGATGCTTCCCAAAACGAATTTGAGCAGTTTAAGCACATTCTAAATCAATTTGGCCCCATTTTTGTTTCAAAGATCATCAAAATGCACAATTAAGGTGCCAAATATGTTCATTTAATATTGATGAGTGTTTTTCAGTCGATATTTGATAGTTATGACTTATATTTCAACCCAAATTGCATTAAAATGCTTCCAAAACGAATTTAAGCATGTTTAAGCACATTTTAAATCAATTTGGCCTCATTTTTGCTTCAAATATAATCGAAATGCACAAATAAGATGCCAATATGTTGATTTAATATTTATGAGTGTTTTTTAGTCGATAGTTGACAGTTATGACCTATATTTCACCCCATATTGCATTAAAATGCTTCCGACATGCATTTCAGCATGTTTAAGCACATTTTAAATCAGTTTGGCCTCATTTTTGCTTCATATATCATCGAAATGCACAAATAAAATGCCAAATATGTTCATTTCATGTTCATTAGTGTTTTTCAGTCGATATTTGACAGTTATGACCTATATTTCACCCCAAATTGCATTAAAATGATTCCAAAATGCATTTGAGCATGTTTAAGCACATTCTAAATCAATTTGGTCTCATTTTTGCTTCAAATTTCATCGAAATGCACAAATAAGAGGCAAAATATGTTCACTTAATGTTCATGAGTGTTTTTGAGTCGATATTTGACTGTTATGACATATATTGCACCCCAAATTGCATTAAAATGCTTCCAAAAGGAATTTTTAACCATGCTTAAGCACATTTTAAATCAATTTGGCCACATTTTTGCTTCAAATATCATCAAAATGCACAAATAAAATGCCAAATATGTTCATTTAATGTTCATGAGTGTTTTTGAGTCGATATTTGACCGTTATGACTTATATTTCAACTCAAATTGCATTAAAATGCTTCCAAAAGGAATTTGAGCATGTTTAAGCACATTCTAAATCAATTTGGCCTAATTTTTGCTTCAAATATCATCGAAATGCACAAATAAAATGCCAAATATGTTCATTTAATGTTCATGAGTGTTTCTCAGTCGATATTTGATAGTTATGAGTTATATTTCAACCCAAATTGCATTAAAATGCTTCCAAAACGAATTTAAGCATGTTTAAGCACATTTTAAATCAATTTGGCCTCATTTTTGCTTCAAATATAATCGAAATGCACAAATAAGATGCCGATATGTTCATTTAATGTTTATGAGTGTTTTTGAGTCGATATTTGACAGTTATGACCTATATTTCACCCCATATTGTATTAAAATGCTTACGACATGCATTTCAGCATTTTTAAGCACATTTTAAATCAGTTTGGCCTCATTTTTGCTTCATATATCATCGAAATGCACAAATAAGATGCAAAATATGTTTATTTGTCGTTCATGAGTGTTTTTGAGTCGATATTTGACAATTATGACTTATATTTCACCCCAAATTTCATTTAAATGCTTCCAAAAGGAATTTCACCATGTATAAGCACATTTTAAATCAATTTGGCCACATTTTTGCTTCAAATATAATCGAAATGCATAAATAAGATGCCAAATATGTTTATTTAATGTTTATGACTGTTTTTGAGTCGATATTTGACGGTTATGACTTATATTTCCATCTAAATTGCATTAAAATGCTTCCAAAACTAATTTGAGCATGTTTAAGCACGATTTAAATAAATTTGGCCTCATTTTTGCTTCAAATATCATCGAAATGCATAAATAAGATGCCAAATATGTTCATTTAATGTTTATGAGTGTTTTTGAGTCGATATTTGACAGTTATGTCCTATATTTAACCCCAAATTGAATTAAAATGCTTCCGAAATGCATTTCATCATTTTTAAGCACATTTTAAATCAGTTCGGCCACATTTTTGCTTCAAATATCATCGAAATGCACAAATAAAATGCCAAATATGTTCATTTAATGTTCATGAGTGTTTTTGATTCGATATTTGACCGTTATGACATATATTTCACTCCAAATTGCATTAAAATGCTTCCAAAAGGAATTTGAGCATTTTTAAGCACATTCTAAATAAATTCGGCCTCATTTTTGCTTCAAATATCATCGAAATGCACAAATAAAATGCCAAATATGTTCATTTAATGTTCATGAGTGTTTTTGAGTCGATATTTGACCGTTATGACATATATTTCACCCCAAATTTCATTAAAATGCTTCCAAAACGAATTTGACCATGTTTAAGCACGATTTAAATAAATTTGGCCTCATTTTTGCTTCAAATATCTTCGAAATTCACAAATAAGAAGCCAAATATGTTCACTTAATGTTTATGAGTGTTTTTGAGTCGATATTTAACAGTTATGACCTATATTTCACCCCAAATAGCATTAAAATGCTTCCGAAATGCATTTCAGCATATTTAAGCACATTTTAAATCAGTTCGGCATCATTTTTGCTTCAAATATCATCGAAATACACAAATAAAATGCCAAATATGTTCATTTAATGATCATGAGTGTTTTTGAGTCGATATTTGACCGTTATGACCTATATTTCACCCCAAATTGCATTAAAATGCTTCCAAAAGGAATTTGAACATGTTTAAGCACATTTTAAATCAATTTGGCCTCATTTTTGCTTCAAATATCATCGAATTGCACAAATAAAATGCCAAATATGTTCATTTAATGTTCATGAGTGTTTTTGATTCGATATTTGACCGTTATGACTTATATTTCACCCCAAATTGCATTAAAATGCTTCCAAAAGGAATTTGAGCATGTTTAAGCACATTCTAAATCAATTTGGCCTCATTTTTGCTTCAAATATCATCGAAATGCACAAATAAAATTCCAAATATGTTCATTTAATGTTCATTAGTGTTTTTCAGTCGATATTTGACTGTTATGACCTATATTTCACCCCAAATTGCATTAAAATGATTCCAAAATGCATTTGAGCATGTTTAAGCACATTCTGAATCAATTTGGTCTCATTTTTGCTTCAAATTTCATCGAAATGCACAAATAAGAAGCAAAATATGTTGATTTAATGTTCATCAGTGTTTTTGAGTCGATATTTGACTGTTATGACTTATATTGCACCCCAAATTGCATTAAAATGCTTCCAAAAGGAATTTAACCATGTCTAAGCACATTCTAAATCAATTTGGCCACATTTTTGCTTCAAATATCATCGAAATGCACAAATAAGATGCAAAATATGTTTATTTATGGTTCATGAGTGTTTTTGAGTCGATATTTGACTGTTATGACTTATATTGCACCCCAAATTGCATTAAAATGCTTCCAAAAGGAATTTAACCATGTCTAAGCACATTTTAAATCAATTTGGCCTCATTTTTGCTTCAAATATCATCGAAATGCACACATAAGATGCCAAATATGTTCATTTAATGTTCATGAGTGTTTTTGAGTCAATATTTCACAGTTATGACTTATATTTCACCTCAAATTTCATTAAAATGCTTCCAAAACGAATTTGAGCATGTTTAAGCACATTTTAAATCAGTTTGGCCTCATTTTTGCTTCAAATATCATCGAAATGCACAAATAAGATGCAAAATATGTTTATTTATGGTTCATGAGTGTTTTTGAGTCGATATTTGACAATTATGTCCTATATTTCACCCCAAATTGCATTAAAATGCTTCCAAAAGGAATTTGAACATGTTTAAGCACGATTTAAATTAATTTGGCCTAATTTTTGCTTCAACTGTCGTTGAAATACACAAATAAGATGCCAAATATGTTCATTTAATGTTTATGAGTGTTTTTGAGTCGATATTTGACGGTTATAACTTATATTTCCCCCTAAATTGCATTAAAATGCTTCCGAAATGCATTTCAGCATATTTAAGCACATTTTAAATCAGTTCGGCCTCATTTTTGATTCAAATATCATCGAAATGCACAAATAAAATGCCAAATATGTTCATTTAATGATCATGAGTGTTTTTGAGTCGATATTTGACCGTTATGACCGATATTTCACACCAAATTGCATTAAAATGCTTCCGAAATGCATTTCAGCATATTTAAGCACATTTTAAATCAGTTCGGCCTCATTTTTGCTTGAAATATAATCGAAATGCACAAATAAAATGCCAAATATGTTCATTTAATGATCATGAGTGTTTTTGAGTCGATATTTGACCGTTATGACCTATATTTCACCCCAAATTGCATTAAAATGCTTCCAAAAGGAATTTGAGCATGTTTAATCACATTCTAAATCAATTTGCCCTCATTTTTGCTTGAAATATATTCGAAATGCACAAATAAAATGCCAAATATGTTGATTTAAGGTGCATGAGTGTTTTTGAATCGATATTTGACAGTTATGACCTATATTTCACCCCAAATTGCATTAAAATGATTCAAAAATGCATTTGAGCATGTTTAAGCACATTCTAAATCAGTTTGGCCTCATTTTTGCTTCAAATATCATCGAAATGCACAAATAAAATGCCAAATATGTTCATTTAATGTTCATGAGTGTTTTTGATTCGATATTTGACCGTTATGACATATATTTCACCCGAAATTGCATTAAAATGCTTCCAAAAGGAATTTGAACATGTTTAAGCACGATTTAAATTAATTTGGCCTAAGTTTTGCTTCAACTGTCGTTGAAATACACAAATAAGATGCCAAATATGTTCATTTAATGTTTATGAGTGTTTTTGAGTCGATATTTGACGGTTATAACTTATATTTCCCTCTAAATTGCATTAAAATACTTCCAAAACGAATTAGAGCATGTTTAAGCACATTTTAAATCAGTTTGGCCTCATTTTTGCTTCATATATCATCGAAATGCACAAATAAAATGCCAAATATGTTTATTTGTTGTTCATGAGTGTTTTTGAGTCGATATTTGACAATTATGACTTATATTTCACCCCAAATTTCATTTAAATGCTTCCAAAAGGAATTTGAGCATGTTTAAGCACATTCTAAATCAATTTGGCCTCATTTTTGCTTCAAATATCATCGAAATGCACAAATAAAATGCCAAATATGTTCATTTAATGTTCATGAGTGTTTTTGAGTCGATATTTGACCGTTATGACATATATTTCACCCGAAATTGCATTAAAATGCTTCCAAAAGGAATTTGAACATGTTTAAGCACGATTTAAATTAATTTGGCCTAATTTTTGCTTCAACTGTCGTTGAAATACACAAATAATATGCCAAATATGTTCATTTAATGTTTATGAGTGTTTTTGAGTCGATATTTGACGGTTATAACTTATATTTCCCTCTAAATTGCATTAAAATGCTTCCAAAACGAATTAGAGCATGTTTAAGCACATTTTAAATCAATTTGGCCTCATTTTTGCTTCAAATATCATCGAAATGCACAAATAAAATGCCAAATATGTTCATTTAATGTTCATGAGTGTTTTTGAGTCGATATTTGACCGTTATGACATATATTTCACCCGAAATTGCATTCAAATGCTTCCAAAAGGAATTTGAACATGTTTAAGCACGATTTAAATTAATTTGGCCTAATTTTTACTTCAAATATTGTCGAAATACACAAATAAGATGCCAAATATGTTCATTTAATATTTATGAGTGTTTTTGAGTTGATATTTGACGGTTATGACTTATATTTTCCCCTAAATTGCATTAAAATGCTTCCAAAACGAATTGGAGCATGTTTAAGCACATTTTAAATCAGTTTGGCCTCATTTTTGCTTCATATATCATCGAAATGCACAAATAAGAAGCCAAATATGTTCACTTAATGTTTATGAGTGTTTTCGAGTTGATATTTGACGGTTATGACTTATATTTCACCCCAAATTTCATTAAAATGCTTCCAAAATGAATTTGAGCATGTTTAAGCACGATTTAAATAAATTTGGCCTCATTTTTGCTTCAAATATCTTCGAAATTCACAAATAAGAAGCCAAATATGTTCACTTAATGTTTATGAGTGTTTTCGAGTTGATATTTGACGGTTATGACTTATATTTCACCCCAAATTGCATTAAAATGCTTCCAAAACGAATTTGACCATGTTTAAGCACATTTTTAATCAATTTGGCCTCATTTTTGCTTCAAATATCATCGAAATGCACAGATAAGATGCCAAATATGTTCATTTCATGTTTATGAGTGTTTTTGACTCGATATTTGACAGTTATGTCCTATATTTCACCCCAAATTGCATTAAAATGCTTCCGAAAAGCAGTTCAGCATGTTTAAGCACGATTTAAATTAATTTGGCCTCATTTTTGCTTCAAATATCATCGAAATTCACAAATAAGAAGCCAAATATGTTCACTTAATGTTTATGAGTGTTTTTGAGTCGATATTTGACAGTTATGACTTATATTGCACCCCAAATTGCATTAAGATGCTTCCCAAAACGAATTTGAGCAGTTTAAGCACATTCTAAATCAATTTGGCCCCATTTTTGTTTCAAAGATCATCAAAATGCACAATTAAGGTGCCAAATATGTTCATTTAATATTGATGAGTGTTTTTCAGTCGATATTTGATAGTTATGACTTATATTTCAACCCAAATTGCATTAAAATGCTTCCAAAACGAATTTAAGCATGTTTAAGCACATTTTAAATCAATTTGGCCTCATTTTTGCTTCAAATATAATCGAAATGCACAAATAAGATGCCAATATGTTGATTTAATATTTATGAGTGTTTTTTAGTCGATAGTTGACAGTTATGACCTATATTTCACCCCATATTGCATTAAAATGCTTCCGACATGCATTTCAGCATGTTTAAGCACATTTTAAATCAGTTTGGCCTCATTTTTGCTTCATATATCATCGAAATGCACAAATAAAATGCGAAATATGTTCATTTCATGTTCATTAGTGTTTTTCAGTCGATATTTGACAGTTATGACCTATATTTCACCCCAAATTGCATTAAAATGATTCCAAAATGCATTTGAGCATGTTTAAGCACATTCTAAATCAATTTGGTCTCATTTTTGCTTCAAATTTCATCGAAATGCACAAATAAGAGGCAAAATATGTTCACTTAATGTTCATGAGTGTTTTTGAGTCGATATTTGACTGTTATGACATATATTGCACCCCAAATTGCATTAAAATGCTTCCAAAAGGAATTTTTAACCATGCTTAAGCACATTTTAAATCAATTTGGCCACATTTTTGCTTCAAATATCATCAAAATGCACAAATAAAATGCCAAATATGTTCATTTAATGTTCATGAGTGTTTTTGAGTCGATATTTGACCGTTATGACTTATATTTCACCTCAAATTGCATTAAAATGCTTCCAAAAGGAATTTGAGCATGTTTAAGCACATTCTAAATCAATTTGGCCTAATTTTTGCTTCAAATATCATCGAAATGCACAAATAAAATGCCAAATATGTTCATTTAATGTTCATGAGTGTTTCTCAGTCGATATTTGATAGTTATGAGTTATATTTCAACCCAAATTGCATTAAAATGCTTCCAAAACGAATTTAAGCATGTTTAAGCACATTTTAAATCAATTTGGCCTCATTTTTGCTTCAAATATAATCGAAATGCACAAATAAGATGCCGATATGTTCATTTAATGTTTATGAGTGTTTTTGAGTCGATATTTGACAGTTATGACCTATATTTCACCCCATATTGTATTAAAATGCTTACGACATGCATTTCAGCATTTTTAAGCACATTTTAAATCAGTTTGGCCTCATTTTTGCTTCATATATCATCGAAATGCACAAATAAGAAGCCAAATATGTTCACTTAATGTTTATGAGTGTTTTCGAGTTGATATTTGACGGTTATGACTTATATTTCACCCCAAATTTCATTAAAATGCTTCCAAAATGAATTTGAGCATGTTTAAGCACGATTTAAATAAATTTGGCCTCATTTTTGCTTCAAATATCTTCGAAATTCACAAATAAGAAGCCAAATATGTTCACTTAATGTTTATGAGTGTTTTCGAGTTGATATTTGACGGTTATGACTTATATTTCACCCCAAATTGCATTAAAATGCTTCCAAAACGAATTTGACCATGTTTAAGCACATTTTTAATCAATTTGGCCTCATTTTTGCTTCAAATATCATCGAAATGCACAGATAAGATGCCAAATATGTTCATTTCATGTTTATGAGTGTTTTTGACTCGATATTTGACAGTTATGTCCTATATTTCACCCCAAATTGCATTAAAATGCTTCCGAAAAGCAGTTCAGCATGTTTAAGCACGATTTAAATTAATTTGGCCTCATTTTTGCTTCAAATATCATCGAAATTCACAAATAAGAAGCCAAATATGTTCACTTAATGTTTATGAGTGTTTTTGAGTCGATATTTGACAGTTATGACTTATATTGCACCCCAAATTGCATTAAGATGCTTCCCAAAACGAATTTGAGCAGTTTAAGCACATTCTAAATCAATTTGGCCCCATTTTTGTTTCAAAGATCATCAAAATGCACAATTAAGGTGCCAAATATGTTCATTTAATATTGATGAGTGTTTTTCAGTCGATATTTGATAGTTATGACTTATATTTCAACCCAAATTGCATTAAAATGCTTCCAAAACGAATTTAAGCATGTTTAAGCACATTTTAAATCAATTTGGCCTCATTTTTGCTTCAAATATAATCGAAATGCACAAATAAGATGCCAATATGTTGATTTAATATTTATGAGTGTTTTTTAGTCGATAGTTGACAGTTATGACCTATATTTCACCCCATATTGCATTAAAATGCTTCCGACATGCATTTCAGCATGTTTAAGCACATTTTAAATCAGTTTGGCCTCATTTTTGCTTCATATATCATCGAAATGCACAAATAAAATGCCAAATATGTTCATTTCATGTTCATTAGTGTTTTTCAGTCGATATTTGACAGTTATGACCTATATTTCACCCCAAATTGCATTAAAATGATTCCAAAATGCATTTGAGCATGTTTAAGCACATTCTAAATCAATTTGGTCTCATTTTTGCTTCAAATTTCATCGAAATGCACAAATAAGAGGCAAAATATGTTCACTTAATGTTCATGAGTGTTTTTGAGTCGATATTTGACTGTTATGACATATATTGCACCCCAAATTGCATTAAAATGCTTCCAAAAGGAATTTTTAACCATGCTTAAGCACATTTTAAATCAATTTGGCCACATTTTTGCTTCAAATATCATCAAAATGCACAAATAAAATGCCAAATATGTTCATTTAATGTTCATGAGTGTTTTTGAGTCGATATTTGACCGTTATGACTTATATTTCAACTCAAATTGCATTAAAATGCTTCCAAAAGGAATTTGAGCATGTTTAAGCACATTCTAAATCAATTTGGCCTAATTTTTGCTTCAAATATCATCGAAATGCACAAATAAAATGCCAAATATGTTCATTTAATGTTCATGAGTGTTTCTCAGTCGATATTTGATAGTTATGAGTTATATTTCAACCCAAATTGCATTAAAATGCTTCCAAAACGAATTTAAGCATGTTTAAGCACATTTTAAATCAATTTGGCCTCATTTTTGCTTCAAATATAATCGAAATGCACAAATAAGATGCCGATATGTTCATTTAATGTTTATGAGTGTTTTTGAGTCGATATTTGACAGTTATGACCTATATTTCACCCCATATTGTATTAAAATGCTTACGACATGCATTTCAGCATTTTTAAGCACATTTTAAATCAGTTTGGCCTCATTTTTGCTTCATATATCATCGAAATGCACAAATAAGATGCAAAATATGTTTATTTGTCGTTCATGAGTGTTTTTGAGTCGATATTTGACAATTATGACTTATATTTCACCCCAAATTTCATTTAAATGCTTCCAAAAGGAATTTCACCATGTATAAGCACATTTTAAATCAATTTGGCCACATTTTTGCTTCAAATATAATCGAAATGCATAAATAAGATGCCAAATATGTTTATTTAATGTTTATGACTGTTTTTGAGTCGATATTTGACGGTTATGACTTATATTTCCATCTAAATTGCATTAAAATGCTTCCAAAACTAATTTGAGCATGTTTAAGCACGATTTAAATAAATTTGGCCTCATTTTTGCTTCAAATATCATCGAAATGCATAAATAAGATGCCAAATATGTTCATTTAATGTTTATGAGTGTTTTTGAGTCGATATTTGACAGTTATGTCCTATATTTAACCCCAAATTGAATTAAAATGCTTCCGAAATGCATTTCATCATTTTTAAGCACATTTTAAATCAGTTCGGCCACATTTTTGCTTCAAATATCATCGAAATGCACAAATAAAATGCCAAATATGTTCATTTAATGTTCATGAGTGTTTTTGAGTCCATATTTGACCGTTATGACTTATATTTCACTCCAAATTGCATTAAAATGCTTCCAAAAGGAATTTGAGCATGTTTAAGCACATTCTAAATAAATTCGGCCTCATTTTTGCTTCAAATATCATCGAAATGCACAAATAAAATGCCAAATATGTTCATTTAATGTTCATGAGTGTTTTTGAGTCGATATTTGACCGTTATGACTTATATTTCACTCCAAATTGCATTAAAATGCTTCCAAAAGGAATTTGAGCATGTTTAAGCACATTCTAAATCAATTTGGCCTTATTTTTGCTTCATATATCATCGAAATGCACAAATAAAATGCCAAATATGTTCATTTAATGTTCATGAGTGTTTTTGAGTCGATATTTGACCGTTATGACATATATTTCACCCGAAATTGCATTAAAATGCTTCCAAAAGGAATTTGAACATGTTTAAGCACGATTTAAATTAATTTGGCCTAATTTTTGCTTCAACTGTCGTTGAAATACACAAATAAGATGCCAAATATGTTCATTTAATGTTCATGAGTGTTTTTGAGTCGATATTTGACGGTTATAACTTATATTTCCCTCTAAATTGCATTAAAATGCTTCCAAAACGAATTAGAGCATGTTTAAGCACATTTTAAATCAATTTGGCCTCATTTTTGCTTCAAATATCATCGAAATGCACAAATAAAATGCCAAATATGTTCATTTAATGTTCATGAGTGTTTTTGAGTCGATATTTGACTGTTATGACATATATTGCACCCCAAATTGCATTAAAATGCTTCCAAAAGGAATTTTTAACCATGCTTAAGCACATTTTAAATCAATTTGGCCACATTTTTGCTTCAAATATCATCAAAATGCACAAATAAAATGCCAAATATGTTCATTTAATGTTCATGAGTGTTTTTGAGTCGATATTTGACCGTTATGACTTATATTTCACCTCAAATTGCATTAAAATGCTTCCAAAAGGAATTTGAGCATGTTTAAGCACATTCTAAATCAATTTGGCCTAATTTTTGCTTCAAATATCATCGAAATGCACAAATAAAATGCCAAATATGTTCATTTAATGTTCATGAGTGTTTCTCAGTCGATATTTGATAGTTATGAGTTATATTTCAACCCAAATTGCATTAAAATGCTTCCAAAACGAATTTAAGCATGTTTAAGCACATTTTAAATCAATTTGGCCTCATTTTTGCTTCAAATATAATCGAAATGCACAAATAAGATGCCGATATGTTCATTTAATGTTTATGAGTGTTTTTGAGTCGATATTTGACAGTTATGACCTATATTTCACCCCATATTGTATTAAAATGCTTACGACATGCATTTCAGCATTTTTAAGCACATTTTAAATCAGTTTGGCCTCATTTTTGCTTCATATATCATCGAAATGCACAAATAAGATGCAAAATATGTTTATTTGTCGTTCATGAGTGTTTTTGAGTCGATATTTGACAATTATGACTTATATTTCACCCCAAATTTCATTTAAATGCTTCCAAAAGGAATTTCACCATGTATAAGCACATTTTAAATCAATTTGGCCACATTTTTGCTTCAAATATAATCGAAATGCATAAATAAGATGCCAAATATGTTTATTTAATGTTTATGAGTGTTTTTGAGTCGATATTTGACGGTTATGACTTATATTTCCATCTAAATTGCATTAAAATGCTTCCAAAACGAATTTGAGCATGTTTAAGCACGATTTAAATAAATTTGGCCTCATTTTTGCTTCAAGTATCATCGAAATGCATAAATAAGATGCCAAATATGTTCATTTAATGTTTATGAGTGTTTTTGAGTCGATATTTGACAGTTATGTCCTATATTTAACCCCAAATTGAATTAAAATGCTTCCGAAATGCATTTCAGCATTTTTAAGCACATTTTAAATCAGTTCGGCCACATTTTTGCTTCAAATATCATCGAAATGCACAAATAAAATGCCAAATATGTTCATTTAATGTTCATGAGTGTTTTTGAGTCGATATTTGACCGTTATGACTTATATTTCACTCCAAATTGCATTAAAATGTTCCAAAAGGAATTTGAGCATGTTTAAGCACATTCTAAATCAATTTGGCCTCATTTTTGCTTCAAATATCATCGAAATGCACAAATAAAATGCCAAATATGTTCATTTAATGTTCATGAGTGTTTTTGAGTCGATATTTGACCGTTATGACATATATTTCACCCGAAATTGCATTAAAATGCTTCCAAAAGGAATTTGAACATGTTTAAGCACGATTTAAATTAATTTGGCCTAATTTTTGCTTCAACTGTCGTTGAAATACACAAATAAGATGCCAAATATGTTCATTTAATATTTATGAGTGTTTTTGAGTCGATATTTGACGGTTATAACTTATATTTCCCTCTAAATTGCATTAAAATGCTTCCAAAACGAATTAGAGCATGTTTAAGCACATTTTAAATAAATTTGGCCTCATTTTTGCTTCAAATATCATCGAAATGCACAGATAAGATGCCAAATATGTTCATTTCATGTTTATGAGTGTTTTTGACTCGATATTTGACAGTTATGTCCTATATTTCACCCCAAATTGCATTAAAATGCTTCCGAAAAGGAGTTCAGCATGTTTAAGCACGATTTAATTTAATTTGGCCTCATTTTTGCTTCAAATATCATCGAAATTCACAAATAAGAAGCCAAATATGTTCACTTAATGTTTATGAGTGTTTTTGAGTCGATATTTGACAGTTATGACTTATATTGCACCCCAAATTGCATTAAGATGCTTCCCAAAACGAATTTGAGCAGTTTAAGCACATTCTAAATTAATTTGGCCCCATTTTTGTTTCAAAGATCATCAAAATGCACAATTAAGGTGCCAAATATGTTCATTTAATATTGATGAGTGTTTTTCAGTCGATATTTGATAGTTATGACTTATATTTCAACCCAAATTGCATTAAAATGCTTCCAAAACGAATTTAAGCATGTTTAAGCACATTTTAAATCAATTTGGCCTCATTTTTGCTTCAAATATAATCGAAATGCACAAATAAGATGCCAGTATGTTGATTTAATATTTATGAGTGTTTTTTAGTCGATAGTTGACAGTTATGACCTATATTTCACCCCATATTGCATTAAAATGCTTCCGACATGCATTTCAGCATGTTTAAGCACATTTTAAATCAGTTTGGCCTCATTTTTGCTTCATATATCATCGAAATGCACAAATAAAATGCCAAATATGTTCATTTCATGTTCATTAGTGTTTTTCAGTCGATATTTGACAGTTATGACCTATATTTCACCCCAAATTGCATTAAAATGATTCCAAAATGCATTTGAGCATGTTTAAGCACATTCTAAATCAATTTGGTCTCATTTTTGCTTCAAATTTCATCGAAATGCACAAATAAGAGGCAAAATATGTTCACTTAATGTTCATGAGTGTTTTTGAGTCGATATTTGACTGTTATGACATATATTGCACCCCAAATTGCATTAAAATGCTTCCAAAAGGAATTTTTAACCATGCTTAAGCACATTTTAAATCAATTTGGCCACATTTTTGCTTCAAATATCATCAAAATGCACAAATAAAATGCCAAATATGTTCATTTAATGTTCATGAGTGTTTTTGAGTCGATATTTGACCGTTATGACTTATATTTCACCTCAAATTGCATTAAAATGCTTCCAAAAGGAATTTGAGCATGTTTAAGCACATTCTAAATCAATTTGGCCTAATTTTTGCTTCAAATATCATCGAAATGCACAAATAAAATGCCAAATATGTTCATTTAATGTTCATGAGTGTTTCTCAGTCGATATTTGATAGTTATGAGTTATATTTCAACCCAAATTGCATTAAAATGCTTCCAAAACGAATTTAAGCATGTTTAAGCACATTTTAAATCAATTTGGCCTCATTTTTGCTTCAAATATAATCGAAATGCACAAATAAGATGCCGATATGTTCATTTAATGTTTATGAGTGTTTTTGAGTCGATATTTGACAGTTATGACCTATATTTCACCCCATATTGTATTAAAATGCTTACGACATGCATTTCAGCATTTTTAAGCACATTTTAAATCAGTTTGGCCTCATTTTTGCTTCATATATCATCGAAATGCACAAATAAGATGCAAAATATGTTTATTTGTCGTTCATGAGTGTTTTTGAGTCGATATTTGACAATTATGACTTATATTTCACCCCAAATTTCATTTAAATGCTTCCAAAAGGAATTTCACCATGTATAAGCACATTTTAAATCAATTTGGCCACATTTTTGCTTCAAATATAATCGAAATGCATAAATAAGATGCCAAATATGTTTATTTAATGTTTATGACTGTTTTTGAGTCGATATTTGACGGTTATGACTTATATTTCCATCTAAATTGCATTAAAATGCTTCCAAAACTAATTTGAGCATGTTTAAGCACGATTTAAATAAATTTGGCCTCATTTTTGCTTCAAATATCATCGAAATGCATAAATAAGATGCCAAATATGTTCATTTAATGTTTATGAGTGTTTTTGAGTCGATATTTGACAGTTATGTCCTATATTTAACCCCAAATTGAATTAAAATGCTTCCGAAATGCATTTCATCATTTTTAAGCACATTTTAAATCAGTTCGGCCACATTTTTGCTTCAAATATCATCGAAATGCACAAATAAAATGCCAAATATGTTCATTTAATGTTCATGAGTGTTTTTGAGTCGATATTTGACCGTTATGACTTATATTTCACTCCAAATTGCATTAAAATGTTCCAAAAGGAATTTGAGCATGTTTAAGCACATTCTAAATCAATTTGGCCTCATTTTTGCTTCAAATATCATCGAAATGCACAAATAAAATGCCAAATATGTTCATTTAATGTTCATGAGTGTTTTTGAGTCGATATTTGACCGTTATGACATATATTTCACCCGAAATTGCATTAAAATGCTTCCAAAAGGAATTTGAACATGTTTAAGCACGATTTAAATTAATTTGGCCTAATTTTTGCTTCAACTGTCGTTGAAATACACAAATAAGATGCCAAATATGTTCATTTAATGTTTATGAGTGTTTTTGAGTCGATATTTGACGGTTATAACTTATATTTCCCTCTTAATTGCATTAAAATGCTTCCAAAACGAATTAGAGCATGTTTAAGCACATTTTAAATAAATTTGGCCTCATTTTTGCTTCAAATATCATCGAAATGCACAAATAAAATGCCAAATATGTTCATTTAATGTTCATGAGTGTTTTTGAGTCGATATTTGACCGTTATGACATATATTTCACCCGAAATTGCATTAAAATGCTTCCAAAAGGAATTTGAACATGTTTAAGCACGATTTAAATTAATTTGGACTAATTTTTACTTCAAATATTGTCGAAATACACAAATAAGATGCCAAATATGTTCATTTAATATTTATGAGTGTTTTTGAGTTGATATTTGACGGTTATGACTTATATTTTCCCCTAAATTGCATTAAAATGCTTCCAAAACGAATTGGAGCATGTTTAAGCACATTTTAAATCAGTTTGGCCTCATTTTTGCTTCATATATCATCGAAATGCACAAATAAGAAGCCAAATATGTTCACTTAATGTTTATGAGTGTTTTCGAGTTGATATTTGACGGTTATGACTTATATTTCACCCCAAATTTCATTAAAATGCTTCCAAAATGAATTTGAGCATGTTTAAGCACGATTTAAATAAATTTGGCCTCATTTTTGCTTCAAATATCTTCGAAATTCACAAATAAGAAGCCAAATATGTTCACTTAATGTTTATGAGTGTTTTCGAGTTGATATTTGACGGTTATGACTTATATTTCACCCCAAATTGCATTAAAATGCTTCCAAAACGAATTTGACCATGTTTAAGCACATTTTTAATCAATTTGGCCTCATTTTTGCTTCAAATATCATCGAAATGCACAGATAAGATGCCAAATATGTTCATTTCATGTTTATGAGTGTTTTTGACTCGATATTTGACAGTTATGTCCTATATTTCACCCCAAATTGCATTAAAATGCTTCCGAAAAGGAGTTCAGCATGTTTAAGCACGATTTAATTTAATTTGGCCTCATTTTTGCTTCAAATATCATCGAAATTCACAAATAAGAAGCCAAATATGTTCACTTAATGTTTATGAGTGTTTTTGAGTCGATATTTGACAGTTATGACTTATATTGCACCCCAAATTGCATTAAGATGCTTCCCAAAACGAATTTGAGCAGTTTAAGCACATTCTAAATCAATTTGGCCCCATTTTTGTTTCAAAGATCATCAAAATGCACAATTAAGGTGCCAAATATGTTCATTTAATATTGATGAGTGTTTTTCAGTCGATATTTGATAGTTATGACTTATATTTCAACCCAAATTGCATTAAAATGCTTCCAAAACGAATTTAAGCATGTTTAAGCACATTTTAAATCAATTTGGCCTCATTTTTGCTTCAAATATAATCGAAATGCACAAATAAGATGCCAGTATGTTGATTTAATATTTATGAGTGTTTTTTAGTCGATAGTTGACAGTTATGACCTATATTTCACCCCATATTGCATTAAAATGCTTCCGACATGCATTTCAGCATGTTTAAGCACATTTTAAATCAGTTTGGCCTCATTTTTGCTTCATATATCATCGAAATGCACAAATAAAATGCCAAATATGTTCATTTCATGTTCATTAGTGTTTTTCAGTCGATATTTGACAGTTATGACCTATATTTCACCCCAAATTGCATTAAAATGATTCCAAAATGCATTTGAGCATGTTTAAGCACATTCTAAATCAATTTGGTCTCATTTTTGCTTCAAATTTCATCGAAATGCACAAATAAGAGGCAAAATATGTTCACTTAATGTTCATGAGTGTTTTTGAGTCGATATTTGACTGTTATGACATATATTGCACCCCAAATTGCATTAAAATGCTTCCAAAAGGAATTTTTAACCATGCTTAAGCACATTTTAAATCAATTTGGCCACATTTTTGCTTCAAATATCATCAAAATGCACAAATAAAATGCCAAATATGTTCATTTAATGTTCATGAGTGTTTTTGAGTCGATATTTGACCGTTATGACTTATATTTCAACTCAAATTGCATTAAAATGCTTCCAAAAGGAATTTGAGCATGTTTAAGCACATTCTAAATCAATTTGGCCTAATTTTTGCTTCAAATATCATCGAAATGCACAAATAAAATGCCAAATATGTTCATTTAATGTTTATGAGTGTTTTTGAGTCGATATTTGACCGTTATGACTTATATTTCACCTCAAATTGCATTAAAATGATTCCAAAATGCATTTGAGCATGTTTAAGCACATTCTAAATCAATTTGGTCTCATTTTTGCTTCAAATTTCATCGAAATGCACAAATAAGAGGCAAAATATGTTCACTTAATGTTCATGAGTGTTTTTGAGTCGATATTTGACAATTATGACTTATATTTCACCCCAAATTTCATTTAAATGCTTCCAAAAGGAATTTCACCATGTATAAGCACATTTTAAATCAATTTGGCCACATTTTTGCTTCAAATATAATCGAAATGCATAAATAAGATGCCAAATATGTTTATTTAATGTTTATGACTGTTTTTGAGTCGATATTTGACGGTTATGACTTATATTTCCATCTAAATTGCATTAAAATGCTTCCAAAACTAATTTGAGCATGTTTAAGCACGATTTAAATAAATTTGGCCTCATTTTTGCTTCAAATATCATCGAAATGCATAAATAAGATGCCAAATATGTTCATTTAATGTTTGTGAGTGTTTTTGAGTCGATATTTGACAGTTATGTCCTATATTTAACCCCAAATTGAATTAAAATGCTTCCGAAATGCATTTCATCATTTTTAAGCACATTTTAAATCAGTTCGGCCACATTTTTGCTTCAAATATCATCGAAATGCACAAATAAAATGCCAAATATGTTCATTTAATGTTCATGAGTGTTTTTGAGTCGATATTTGACCGTTATGACTTATATTTCACTCCAAATTGCATTAAAATGTTCCAAAAGGAATTTGAGCATGTTTAAGCACATTCTAAATCAATTTGGCCTCATTTTTGCTTCAAATATCATCGAAATGCACAAATAAAATGCCAAATATGTTCATTTAATGTTCATGAGTGTTTTTGAGTCGATATTTGACCGTTATGACATATATTTCACCCGAAATTGCATTAAAATGCTTCCAAAAGGAATTTGAACATGTTTAAGCACGATTTAAATTAATTTGGACTAATTTTTACTTCAAATATTGTCGAAATACACAAATAAGATGCCAAATATGTTCATTTAATATTTATGAGTGTTTTTGAGTTGATATTTGACGGTTATGACTTATATTTTCCCCTAAATTGCATTAAAATGCTTCCAAAACGAATTGGAGCATGTTTAAGCACATTTTAAATCAGTTTGGCCTCATTTTTGCTTCATATATCATCGAAATGCACAAATAAGAAGCCAAATATGTTCACTTAATGTTTATGAGTGTTTTCGAGTTGATATTTGACGGTTATGACTTATATTTCACCCCAAATTTCATTAAAATGCTTCCAAAATGAATTTGAGCATGTTTAAGCACGATTTAAATAAATTTGGCCTCATTTTTGCTTCAAATATCTTCGAAATTCACAAATAAGAAGCCAAATATGTTCACTTAATGTTTATGAGTGTTTTCGAGTTGATATTTGACGGTTATGACTTATATTTCACCCCAAATTGCATTAAAATGCTTCCAAAACGAATTTGACCATGTTTAAGCACATTTTTAATCAATTTGGCCTCATTTTTGCTTCAAATATCATCGAAATGCACAGATAAGATGCCAAATATGTTCATTTCATGTTTATGAGTGTTTTTGACTCGATATTTGACAGTTATGTCCTATATTTCACCCCAAATTGCATTAAAATGCTTCCGAAAAGGAGTTCAGCATGTTTAAGCACGATTTAATTTAATTTGGCCTCATTTTTGCTTCAAATATCATCGAAATTCACAAATAAGAAGCCAAATATGTTCACTTAATGTTTATGAGTGTTTTTGAGTCGATATTTGACAGTTATGACTTATATTGCACCCCAAATTGCATTAAGATGCTTCCCAAAACGAATTTGAGCAGTTTAAGCACATTCTAAATCAATTTGGCCCCATTTTTGTTTCAAAGATCATCAAAATGCACAATTAAGGTGCCAAATATGTTCATTTAATATTGATGAGTGTTTTTCAGTCGATATTTGATAGTTATGACTTATATTTCAACCCAAATTGCATTAAAATGCTTCCAAAACGAATTTAAGCATGTTTAAGCACATTTTAAATCAATTTGGCCTCATTTTTGCTTCAAATATAATCGAAATGCACAAATAAGATGCCAGTATGTTGATTTAATATTTATGAGTGTTTTTTAGTCGATAGTTGACAGTTATGACCTATATTTCACCCCATATTGCATTAAAATGCTTCCGACATGCATTTCAGCATGTTTAAGCACATTTTAAATCAGTTTGGCCTCATTTTTGCTTCATATATCATCGAAATGCACAAATAAAATGCCAAATATGTTCATTTCATGTTCATTAGTGTTTTTCAGTCGATATTTGACAGTTATGACCTATATTTCACCCCAAATTGCATTAAAATGATTCCAAAATGCATTTGAGCATGTTTAAGCACATTCTAAATCAATTTGGTCTCATTTTTGCTTCAAATTTCATCGAAATGCACAAATAAGAGGCAAAATATGTTCACTTAATGTTCATGAGTGTTTTTGAGTCGATATTTGACAATTATGACTTATATTTCACCCCAAATTTCATTTAAATGCTTCCAAAAGGAATTTCACCATGTATAAGCACATTTTAAATCAATTTGGCCACATTTTTGCTTCAAATATAATCGAAATGCATAAATAAGATGCCAAATATGTTTATTTAATGTTTATGACTGTTTTTGAGTCGATATTTGACGGTTATGACTTATATTTCCATCTAAATTGCATTAAAATGCTTCCAAAACTAATTTGAGCATGTTTAAGCACGATTTAAATAAATTTGGCCTCATTTTTGCTTCAAATATCATCGAAATGCATAAATAAGATGCCAAATATGTTCATTTAATGTTTGTGAGTGTTTTTGAGTCGATATTTGACAGTTATGTCCTATATTTAACCCCAAATTGAATTAAAATGCTTCCGAAATGCATTTCATCATTTTTAAGCACATTTTAAATCAGTTCGGACACATTTTTGCTTCAAATATCATCGAAATGCACAAATAAAATGCCAAATATGTTCATTTAATGTTCATGAGTGTTTTTGAGTCCATATTTGACCGTTATGACTTATATTTCACTCCAAATTGCATTAAAATGCTTCCAAAAGGAATTTGAGCATGTTTAAGCACATTCTAAATAAATTCGGCCTCATTTTTGCTTCAAATATCATCGAAATGCACAAATAAAATGCCAAATATGTTCATTTAATGTTCATGAGTGTTTTTGAGTCGATATTTGACCGTTATGACTTATATTTCACTCCAAATTGCATTAAAATGCTTCCAAAAGGAATTTGAGCATGTTTAAGCACATTCTAAATCAATTTGGCCTTATTTTTGCTTCATATATCATCGAAATGCACAAATAAAATGCCAAATATGTTCATTTAATGTTCATGAGTGTTTTTGAGTCGATATTTGACCGTTATGACATATATTTCACCCGAAATTGCATTAAAATGCTTCCAAAAGGAATTTGAACATGTTTAAGCACGATTTAAATTAATTTGGCCTAATTTTTGCTTCAACTGTCGTTGAAATACACAAATAAGATGCCAAATATGTTCATTTAATGTTCATGAGTGTTTTTGAGTCGATATTTGACGGTTATAACTTATATTTCCCTCTAAATTGCATTAAAATGCTTCCAAAACGAATTAGAGCATGTTTAAGCACATTTTAAATCAATTTGGCCTCATTTTTGCTTCAAATATCATCGAAATGCACAAATAAAATGCCAAATATGTTCATTTAATGTTCATGAGTGTTTTTGAGTCGATATTTGACTGTTATGACATATATTGCACCCCAAATTGCATTAAAATGCTTCCAAAAGGAATTTTTAACCATGCTTAAGCACATTTTAAATCAATTTGGCCACATTTTTGCTTCAAATATCATCAAAATGCACAAATAAAATGCCAAATATGTTCATTTAATGTTCATGAGTGTTTTTGAGTCGATATTTGACCGTTATGACTTATATTTCACCTCAAATTGCATTAAAATGCTTCCAAAAGGAATTTGAGCATGTTTAAGCACATTCTAAATCAATTTGGCCTAATTTTTGCTTCAAATATCATCGAAATGCACAAATAAAATGCCAAATATGTTCATTTAATGTTCATGAGTGTTTCTCAGTCGATATTTGATAGTTATGAGTTATATTTCAACCCAAATTGCATTAAAATGCTTCCAAAACGAATTTAAGCATGTTTAAGCACATTTTAAATCAATTTGGCCTCATTTTTGCTTCAAATATAATCGAAATGCACAAATAAGATGCCGATATGTTCATTTAATGTTTATGAGTGTTTTTGAGTCGATATTTGACAGTTATGACCTATATTTCACCCCATATTGTATTAAAATGCTTACGACATGCATTTCAGCATTTTTAAGCACATTTTAAATCAGTTTGGCCTCATTTTTGCTTCATATATCATCGAAATGCACAAATAAGATGCAAAATATGTTTATTTGTCGTTCATGAGTGTTTTTGAGTCGATATTTGACAATTATGACTTATATTTCACCCCAAATTTCATTTAAATGCTTCCAAAAGGAATTTAACCATGTATAAGCACATTTTAAATCAATTTGGCCACATTTTTGCTTCAAATATAATCGAAATGCATAAATAAGATGCCAAATATGTTTATTTAATGTTTATGAGTGTTTTTGAGTCGATATTTGACGGTTATGACTTATATTTCCATCTAAATTGCATTAAAATGCTTCCAAAACGAATTTGAGCATGTTTAAGCACGATTTAAATAAATTTGGCCTCATTTTTGCTTCAAGTATCATCGAAATGCATAAATAAGATGCCAAATATGTTCATTTAATGTTTATGAGTGTTTTTGAGTCGATATTTGACAGTTATGTCCTATATTTAACCCCAAATTGAATTAAAATGCTTCCGAAATGCATTTCAGCATTTTTAAGCACATTTTAAATCAGTTCGGCCACATTTTTGCTTCAAATATCATCGAAATGCACAAATAAAATGCCAAATATGTTCATTTAATGTTCATGAGTGTTTTTGAGTCGATATTTGACCGTTATGACTTATATTTCACTCCAAATTGCATTAAAATGTTCCAAAAGGAATTTGAGCATGTTTAAGCACATTCTAAATCAATTTGGCCTCATTTTTGCTTCAAATATCATCGAAATGCACAAATAAAATGCCAAATATGTTCATTTAATGTTCATGAGTGTTTTTGAGTCGATATTTGACCGTTATGACATATATTTCACCCGAAATTGCATTAAAATGCTTCCAAAAGGAATTTGAACATGTTTAAGCACGATTTAAATTAATTTGGCCTAATTTTTGCTTCAACTGTCGTTGAAATACACAAATAAGATGCCAAATATGTTCATTTAATGTTTATGAGTGTTTTTGAGTCGATATTTGACGGTTATAACTTATATTTCCCTCTAAATTGCATTAAAATGCTTCCAAAACGAATTAGAGCATGTTTAAGCACATTTTAAATAAATTTGGCCTCATTTTTGCTTCAAATATCATCGAAATGCACAAATAAAATGCCAAATATGTTCATTTAATGTTCATGAGTGTTTTTGAGTCGATATTTGACCGTTATGACATATATTTCACCCGAAATTGCATTAAAATGCTTCCAAAAGGAATTTGAACATGTTTAAGCACGATTTAAATTAATTTGGACTAATTTTTACTTCAAATATTGTCGAAATACACAAATAAGATGCCAAATATGTTCATTTAATATTTATGAGTGTTTTTGAGTTGATATTTGACGGTTATGACTTATATTTTCCCCTAAATTGCATTAAAATGCTTCCAAAACGAATTGGAGCATGTTTAAGCACATTTTAAATCAGTTTGGCCTCATTTTTGCTTCATATATCATCGAAATGCACAAATAAGAAGCCAAATATGTTCACTTAATGTTTATGAGTGTTTTCGAGTTGATATTTGACGGTTATGACTTATATTTCACCCCAAATTTCATTAAAATGCTTCCAAAATGAATTTGAGCATGTTTAAGCACGATTTAAATAAATTTGGCCTCATTTTTGCTTCAAATATCTTCGAAATTCACAAATAAGAAGCCAAATATGTTCACTTAATGTTTATGAGTGTTTTCGAGTTGATATTTGACGGTTATGACTTATATTTCACCCCAAATTGCATTAAAATGCTTCCAAAACGAATTTGACCATGTTTAAGCACATTTTTAATCAATTTGGCCTCATTTTTGCTTCAAATATCATCGAAATGCACAGATAAGATGCCAAATATGTTCATTTCATGTTTATGAGTGTTTTTGACTCGATATTTGACAGTTATGTCCTATATTTCACCCCAAATTGCATTAAAATGCTTCCGAAAAGGAGTTCAGCATGTTTAAGCACGATTTAATTTAATTTGGCCTCATTTTTGCTTCAAATATCATCGAAATTCACAAATAAGAAGCCAAATATGTTCACTTAATGTTTATGAGTGTTTTTGAGTCGATATTTGACAGTTATGACTTATATTGCACCCCAAATTGCATTAAGATGCTTCCCAAAACGAATTTGAGCAGTTTAAGCACATTCTAAATCAATTTGGCCCCATTTTTGTTTCAAAGATCATCAAAATGCACAATTAAGGTGCCAAATATGTTCATTTAATATTGATGAGTGTTTTTCAGTCGATATTTGATAGTTATGACTTATATTTCAACCCAAATTGCATTAAAATGCTTCCAAAACGAATTTAAGCATGTTTAAGCACATTTTAAATCAATTTGGCCTCATTTTTGCTTCAAATATAATCGAAATGCACAAATAAGATGCCAGTATGTTGATTTAATATTTATGAGTGTTTTTTAGTCGATAGTTGACAGTTATGACCTATATTTCACCCCATATTGCATTAAAATGCTTCCGACATGCATTTCAGCATGTTTAAGCACATTTTAAATCAGTTTGGCCTCATTTTTGCTTCATATATCATCGAAATGCACAAATAAAATGCCAAATATGTTCATTTCATGTTCATTAGTGTTTTTCAGTCGATATTTGACAGTTATGACCTATATTTCACCCCAAATTGCATTAAAATGATTCCAAAATGCATTTGAGCATGTTTAAGCACATTCTAAATCAATTTGGTCTCATTTTTGCTTCAAATTTCATCGAAATGCACAAATAAGAGGCAAAATATGTTCACTTAATGTTCATGAGTGTTTTTGAGTCGATATTTGACTGTTATGACATATATTGCACCCCAAATTGCATTAAAATGCTTCCAAAAGGAATTTTTAACCATGCTTAAGCACATTTTAAATCAATTTGGCCACATTTTTGCTTCAAATATCATCAAAATGCACAAATAAAATGCCAAATATGTTCATTTAATGTTCATGAGTGTTTTTGAGTCGATATTTGACCGTTATGACTTATATTTCACCTCAAATTGCATTAAAATGCTTCCAAAAGGAATTTGAGCATGTTTAAGCACATTCTAAATCAATTTGGCCTAATTTTTGCTTCAAATATCATCGAAATGCACAAATAAAATGCCAAATATGTTCATTTAATGTTCATGAGTGTTTCTCAGTCGATATTTGATAGTTATGAGTTATATTTCAACCCAAATTGCATTAAAATGCTTCCAAAACGAATTTAAGCATGTTTAAGCACATTTTAAATCAATTTGGCCTCATTTTTGCTTCAAATATAATCGAAATGCACAAATAAGATGCCGATATGTTCATTTAATGTTTATGAGTGTTTTTGAGTCGATATTTGACAGTTATGACCTATATTTCACCCCATATTGTATTAAAATGCTTACGACATGCATTTCAGCATTTTTAAGCACATTTTAAATCAGTTTGGCCTCATTTTTGCTTCATATATCATCGAAATGCACAAATAAGATGCAAAATATGTTTATTTGTCGTTCATGAGTGTTTTTGAGTCGATATTTGACAATTATGACTTATATTTCACCCCAAATTTCATTTAAATGCTTCCAAAAGGAATTTCACCATGTATAAGCACATTTTAAATCAATTTGGCCACATTTTTGCTTCAAATATAATCGAAATGCATAAATAAGATGCCAAATATGTTTATTTAATGTTTATGACTGTTTTTGAGTCGATATTTGACGGTTATGACTTATATTTCCATCTAAATTGCATTAAAATGCTTCCAAAACTAATTTGAGCATGTTTAAGCACGATTTAAATAAATTTGGCCTCATTTTTGCTTCAAATATCATCGAAATGCATAAATAAGATGCCAAATATGTTCATTTAATGTTTATGAGTGTTTTTGAGTCGATATTTGACAGTTATGTCCTATATTTAACCCCAAATTGAATTAAAATGCTTCCGAAATGCATTTCATCATTTTTAAGCACATTTTAAATCAGTTCGGCCACATTTTTGCTTCAAATATCATCGAAATGCACAAATAAAATGCCAAATATGTTCATTTAATGTTCATGAGTGTTTTTGAGTCCATATTTGACCGTTATGACTTATATTTCACTCCAAATTGCATTAAAATGCTTCCAAAAGGAATTTGAGCATGTTTAAGCACATTCTAAATAAATTCGGCCTCATTTTTGCTTCAAATATCATCGAAATGCACAAATAAAATGCCAAATATGTTCATTTAATGTTCATGAGTGTTTTTGAGTCGATATTTGACCGTTATGACTTATATTTCACTCCAAATTGCATTAAAATGCTTCCAAAAGGAATTTGAGCATGTTTAAGCACATTCTAAATCAATTTGGCCTTATTTTTGCTTCATATATCATCGAAATGCACAAATAAAATGCCAAATATGTTCATTTAATGTTCATGAGTGTTTTTGAGTCGATATTTGACCGTTATGACATATATTTCACCCGAAATTGCATTAAAATGCTTCCAAAAGGAATTTGAACATGTTTAAGCACGATTTAAATTAATTTGGCCTAATTTTTGCTTCAACTGTCGTTGAAATACACAAATAAGATGCCAAATATGTTCATTTAATGTTCATGAGTGTTTTTGAGTCGATATTTGACGGTTATAACTTATATTTCCCTCTAAATTGCATTAAAATGCTTCCAAAACGAATTAGAGCATGTTTAAGCACATTTTAAATCAATTTGGCCTCATTTTTGCTTCAAATATCATCGAAATGCACAAATAAAATGCCAAATATGTTCATTTAATGTTCATGAGTGTTTTTGAGTCGATATTTGACTGTTATGACATATATTGCACCCCAAATTGCATTAAAATGCTTCCAAAAGGAATTTTTAACCATGCTTAAGCACATTTTAAATCAATTTGGCCACATTTTTGCTTCAAATATCATCAAAATGCACAAATAAAATGCCAAATATGTTCATTTAATGTTCATGAGTGTTTTTGAGTCGATATTTGACCGTTATGACTTATATTTCACCTCAAATTGCATTAAAATGCTTCCAAAAGGAATTTGAGCATGTTTAAGCACATTCTAAATCAATTTGGCCTAATTTTTGCTTCAAATATCATCGAAATGCACAAATAAAATGCCAAATATGTTCATTTAATGTTCATGAGTGTTTCTCAGTCGATATTTGATAGTTATGAGTTATATTTCAACCCAAATTGCATTAAAATGCTTCCAAAACGAATTTAAGCATGTTTAAGCACATTTTAAATCAATTTGGCCTCATTTTTGCTTCAAATATAATCGAAATGCACAAATAAGATGCCAATATGTTCATTTAATGTTTATGAGTGTTTTTGAGTCGATATTTGACAGTTATGACCTATATTTCACCCCATATTGTATTAAAATGCTTACGACATGCATTTCAGCATTTTTAAGCACATTTTAAATCAGTTTGGCCTCATTTTTGCTTCATATATCATCGAAATGCACAAATAAGATGCAAAATATGTTTATTTGTCGTTCATGAGTGTTTTTGAGTCGATATTTGACAATTATGACTTATATTTCACCCCAAATTTCATTTAAATGCTTCCAAAAGGAATTTAACCATGTATAAGCACATTTTAAATCAATTTGGCCACATTTTTGCTTCAAATATAATCGAAATGCATAAATAAGATGCCAAATATGTTTATTTAATGTTTATGAGTGTTTTTGAGTCGATATTTGACGGTTATGACTTATATTTCCATCTAAATTGCATTAAAATGCTTCCAAAACGAATTTGAGCATGTTTAAGCACGATTTAAATAAATTTGGCCTCATTTTTGCTTCAAGTATCATCGAAATGCATAAATAAGATGCCAAATATGTTCATTTAATGTTTATGAGTGTTTTTGAGTCGATATTTGACAGTTATGTCCTATATTTAACCCCAAATTGAATTAAAATGCTTCCGAAATGCATTTCAGCATTTTTAAGCACATTTTAAATCAGTTCGGCCACATTTTTGCTTCAAATATCATCGAAATGCACAAATAAAATGCCAAATATGTTCATTTAATGTTCATGAGTGTTTTTGAGTCGATATTTGACCGTTATGACTTATATTTCACTCCAAATTGCATTAAAATGTTCCAAAAGGAATTTGAGCATGTTTAAGCACATTCTAAATCAATTTGGCCTCATTTTTGCTTCAAATATCATCGAAATGCACAAATAAAATGCCAAATATGTTCATTTAATGTTCATGAGTGTTTTTGAGTCGATATTTGACCGTTATGACATATATTTCACCCGAAATTGCATTAAAATGCTTCCAAAAGGAATTTGAACATGTTTAAGCACGATTTAAATTAATTTGGCCTAATTTTTGCTTCAACTGTCGTTGAAATACACAAATAAGATGCCAAATATGTTCATTTAATGTTTATGAGTGTTTTTGAGTCGATATTTGACGGTTATAACTTATATTTCCCTCTAAATTGCATTAAAATGCTTCCAAAACGAATTAGAGCATGTTTAAGCACATTTTAAATAAATTTGGCCTCATTTTTGCTTCAAATATCATCGAAATGCACAAATAAAATGCCAAATATGTTCATTTAATGTTCATGAGTGTTTTTGAGTCGATATTTGACCGTTATGACATATATTTCACCCGAAATTGCATTAAAATGCTTCCAAAAGGAATTTGAACATGTTTAAGCACGATTTAAATTAATTTGGACTAATTTTTACTTCAAATATTGTCGAAATACACAAATAAGATGCCAAATATGTTCATTTAATATTTATGAGTGTTTTTGAGTTGATATTTGACGGTTATGACTTATATTTTCCCCTAAATTGCATTAAAATGCTTCCAAAACGAATTGGAGCATGTTTAAGCACATTTTAAATCAGTTTGGCCTCATTTTTGCTTCATATATCATCGAAATGCACAAATAAGAAGCCAAATATGTTCACTTAATGTTTATGAGTGTTTTCGAGTTGATATTTGACGGTTATGACTTATATTTCACCCCAAATTTCATTAAAATGCTTCCAAAATGAATTTGAGCATGTTTAAGCACGATTTAAATAAATTTGGCCTCATTTTTGCTTCAAATATCTTCGAAATTCACAAATAAGAAGCCAAATATGTTCACTTAATGTTTATGAGTGTTTTCGAGTTGATATTTGACGGTTATGACTTATATTTCACCCCAAATTGCATTAAAATGCTTCCAAAACGAATTTGACCATGTTTAAGCACATTTTTAATCAATTTGGCCTCATTTTTGCTTCAAATATCATCGAAATGCACAGATAAGATGCCAAATATGTTCATTTCATGTTTATGAGTGTTTTTGACTCGATATTTGACAGTTATGTCCTATATTTCACCCCAAATTGCATTAAAATGCTTCCGAAAAGGAGTTCAGCATGTTTAAGCACAATTTAATTTAATTTGGCCTCATTTTTGCTTCAAATATCATCGAAATTCACAAATAAGAAGCCAAATATGTTCACTTAATGTTTATGAGTGTTTTTGAGTCGATATTTGACAGTTATGACTTATATTGCACCCCAAATTGCATTAAGATGCTTCCCAAAACGAATTTGAGCAGTTTAAGCACATTCTAAATCAATTTGGCCCCATTTTTGTTTCAAAGATCATCAAAATGCACAATTAAGGTGCCAAATATGTTCATTTAATATTGATGAGTGTTTTTCAGTCGATATTTGATAGTTATGACTTATATTTCAACCCAAATTGCATTAAAATGCTTCCAAAACGAATTTAAGCATGTTTAAGCACATTTTAAATCAATTTGGCCTCATTTTTGCTTCAAATATAATCGAAATGCACAAATAAGATGCCAGTATGTTGATTTAATATTTATGAGTGTTTTTTAGTCGATAGTTGACAGTTATGACCTATATTTCACCCCATATTGCATTAAAATGCTTCCGACATGCATTTCAGCATGTTTAAGCACATTTTAAATCAGTTTGGCCTCATTTTTGCTTCATATATCATCGAAATGCACAAATAAAATGCCAAATATGTTCATTTCATGTTCATTAGTGTTTTTCAGTCGATATTTGACAGTTATGACCTATATTTCACCCCAAATTGCATTAAAATGATTCCAAAATGCATTTGAGCATGTTTAAGCACATTCTAAATCAATTTGGTCTCATTTTTGCTTCAAATTTCATCGAAATGCACAAATAAGAGGCAAAATATGTTCACTTAATGTTCATGAGTGTTTTTGAGTCGATATTTGACTGTTATGACATATATTGCACCCCAAATTGCATTAAAATGCTTCCAAAAGGAATTTTTAACCATGCTTAAGCACATTTTAAATCAATTTGGCCACATTTTTGCTTCAAATATCATCAAAATGCACAAATAAAATGCCAAATATGTTCATTTAATGTTCATGAGTGTTTTTGAGTCGATATTTGACCGTTATGACTTATATTTCACCTCAAATTGCATTAAAATGCTTCCAAAAGGAATTTGAGCATGTTTAAGCACATTCTAAATCAATTTGGCCTAATTTTTGCTTCAAATATCATCGAAATGCACAAATAAAATGCCAAATATGTTCATTTAATGTTCATGAGTGTTTCTCAGTCGATATTTGATAGTTATGAGTTATATTTCAACCCAAATTGCATTAAAATGCTTCCAAAACGAATTTAAGCATGTTTAAGCACATTTTAAATCAATTTGGCCTCATTTTTGCTTCAAATATAATCGAAATGCACAAATAAGATGCCGATATGTTCATTTAATGTTTATGAGTGTTTTTGAGTCGATATTTGACAGTTATGACCTATATTTCACCCCATATTGTATTAAAATGCTTACGACATGCATTTCAGCATTTTTAAGCACATTTTAAATCAGTTTGGCCTCATTTTTGCTTCATATATCATCGAAATGCACAAATAAGATGCAAAATATGTTTATTTGTCGTTCATGAGTGTTTTTGAGTCGATATTTGACAATTATGACTTATATTTCACCCCAAATTTCATTTAAATGCTTCCAAAAGGAATTTCACCATGTATAAGCACATTTTAAATCAATTTGGCCACATTTTTGCTTCAAATATAATCGAAATGCATAAATAAGATGCCAAATATGTTTATTTAATGTTTATGACTGTTTTTGAGTCGATATTTGACGGTTATGACTTATATTTCCATCTAAATTGCATTAAAATGCTTCCAAAACTAATTTGAGCATGTTTAAGCACGATTTAAATAAATTTGGCCTCATTTTTGCTTCAAATATCATCGAAATGCATAAATAAGATGCCAAATATGTTCATTTAATGTTTATGAGTGTTTTTGAGTCGATATTTGACAGTTATGTCCTATATTTAACCCCAAATTGAATTAAAATGCTTCCGAAATGCATTTCATCATTTTTAAGCACATTTTAAATCAGTTCGGCCACATTTTTGCTTCAAATATCATCGAAATGCACAAATAAAATGCCAAATATGTTCATTTAATGTTCATGAGTGTTTTTGAGTCCATATTTGACCGTTATGACTTATATTTCACTCCAAATTGCATTAAAATGCTTCCAAAAGGAATTTGAGCATGTTTAAGCACATTCTAAATAAATTCGGCCTCATTTTTGCTTCAAATATCATCGAAATGCACAAATAAAATGCCAAATATGTTCATTTAATGTTCATGAGTGTTTTTGAGTCGATATTTGACCGTTATGACTTATATTTCACTCCAAATTGCATTAAAATGCTTCCAAAAGGAATTTGAGCATGTTTAAGCACATTCTAAATCAATTTGGCCTTATTTTTGCTTCATATATCATCGAAATGCACAAATAAAATGCCAAATATGTTCATTTAATGTTCATGAGTGTTTTTGAGTCGATATTTGACCGTTATGACATATATTTCACCCGAAATTGCATTAAAATGCTTCCAAAAGGAATTTGAACATGTTTAAGCACGATTTAAATTAATTTGGCCTAATTTTTGCTTCAACTGTCGTTGAAATACACAAATAAGATGCCAAATATGTTCATTTAATGTTCATGAGTGTTTTTGAGTCGATATTTGACGGTTATAACTTATATTTCCCTCTAAATTGCATTAAAATGCTTCCAAAACGAATTAGAGCATGTTTAAGCACATTTTAAATCAATTTGGCCTCATTTTTGCTTCAAATATCATCGAAATGCACAAATAAAATGCCAAATATGTTCATTTAATGTTCATGAGTGTTTTTGAGTCGATATTTGACTGTTATGACATATATTGCACCCCAAATTGCATTAAAATGCTTCCAAAAGGAATTTTTAACCATGCTTAAGCACATTTTAAATCAATTTGGCCACATTTTTGCTTCAAATATCATCAAAATGCACAAATAAAATGCCAAATATGTTCATTTAATGTTCATGAGTGTTTTTGAGTCGATATTTGACCGTTATGACTTATATTTCACCTCAAATTGCATTAAAATGCTTCCAAAAGGAATTTGAGCATGTTTAAGCACATTCTAAATCAATTTGGCCTAATTTTTGCTTCAAATATCATCGAAATGCACAAATAAAATGCCAAATATGTTCATTTAATGTTCATGAGTGTTTCTCAGTCGATATTTGATAGTTATGAGTTATATTTCAACCCAAATTGCTTTAAAATGCTTCCAAAACGAATTTAAGCATGTTTAAGCACATTTTAAATCAATTTGGCCTCATTTTTGCTTCAAATATAATCGAAATGCACAAATAAGATGCCAATATGTTCATTTAATGTTTATGAGTGTTTTTGAGTCGATATTTGACAGTTATGACCTATATTTCACCCCATATTGTATTAAAATGCTTACGACATGCATTTCAGCATTTTTAAGCACATTTTAAATCAGTTTGGCCTCATTTTTGCTTCATATATCATCGAAATGCACAAATAAGATGCAAAATATGTTTATTTGTCGTTCATGAGTGTTTTTGAGTCGATATTTGACAATTATGACTTATATTTCACCCCAAATTTCATTTAAATGCTTCCAAAAGGAATTTAACCATGTATAAGCACATTTTAAATCAATTTGGCCACATTTTTGCTTCAAATATAATCGAAATGCATAAATAAGATGCCAAATATGTTTATTTAATGTTTATGAGTGTTTTTGAGTCGATATTTGACGGTTATGACTTATATTTCCATCTAAATTGCATTAAAATGCTTCCAAAACGAATTTGAGCATGTTTAAGCACGATTTAAATAAATTTGGCCTCATTTTTGCTTCAAGTATCATCGAAATGCATAAATAAGATGCCAAATATGTTCATTTAATGTTTATGAGTGTTTTTGAGTCGATATTTGACAGTTATGTCCTATATTTAACCCCAAATTGAATTAAAATGCTTCCGAAATGCATTTCAGCATTTTTAAGCACATTTTAAATCAGTTCGGCCACATTTTTGCTTCAAATATCATCGAAATGCACAAATAAAATGCCAAATATGTTCATTTAATGTTCATGAGTGTTTTTGAGTCGATATTTGACCGTTATGACTTATATTTCACTCCAAATTGCATTAAAATGTTCCAAAAGGAATTTGAGCATGTTTAAGCACATTCTAAATCAATTTGGCCTCATTTTTGCTTCAAATATCATCGAAATGCACAAATAAAATGCCAAATATGTTCATTTAATGTTCATGAGTGTTTTTGAGTCGATATTTGACCGTTATGACATATATTTCACCCGAAATTGCATTAAAATGCTTCCAAAAGGAATTTGAACATGTTTAAGCACGATTTAAATTAATTTGGCCTAATTTTTGCTTCAACTGTCGTTGAAATACACAAATAAGATGCCAAATATGTTCATTTAATGTTTATGAGTGTTTTTGAGTCGATATTTGACGGTTATAACTTATATTTCCCTCTAAATTGCATTAAAATGCTTCCAAAACGAATTAGAGCATGTTTAAGCACATTTTAAATAAATTTGGCCTCATTTTTGCTTCAAATATCATCGAAATGCACAAATAAAATGCCAAATATGTTCATTTAATGTTCATGAGTGTTTTTGAGTCGATATTTGACCGTTATGACATATATTTCACCCGAAATTGCATTAAAATGCTTCCAAAAGGAATTTGAACATGTTTAAGCACGATTTAAATTAATTTGGACTAATTTTTACTTCAAATATTGTCGAAATACACAAATAAGATGCCAAATATGTTCATTTAATATTTATGAGTGTTTTTGAGTTGATATTTGACGGTTATGACTTATATTTTCCCCTAAATTGCATTAAAATGCTTCCAAAACGAATTGGAGCATGTTTAAGCACATTTTAAATCAGTTTGGCCTCATTTTTGCTTCATATATCATCGAAATGCACAAATAAGAAGCCAAATATGTTCACTTAATGTTTATGAGTGTTTTCGAGTTGATATTTGACGGTTATGACTTATATTTCACCCCAAATTTCATTAAAATGCTTCCAAAATGAATTTGAGCATGTTTAAGCACGATTTAAATAAATTTGGCCTCATTTTTGCTTCAAATATCTTCGAAATTCACAAATAAGAAGCCAAATATGTTCACTTAATGTTTATGAGTGTTTTCGAGTTGATATTTGACGGTTATGACTTATATTTCACCCCAAATTGCATTAAAATGCTTCCAAAACGAATTTGACCATGTTTAAGCACATTTTTAATCAATTTGGCCTCATTTTTGCTTCAAATATCATCGAAATGCACAGATAAGATGCCAAATATGTTCATTTCATGTTTATGAGTGTTTTTGACTCGATATTTGACAGTTATGTCCTATATTTCACCCCAAATTGCATTAAAATGCTTCCGAAAAGGAGTTCAGCATGTTTAAGCACGATTTAATTTAATTTGGCCTCATTTTTGCTTCAAATATCATCGAAATTCACAAATAAGAAGCCAAATATGTTCACTTAATGTTTATGAGTGTTTTTGAGTCGATATTTGACAGTTATGACTTATATTGCACCCCAAATTGCATTAAGATGCTTCCCAAAACGAATTTGAGCAGTTTAAGCACATTCTAAATCAATTTGGCCCCATTTTTGTTTCAAAGATCATCAAAATGCACAATTAAGGTGCCAAATATGTTCATTTAATATTGATGAGTGTTTTTCAGTCGATATTTGATAGTTATGACTTATATTTCAACCCAAATTGCATTAAAATGCTTCCAAAACGAATTTAAGCAAGTTTAAGCACATTTTAAATCAATTTGGCCTCATTTTTGCTTCAAATATAATCGAAATGCACAAATAAGATGCCAATATGTTGATTTAATATTTATGAGTGTTTTTTAGTCGATAGTTGACAGTTATGACCTATATTTCACCCCATATTGCATTAAAATGCTTCCGACATGCATTTCAGCATGTTTAAGCACATTTTAAATCAGTTTGGCCTCATTTTTGCTTCATATATCATCGAAATGCACAAATAAAATGCCAAATATGTTCATTTCATGTTCATTAGTGTTTTTCAGTCGATATTTAACAGTTATGACCTATATTTCACCCCAAATTGCATTAAAATGATTCCAAAATGCATTTGAGCATGTTTAAGCACATTCTAAATCAATTTGGTCTCATTTTTGCTTCAAATTTCATCGAAATGCACAAATAAGAGGCAAAATATGTTTATTTAATGTTCATGAGTGTTTTTGAGTCGATATTTGACTGTTATGACATATATTGCACCCCAAATTGCATTAAAATGCTTCCAAAAGGAATTTTTAACCATGTTTAAGCACATTTTAAATCAATTTGGCCACATTTTTGCTTCAAATATCATCAAAATGCACAAATAAAATGCCAAATATGTTCATTTAATGTTCATGAGTGTTTTTGAGTCGATATTTGACCGTTATGACTTATATTTCACCTCAAATTGCATTAAAATGCTTCCAAAAGGAATTTGAGCATGTTTAAGCACATTCTAAATCAATTTGGCCTAATTTTTGCTTCAAATATCATCGAAATGCACAAATAAAATGCCAAATATGTTCATTTAATGTTCATGAGTGTTTCTCAGTCGATATTTGATAGTTATGAGTTATATTTCAACCCAAATTGCATTAAAATGCTTCCAAAACGAATTTAAGCATGTTTAAGCACATTTTAAATCAATTTGGCCTCATTTTTGCTTCAAATATAATCGAAATGCACAAATAAGATGCCAATATGTTCATTTAATGTTTATGAGTGTTTTTGAGTCGATATTTGACAGTTATGACCTATATTTCACCCCATATTGTATTAAAATGCTTACGACATGCATTTCAGCATTTTTAAGCACATTTTAAATCAGTTTGGCCTCATTTTTGCTTCATATATCATCGAAATGCACAAATAAGATGCAAAATATGTTTATTTGTCGTTCATGAGTGTTTTTGAGTCGATATTTGACAATTATGACTTATATTTCACCCCAAATTTCATTTAAATGCTTCCAAAAGGAATTTAACCATGTATAAGAACATTTTAAATCAATTTGGCCACATTTTTGCTTCAAATATAATCGAAATGCATAAATAAGATGCCAAATATGTTTATTTAATGTTTATGAGTGTTTTTGAGTCGATATTTGACGGTTATGACTTATATTTCCATCTAAATTGCATTAAAATGCTTCCAAAACTAATTTGAGCATGTTTAAGCACGATTTAAATAAATTTGGCCACATTTTTGCTTCAAATATCATCGAAATGCATAAATAAGATGCCAAATATGTTCATTTAATGTTTATGAGTGTTTTTGAGTCGATATTTGACAGTTATGTCCTATATTTAACCCCAAATTGAATTAAAATGCTTCCGAAATGCATTTCAGCATTTTTAAGCACATTTTAAATCAGTTCGGCCACATTTTTGCTTCAAATATCATCGAAATGCACAAATAAAATGCCAAATATGTTCATTTAATGTTCATGAGTGTTTTTGAGTCGATATTTGACAGTTATGACTTATATTTCACTCCAAATTGCATTAAAATGCTTCCAAAAGGAATTTGAGCATGTTTAAGCACATTCTAAATCAATTTGGTCTCATTTTTGCTTCAAATTTCATCGAAATGCACAAATAAGAGGCAAAATATGTTCACTTAATGTTCATGAGTGTTTTTGAGTCGATATTTGACTGTTATGACATATATTGCACCCCAAATTGCATTAAAATGCTTCCAAAAGGAATTTTTAACCATGCTTAAGCACATTTTAAATCAATTTGGCCACATTTTTGCTTCAAATATCATCAAAATGCACAAATAAAATGCCAAATATGTTCATTTAATGTTCATGAGTGTTTTTGAGTCGATATTTGACCGTTATGACTTATATTTCACCTCAAATTGCATTAAAATGCTTCCAAAAGGAATTTGAGCATGTTTAAGCACATTCTAAATCAATTTGGCCTAATTTTTGCTTCAAATATCATCGAAATGCACAAATAAAATGCCAAATATGTTCATTTAATGTTCATGAGTGTTTCTCAGTCGATATTTGATAGTTATGAGTTATATTTCAACCCAAATTGCATTAAAATGCTTCCAAAACGAATTTAAGCATGTTTAAGCACATTTTAAATCAATTTGGCCTCATTTTTGCTTCAAATATAATCGAAATGCACAAATAAGATGCCGATATGTTCATTTAATGTTTATGAGTGTTTTTGAGTCGATATTTGACAGTTATGACCTATATTTCACCCCATATTGTATTAAAATGCTTACGACATGCATTTCAGCATTTTTAAGCACATTTTAAATCAGTTTGGCCTCATTTTTGCTTCATATATCATCGAAATGCACAAATAAGATGCAAAATATGTTTATTTGTCGTTCATGAGTGTTTTTGAGTCGATATTTGACAATTATGACTTATATTTCACCCCAAATTTCATTTAAATGCTTCCAAAAGGAATTTCACCATGTATAAGCACATTTTAAATCAATTTGGCCACATTTTTGCTTCAAATATAATCGAAATGCATAAATAAGATGCCAAATATGTTTATTTAATGTTTATGACTGTTTTTGAGTCGATATTTGACGGTTATGACTTATATTTCCATCTAAATTGCATTAAAATGCTTCCAAAACTAATTTGAGCATGTTTAAGCACGATTTAAATAAATTTGGCCTCATTTTTGCTTCAAATATCATCGAAATGCATAAATAAGATGCCAAATATGTTCATTTAATGTTTATGAGTGTTTTTGAGTCGATATTTGACAGTTATGTCCTATATTTAACCCCAAATTGAATTAAAATGCTTCCGAAATGCATTTCATCATTTTTAAGCACATTTTAAATCAGTTCGGCCACATTTTTGCTTCAAATATCATCGAAATGCACAAATAAAATGCCAAATATGTTCATTTAATGTTCATGAGTGTTTTTGAGTCCATATTTGACCGTTATGACTTATATTTCACTCCAAATTGCATTAAAATGCTTCCAAAAGGAATTTGAGCATGTTTAAGCACATTCTAAATAAATTCGGCCTCATTTTTGCTTCAAATATCATCGAAATGCACAAATAAAATGCCAAATATGTTCATTTAATGTTCATGAGTGTTTTTGAGTCGATATTTGACCGTTATGACTTATATTTCACTCCAAATTGCATTAAAATGCTTCCAAAAGGAATTTGAGCATGTTTAAGCACATTCTAAATCAATTTGGCCTTATTTTTGCTTCATATATCATCGAAATGCACAAATAAAATGCCAAATATGTTCATTTAATGTTCATGAGTGTTTTTGAGTCGATATTTGACCGTTATGACATATATTTCACCCGAAATTGCATTAAAATGCTTCCAAAAGGAATTTGAACATGTTTAAGCACGATTTAAATTAATTTGGCCTAATTTTTGCTTCAACTGTCGTTGAAATACACAAATAAGATGCCAAATATGTTCATTTAATGTTCATGAGTGTTTTTGAGTCGATATTTGACGGTTATAACTTATATTTCCCTCTAAATTGCATTAAAATGCTTCCAAAACGAATTAGAGCATGTTTAAGCACATTTTAAATCAATTTGGCCTCATTTTTGCTTCAAATATCATCGAAATGCACAAATAAAATGCCAAATATGTTCATTTAATGTTCATGAGTGTTTTTGAGTCGATATTTGACTGTTATGACATATATTGCACCCCAAATTGCATTAAAATGCTTCCAAAAGGAATTTTTAACCATGCTTAAGCACATTTTAAATCAATTTGGCCACATTTTTGCTTCAAATATCATCAAAATGCTCAAATAAAATGCCAAATATGTTCATTTAATGTTCATGAGTGTTTTTGAGTCGATATTTGACCGTTATGACTTATATTTCACCTCAAATTGCATTAAAATGCTTCCAAAAGGAATTTGAGCATGTTTAAGCACATTCTAAATCAATTTGGCCTAATTTTTGCTTCAAATATCATCGAAATGCACAAATAAAATGCCAAATATGTTCATTTAATGTTCATGAGTGTTTCTCAGTCGATATTTGATAGTTATGAGTTATATTTCAACCCAAATTGCATTAAAATGCTTCCAAAACGAATTTAAGCATGTTTAAGCACATTTTAAATCAATTTGGCCTCATTTTTGCTTCAAATATAATCGAAATGCACAAATAAGATGCCAATATGTTCATTTAATGTTTATGAGTGTTTTTGAGTCGATATTTGACAGTTATGACCTATATTTCACCCCATATTGTATTAAAATGCTTACGACATGCATTTCAGCATTTTTAAGCACATTTTAAATCAGTTTGGCCTCATTTTTGCTTCATATATCATCGAAATGCACAAATAAGATGCAAAATATGTTTATTTGTCGTTCATGAGTGTTTTTGAGTCGATATTTGACAATTATGACTTATATTTCACCCCAAATTTCATTTAAATGCTTCCAAAAGGAATTTAACCATGTATAAGCACATTTTAAATCAATTTGGCCACATTTTCGCTTCAAATATAATCGAAATGCACAAATAAGATTCCAAATATGTCAATTTATTGTTTATGAGTCTTTTTGAGTCGATTTTGACAGTTACGACTTATATTTCACCCGAAATTGCATTAAAATGCCTCCAAAATGCATCTGAGAATTTTTAAGCACATTTTAAATCAGTTTGGCCTCATTTTTTCTTCATATATCATCGAAGTGCACAAATAAGATGCAAAATATGTTCATTTATTGTTCATGAGTGTTTTTGAGTCGATATTTGACTGTTATGACTTATATTGCACCCGAAATTGCATTAAAATGCTTCCAAAAGGAATTTAACCATGTATATGCACATTTGAAATCAATTTGGCCACATTTTCGCTTCAAATATCATCGAAATGCACAAATAAGATGCAAGATATGTTTATTTAATGTTCATGAGTGTTTTTGAGTCGATATTTGACTGTTATGACTTATATTGCACCCCAAATTGCATTAAAATGCTTCCAAAAGGAATTTAACCATGTATATGCACATTTGAAATCAATTTGGCCACATTTTCGCTTCAAATATAATCGAAATGCACAAATAAGATGCAAAATATGTTTATTTAATGTTCATGAGTGTTTTTGAGTCGATATTTGACTGTTATGACTTATATTGCACCCCAAATTGCATTAAAATGCTTCCAAAAGGAATTTAACCATGTATATGCACATTTGAAATCAATTTGGCCACATTTTCGCTTCAAATATCATCGAAATGCACAAATAAGATGCAAAATATGTTTATTTAATGTTCATGAGTGTTTTTGAGTCGATATTTGACTGTTATGACTTATATTGCACCCCAAATTGCATTAAAATGCTTCCAAATGGAATTTAACCATGTATATGCACATTTGAAATCAATTTGGCCACATTTTCGCTTCAAATATAATCGAAATGCACAAATAAGATGCCAAATATGTCAATTTAATGTTTATGAGTGTTTTTCAGTCGATTTTGACAGTTACGACTTATATTTCACCCGAAATTTCATTAAAATGCCTCCAAAATGCATCTGAGAATTTTTAAGCACATTTTAAATCAGTTTGGCCTCATTTTTGCTTCATATATCATCGAAGTGCACAAATAAGATGCAAAATATGTTCATTTATTGTTCATGAGTGTTTTTGAGTCGATATTTGACTGTTATGACTTATATTGCACCCGAAATTGCATTAAAATGCTTCCAAAAGGAATTTAACCATGTATATGCACATTTGAAATCAATTTGGCCTCATTTTCGCTTCAAATATCATCGAAATGCACAAATAAGATGCAAAATATGTTTATTTAATGTTCATTAGTGTTTTTGAGTCGATATTTGACTGTTATGACTTATATTGCACCCCAAATTGCATTAAAATGCTTCCAAAAGGAATTTAACCATGTATATGCACATTTGAAATCAATTTGGCCACATTTTCGCTTCAAATATCATCGAAATGCACAAATAAGATGCAAGATATGTTTATTTAATGTTCATGAGTGTTTTTGAGTCGATATTTGACTGTTATGACTTATATTGCACCCCAAATTGCATTAAAATGCTTCCAAAAGGAATTTAACCATGTATATGCACATTTGAAATCAATTTGGCCACATTTTCGCTTCAAATATAATCGAAATGCACAAATAAGATGCAAAATATGTTTATTTAATGTTCATGAGTGTTTTTGAGTCGATATTTGACTGTTATGACTTATATTGCACCCCAAATTGCATTAAAATGCTTCCAAAAGGAATTTAACCATGTATATGCACATTTGAAATCAATTTGGCCACATTTTCGCTTCAAATATCATCGAAATGCACAAATAAGATGCAAAATATGTTTATTTAATGTTCATGAGTGTTTTTGAGTCGATATTTGACTGTTATGACTTATATTGCACCCCAAATTGCATTAAAATGCTTCCAAATGGAATTTAACCATGTATATGCACATTTGAAATCAATTTGGCCACATTTTCGCTTCAAATATAATCGAAATGCACAAATAAGATGCCAAATATGTCAATTTAATGTTTATGAGTCTTTTTGAGTCGATTTTGACAGTTACGACTTATATTTCACCCAAAATTTCATTAAAATGCCTCCAAAATGCATCTGAGCATTTTTAAGCACATTTCAAATCAATTTGGCCTAATTTTTGCTTCAAATATAATCGAAATGCACAAATAAGATGCCAAATATGTTCATTTAATGTGTATGAGTGTTTTTGAGTCGATATTTGACAGTTATGACTTATATTTCACCCCAAATTGCATTAAAATGCTTCCGAAATGCATTTCAGCATATTTAAGCACGATTTAAATTAATTTGGCCTCATTTTTGCTTCAAATATCATCGAAATTCACAAATAAGAATATAAATATGTTCACTTAATGTTTATGAGTGTTTTTGAGTCGATATTTGACGGTTATGACTTATATTGCACCCAAAATTGCATTAAAATGCTTCCCAAATGTATTTGAGCATATTTAAGCACATTCTAAATCAATTTGGCCTCATTTTTGCTTCCAATATCATCGAAATGCACAAATGAGATGCCAAATATGTTCATTTAAAGTTTATGAGTGTTTTCGAGTCGATATTTGACCGTTATGACTTATATTTCACCTCAAATTGCATTAAAATGCTTCCAAAAGGAATATGAGCATGTTTAAGCACATTCTAAATGAATTTGGCCTCATTTTTGCTTCAAATATCATCGAAATGCACAAATAAAATACCAAATATGTTCATTTAATGTTCATGAGTGTTTTTCAGTCGATATTTGATAGTTATGACTTATATTTCAACCCAAATTGCATTAAAATGCTTCCAAAACGAATTTCAGCATGTTTAAGCACATTTTAAATCAATTTGGCCTCATTTTTGCTTCAAATATAATCGAAATGCACAAATAAGATGCCAATATGTTCATTTAATGTTTATGAGTGTTTTTGAGTCGATATTTGACAGTTATGACCTATATTTCACCCCATATTGTATTAAAATGCTTACGATATGCATTTCAGCATGTTTAAGCACATTTTAAATCAGTTTGGCCTCATTTTTGCTTCATATATCATCGAAATGCACAAATAAGATGCAAAATATGTTCATTTATTGTTCATGAGTGTTTTTGAGTCGATATTTGACAGTTATGACCTATATTTCACCCCATATTGTATTAAAATGTTTACGACATGCATTTCAGCATGTTTAAGCAAATTTTAAATCAATTTGGTACCATTTTTGCTTCATATATCATCGAAATGCACAAATAAGATGCAAAATATGTTCATTTATTGTTCATGAGTGTTTTTGAGTCGATATTTGACAGTTATGACCTATATTTTGTTTGCTGTTTAAAAGTTGGCAGAAAAATACACAAATTAAATTGCATGAAATTAATGATATAATTTCATGTGATTTTTATACCAAAGATTTGAAATTATGAAATTATGTTCAATTTCATAAAATTATTTCTTGAAATTAAAGAAACAATTTCATGAAATAGCCATGTTAAATATTAAATCATGAAATTATGTCCAATCTCATGATTTATTAAATCCCAAAATTATTTCTTGAAATTAAAAAATAATTTCATGAAATAATCATACCAAATCCCCTTCAAAAAATATATACACATGTGTGCAAAAAAAAAATCTATGCACAAAACCCTAATTATATGAAATCAAGAAACAATTTCATATAATTAAACATGCCAAATCCAAAAATCATGAATTTCATTCATGAAAAATGCCCCAAATATTATCCCTTGGAATTAAAAAATGATTCTTTGGGATAATCATGCCAAAATATTAATTGTATAAGATTAATATGCCTAATCATATACAATTAATGATTTAAGTGAAATTAATGCCTAATTTCACACCCAAAAGTACCAAAAATATTACCCAAAATAACAGAATCATGGAATATATTTTCTGTGATTTTTCAGTAATTTTTCATGGATTTTTTCATGAAGAATAAAATAAAATGAAAAAAATATAAAGAAAATACCAAAAATCAGAACTGGAGATAGTTCTGGGTGCAATTTGGGGGATGTGCAACACTCTGGGTGCAATCTGGGGAGCTCAAACACGACTTCTGCCCTTGGGACCCGCCTGTCATACACACAAAGTGTTAAAGGCGCTTTGCGTGGACCCAGTACACATGCACCATACCACTGACAATACGTTTTGGTGCACAAGGACCAAGCCCACAGCCCAACCCTCAGTTTTTCGCTGGGGCTGTGTCTCATTAAACCTGACGACTGGGCCCCTCTCCTTCAGTCTCACTGCCAAGGGGGCCCAGCGCCCAGAGTTATTTTGGCCAGCGAAAAGAAAAGAAGGGAAAGAAAGGTGAGCGCGGTGCAAGCGCTCCCTCCCTCTGACAAGCCCGAAACAAAAGCACGGTTCACGTGCACCCAACCCAAGCGAGAGAAACCTTTTGAATTTCTCTCTCTCTCCCTCCTTTCTTCCTTCTCGAGCTCCAGAGCTCAGTGGAGCTTCGAAAATGGAGTCTAGGTGTACAACGCGAGTTGGCTCAAACCATTTTTAGGGACTTAATCTACACCTTAAGGGGAATTCAATGCCACAAACAGCTTTGAAAATAGTAAAGTAAACAAGGAGAAAATCGAAGGAGAAAGTACCTCGACCTTGAAGGTGACAGGGCAATTGGGAGCTCGAGAGGCCAAGCCAACACCTGGGGGAGCTCCGAGATGCTTCCACGACGCTGCCTGAAGTGTCAATTTGGAGTGAAAAGCACTCAATTGACAGGTGCACCACTTGGCACTCAAGTCTGATCTGGGGGTGGTCAATTGGCACAACTCAGCACTCAAGCAGCCAAATTGACACGTTGGGCACACTCAGTGACACCTTGGTGACATGTCAAGCGCCAGCAAGGCCAAGGAATATTCAGGATATGCTCACACCCGAAAGGCATGACACACTGACCCAAGGAAGAAGACAAAGCCAACGGCTCCTTCTCTCTCCCCAGGCCTGTGTCAGGGACACGTGTAGGCACCTCAATGGAGAGCTCTGAGCGCCAGTTAGCTGGAGGAATCTTCCAAGGACAAGCCTCAGGCCAGCACAGGCCTGGCTGGCTCAATCCTGGCCACTTGATCAAACCAAGGGCTGGGATGATGCCAGCTCAGCCCTGAGGCTTAAACCATGCCCTCTGGGCTATAAATAGACCCCCAGTGAAGAAGAAGAAGAAGGAGAGAGCAACATAGCCAAAACTCTGCCAAAATCTCAACTCCACCAAATTCCACAAAAAAAAGCTAGCTGAGAAGAAACCAAGTCTTGAATAGCTAGGTAAGAGCCATAGGAGTCAAGCCTTGAGCTTGGCTCAGTCTCAATTGAGCTCAAGGAGCCAGTCTCACCTTGCTGGGTGAGATGGCTAGCCCCATGGCTGGGGAGGTGCACATGTGCCTCCCTCCTTCCAGAGCTCAATTGGTGGCTGAGCTTGAGTCTCAGGAGCTCACATGGTGAGTTCACCATGGATTTTGGCAGCATACTCCAACCAATTGGCACATGCCAATCTGGTTTCATGGGGATGGGCACATGCTCATCCCCTCTCTCTCTCAAGCCCTGTGCACATGTGCAGTGGCTGTGTAAAGCTCAATAATGGCTTTATACAAGCTGTTATGCTGTCAAAATTCCATGGAGAAACAAAATCCCATGTTTTATATGAGTATTGTATTTCAATTTATTATAATATATGATTTTTTGGTGCAAATTGGTTTTATTTCTTTCTTTAGTTCCTTCTTTTATGTTCTCTGATGTGCTTGATGGCTCAGAACCATAATTGAGCAATGAAAAGCAATGAGCATCAGTACTGGCTTGAGTCCAGTGAATTCCAGTTTCTGTCCAGCTGAGAGATCAATCCATATCTCTCAGCCTGGCTGTTAATTTCTTATGAAATTTCACAGTCATGTAGATTGGGTTTATAATGGCTTACCACATAAATTTTATAATTTTTGGAATTTTCTGTGAATTGATATGAATTTTACAATCTCATCTATCAAAAACTCCAAAAAAGTCAACTTTGGGTCAAACTGAGAAGTTCATTCTTCTTTTGATTCAAAAATCCAGAATTTCTTGATTAATTCACCTTTATGACACCTCATGTGATGTTTTAAAGGGTTTAGAATAATTAAACCAGGCTTTAATCCATAGGTTAAGCCAAATTTGATTTTTAACATATCTGAAAGGGCATTTCTGTCCATTCTGGTGAAAATATAAAAACATGCTTTCTGATTATTCAATTAGCTTGAAATTTCATAGGCATACAAAATAAGCCTTAATGCAGTCACTCACCAAGTTTTACCATTTTTGGTATTTTCTGTGATTTTCTATGAATTTTTGAAGTTGGATCTGTAAAAAATCAAAATTGAGTTAATTCTGGAATAAATACTAGAAAAGGAAAAAATGAAATTAACTTACATACAAACGAAATTCACATGCAAATCTAGTGTAAAACCTTTTCAAAACATACAATTGACCCAAATAAACATACTTAAACATGCAATTTGAGAAGAATGTACAGAAATCAAAAGAAAAATAAATTGGAAATAAAACCAGAAATGAACCAATGTGCATAAAGGACAATTCATATCTAAATTGATGAAATTGATCATCCAAACATGTTCAAACATACTAAACGACAATGTTTGAAAGGTTAATTGGAAGAAAATTGCAATGAAAAGCCATGAAACACCATTTGGTACCAATGCCCCGAAACCAGTTTAGTACCAAATGGCCAAAGTTGCAAAATTGATGGATTAAACCCAAATTAAACCTCAAAAACTTGTTAAACATGCTCTGGCGATGCCATACGACAAAGAAATCGAGTTAATTTGTCAAAAATAAGCTCAAATTCCTCAAAATTTCATCTCAGCCAACTTCCCAACCAAAACCAAGTGGCTACCCCCATCTCCGGCGATCCAGGCCGCCGTCGCCGCCGAGACCACCACTGATGGACTCCCCACGCTCCGGCGATGCCAACCATACCCTCCGATCGAAGATCCGACGCCGGCAGGGCCTCGATCAGTGTCGGAGAGGATGAGCACGAATATTGATGCACCTCAAAGTGCGAATCTTGATGAAATTCAAACAACCCACAGGAGGCTTGATGCGCGCCAGAGATCCAACGGCCCAGTTTAAAAGATGCTTTAAGAACTGAACTAAAGTTCAGATCTTGATGCATGAGCCCAAATCCAACGGCCCATATTAATCTGTTTTGAAAATAAACTTTAAACACCAAATAAAAATGATTTCTCAAGCCCAAAAATTACGAAAAATATATCAAAAATCATGATTTCATTTATAAATATTTTTAGGGCCATAAAATGCCAATTTTGATTTTTATTTTCTTTTTATTGTAAATAAAAGAAAATTCAAGACATATCATATATGTATAAAATAAATTCAAAATATCAAATAGAATATTTAAAATAAATGGAAATTATGTCATATGAAAATACTCAAAACAAATGAATTCTTTTTGATAAAATAAATCAAAATATTCAAAATAGTCAAATTATATTATATTTTGATAAAATAAATAAAAATATTCAAAATAATCAAATGATATTATATTTTGATAAAAATAAATAAAAATACTCAAAATAATCAAATTATGTTATATTTTGATAAAACAAATCAAAATATTCAAAATAGTTAAATTATGTCATGTTTTGGTAAAACAAATAAAAATATTCAAAATAATCACATTATGTTATATTTTGATAAAACAAATCAAAATATTCAAAAATGGTTAAATATGTTAAAACAAATCAAAATATTCAAAAATGATTGAATTATGCTATATTTTGATAAAATAAATAAAAAAATATTCAAAAATGATTAAAATATGTTATATGTTGATAAAACAAATCAAAATATTCAAAGATAATCAAATCATGTTATATTTTGATAAAAAAAATAAAAATATCCAAAATAATCAAATGATATTATATTTTGATAAAAATAAATAAAAATATTCAAAATAATCAAATCATGTTATCTTTTGATATAATAAATCAAAATATTAAAGAATGATTGAATTATGTTATATTTTGATAAAATAAATTGGAATATTCACGCGCAGGGATGTACCTGCACCTTCTTCCCCCATGAGCGAGGATGCCGATGCCTCGCGCGTGGGCCGCGAAAAAGGTCCGCACAATTTGGCCTAATTTTTACTTCAAATATCGTCGAAATACACAAATAAGATGCTAAATATGTTCATTTAATGTTTATGAGTGTTTTTGAGTCGATATTTGACGGTTATGACTTATATTTCACCCTAAATTGCATTAAAATGCTTCCAAAACGAATTTGAGCATTTTTAAGCACATGTTAAATCAATTTGGCCTCATTTTTACTTCAAATATCATCGAAATGCCCAAATAAGATGTCAAATATGTTCATTTAGTGTTCATGAATGTTTTTGAGTCGATATTTGACCGTTATGACTTATATTTCACCCCAAATTGCATTAAAATGTTTCCAAAACGAGTTTGAGCATGTTTAAGCACATTTTAAATCAATTTGGCCTCAATTTTGTCTCAAATATCATCGAAATGCACAGATAAGATGCCAAATATGTTCATTTAATGTTTATGAGTGTTTTTGAGTCGATATTTGACAGTTATGACCTATATATCACCACAAATTGCATTAAAATGCTTCCGAAATGCATTTCTGCATGTTTAAGCATGTTTTATATCAATTTGGCCCCATTTTTGCTTCAAAGATCATCGAAATGCACAAATAAGATGCCAAATATGTTTATTTAATGTTCATGAGTGTTTTTGAGTCGATATTTGACAGTTATGACTTATATTTTTGTTTGTTGTTTAAAAGTTGCCAGAAAAATACACAAATTAAATTGCATGAAATTAATGATATAGTTTCATGTGATTTTCATACCAAAGATTTGAAACTATGAAATTATGTCCAATTTCATTATTCACTATATGTGAAAATTATTTTTTGAAATTGAAGAAACAATTTAATGAAATAGCCATGTCAAATATTAAATCATGAAATTATGTTTAATCTCATGATTTATTAAATCTCAAAATTATTTCTTGAAATTAAAAAATAATTTCATGAGATAATTATGCCAAACACCCCCCCTCAAAGAAAAAAATATATACATGTGTACAAAAAAAAATCTATGCACAAAACCCTAATTATATGAAATCAAGAAACAATTTCATATAATTAAACATGCCAAATTCAAAAATCATGAATTTCATTCATGAAAAATGCCCCAAATATTATCCCTTGGAATTAAAAAATGATTCTTTGGAATAATCATGCCAAAATATTAATTGTATAAGATTGATATGCCTGATCATATACAATTAATGATTTAAGTGAAATTAATGTCTAATTTCACACCCAAAAATACCAAAAATATTACCTAAAATAACAGAATCATGGAATATATTTTCTGTGATTTTTCAGTAATTTTTCGTGGATGTTTGCATGAAAAATAAAATAAAATGGAAAAAGAAATAAGGAAAATACCAAAATCAGAACTGGAGATAGTTCTGGGTGCAATTTGGGGGAAACACAACACTCTGGGTACAAGTTGGGGGTCTCAAACAATTAAACAAGCCTCTGGGCCCACCTGTCATACACACAAGGTATTTGTTGGGGTTTGAATGAGCACAGCACACGTGAACCAACTCACTGACCTTGTGCTTTAGCTCACGTGAACCGCGATCATGAACTCACCCTCAGTTTTTCACTGAGGGATGAGTGTCATTAAATCCGACAAGCGGACCCCACTCCCTTTGTTTTGCTGCCAATGGGCCCCAGCGCCCAGGCGACGCTTCAGCCAACAAAAGAAAAGAAGGAAAAGAGAGATGAGCGCGGTACAAGCGCTCCCTCCCTCTGACAGGCTTGAAACCAAAGCACGATTCACGTGCACCCAACCCAAGCAAGGAAAACCCTTTGAATTTCTCTCTCTCTCCCTCCTTTCTTCCTCCTCGAGCTCCAGAGCTCAACTGAGGCTTCGAAAATGGAGTCTGGGTGTACAGTGCGAGTTGGCTTAAACCATTTTAGGGACTTAATCTACACCCTAAGGAGAGTTCAATGCCACAAACAACATTGAAAATAGTAAAGTAAACAAGGAGAAAATCGAAGGAGAAAGTACCTCGACCTTGAAGGTGACTGAGCAATTGGAAGCTCGAGAAGCCAAGCCAACACCTGGGGGAGCTCCGAGACGCCTCCACGACGCTGCCTGAAGTACCAATTTGAGTTGGAAAGTGCCCAATTGGCGGGTGCACCACTTGGCACTTGAATCTGATCTGGGTGTGGTCAATTGGCACAACTCAGCACTCAAGCGACCAAATTGACACATTGGACACACTCAGTGACACTTGGGTGACATGTCAAGCGCCAGCAAGGCCAAGGAAGGTTCTGGATATACCCTCACCTGAAAGGCATGATGCTCCAGCCCAAGAAGAAGACAAAACCAACGGATTCCTTCTCTCTCCCCAGGCCTGTGCACAGGGGCACGTGTAGGCACCTCAATGGAGAGCTTTGAGCGCCAGTTAGCTGGAGGAATCTTCCAAGTACAAGCCACAGGCCAGCACAGGCCTGGCTGGCTCAATTCTGGCCATTTGATCAAACCAAGGGCTGGGATGATGCCAGCTCAGCCCTGAGGCTCAAACCATGCCCTCTGGGCTATAAATAGACCCCCAGTGAAGAAGAAAGAGGAGGAGAGAGCAACATAGATGAAACTCTGCCAAAATCAAAACTCCGCTCAATTTCCACAAAAAAGAAAGCCCGGCTGAGAAGAAACCAAGTCTTGAATAGCTAGGTAAGGGACATAGGAGCCAAGCCTTGAGCTTGGCTCAGTCCCAATTGAGCTCAAGGAGCCAGTCTCACCTTGCTGGGTGAGATGGCTAGCCCCATGGCTGGGGAGGTGCACATGTGCCTCCCTCCTTCCAGAGCTCAATTGGTGGCTGAGCATGAGTCTCAGGAGCTCACATGGTGAGTTCACCATGGAATTTGACAGTATACTCCAACCAATTGGTACATGCCAATCTGGTTTCATGGGGATGGGCACATGTTCATCCCCTTTCTCTCTCAAGCCCTGTGCACATGTGCAGTGGCTATACAAAGCTCATTAATAGCTTTATACAAGCTGTTATGCTGTCAAAATTCCATGGAGAAACAAAACTCCATGTTTTCTGTGTGTATTGTATTTCAATTTGTTATAATACATGATGTTTTGGTTCAAATTGGCTTTGTTTCCTTCTTTAGTTTCTTCTCTTATGTTTCTCTGATGTGCTTGATGGCTTAAAATCATAATTGAACAATGCCAAAGCAATATGCATCAATACTGGTTTGAATCTAGTGTATCCCAGTTTCTGTCCAGCTGAGAGATCAATCCATATCTCTCAGTCTGGTTATTAATTTTTCATGAAATTTCACAGTCAGGTATAATGGGTTTGTATCAACTTACAATCTAAATTTTATAATTGTTGGAATTTTCTATGAATTGTTATGGATTTTACAATCTCATCTGTCAAAAACTCCAAAAAGGTCAACCTTTGGTCAAACTGAGAAGTTCATTCTCTTTTTGAGTCTAAAATCCAAATTTTCTTGATAAATTCACCCTTATAACACCCCATGTGATGTTTTAAAGGGTTTAGAACAATTAAACCAGGCTTTAACACATAGGTTAAGCCAAATTTGATTTTTAACAGATCTGAAAGGGCATTTCTGTCCAGTCTGGTAAATATTCAAAAAACATGCTTTCTGATTATTCAATTAGCTTGAAATTTCATGGGCATTTAGAATAAGTCTTAATGCATTCACTCACCAAATTTTACCATTTTTGGGATTTTCTATGAATTTCTGTGAATTTTTGAAATTGGGTCTGTCAAAATTGAAATTGAGTTGACTCTGGGTCAATACTAGAAAAGTGCACAAGTGAAATTAACTTGTGTATAAGTAAAATTCATGTGCTAAACTGATATAAAACCTTTCTAAAATATGTAATTGACCCAAATAAGCATACCCTAACATGCAATTTGAAAAGAATGTGACAAAATCAAAAGAAAACCAAATTGAAAATAAAGTCAGAAAGGACCCAATACACATAAAGGACAATGCACATCTAAATTGATGAAATTGATCATCCAAACATGTTCAAACATACTAAACGACACTATTTGAAAGGTTAATTGGAAGAAAATTGTAAATGAAAGCCATGAAATACCATTTGGTACCAAGGCCCCGAAACCAGTTTGGTACCAAATGGCCAAAGTTGCAAAATTGATGGATTAAACCCAAACTAAACCTCAAAAACTTGTTAAACATGCTTTGACGATGCCATGTGACAAAGGAATCGAGTTAATTTGTTGAAAATCAGCTCAAATTCCTCAAAATTTCATCTCAACCAATATCCCAACCGAAACCAAGTGGCTATCCCCATCTCCGGCGATCCAGGCCGCCGCCGCCGCCAAGACCACCACTGATGGACTCCCCACGCTCCGGCGATGCCAACCATGCCCTCCGATCGAAGATCCGACGCCGGTAGGGCCTCGATCAGTGTCGGAGAGGATGAGCACGAATATTGATGCATCTCAAAGTGCGAATCTTGATGAAATTCAAACAGCTCAGTGGAGGCTTGATGCGCGCCAAAGATCCAACAGCCCAGTTTAAAAGATGCTTTAAAAACTGAACTAAAGTTTAGATCTTGATGCATGAGCCCAAATCCAACGGCCCATATTAATCTGTTTTGAAAATAAACTTTAAACACCAAATATAAATGATTTCTCAAGCCCAAAAATTACGAAAAATATATCAAAAATCATGATTTCATTTATGAATATTTTTAAGGCCATAAAATGCCAATTTTGATTTTTTATTTTCTTTTTATTATAAATAAAAGAAAATTCAAGACATATGATATATGTATAAAATAAATTCAAAATATCAAATAGAATATTTAAAATAAATGGAAATTATGTCATATGAAAATACTCAAAATAATTGAAATCTATTTTTGATAAAACAAATCAAAATTTGCAAAATAATCAAATTATGTTATATTTTGATAAAACAAATCAAAATATTCAAAGATAATCAAAATATGTCATATTTTGATAAAATAAATAAAAATTTTCAAAATAATCAAATTATGTTATATTTTGATAAAACAAATCAAAATATTCAAAAATGATTGAATTATGTTATATTTTGATAAAAAAATCAAAATATTCAAAAATGATTGAATTATGTTATATTTTGATAAAACAAATCAAAATATTCAAAATAATCAAATTATATCATATTTTGACAAAACAAATCAAAATATTCAAAGATAATCAAATTATGTTATATTTTGATAAAACAAATCAAAATATTCAAAAATGATCAAATTATGTTATATATTGACAAAACAAGACAAGATATTAAAAAATAATCAAATCATACTATATTTTGATAAAACAAATCAAAATATTCAAAATAATCAAATCATATTATATTTTGATAAAACAAATCAAAATATTCAAAGATAATCAAATTATGTTATATTTTGATAAAGCAAATCAAAATATTCAAATGTAATCAAATTATGTTATATTTTGATAAAACAAATCAAAATATTCAATATAATCAAATTATGTTATATTTTGATAAAACAAATCAAAATATTCAAAAATGATCAAATCATGTTACATTTTGATAAAACAAATCAAATTGTTCAAAATAATCAAACTTTGTTATATTTTGATAAAACAAATCAAAATATTCAAATAAGCAAATATGTCCAAATATTTAACCAAACATGTCAAATATGCAAATATACCCAAATATTTGACCAAATATGTCAAAAAAAACAAATATGTCCAAATATTTGACCAAACATGTCAAATATGCAAATATACCCAAATATTTGACCAAATATTTGACCAAATATGTCAAAAATACAAATATGTCCAAATATTTGACCAAACATGTCAAATATGCAAATATACCCAAATATTTGACCAAATATGTCAAAAATACAAATATGTCCCAATCTTTGATCAAACATGTCAAATATGCAAATATACCCAAACATTTGACCAAATATGTCAAAAAATACAAATATGTCCAAATATTTGACCAAACATGTCAAATATGCAAATATACCCAAATATTTAACCAAATATGTCAAGAATACAAATATGTCCAAATATTTGACCAAACATGTCAAATATGCAAATATACCCAAATATTTAACCAAATATGTCAAGAATACAAATATGTCCAAATATTTGACCAAACATGTCAAATATGCAAATAAACCAAAACATTTGATCAAACAGGTCAAATATGCAAATATGCCCAAATTTCTGACCAAACATGTCAAATATGCAAATACGTCCAAATTTTTGATCAAATATGCCAAATATACAAATATGTCCAAACTCTTGACAAAATATGTCAAATATGCAAATATGTCCAAATCTCTGGCCAAATATGCCAAATATACAGATAAGTCCAAAACTTGGTAAAAACATACCAACATATCAAATCATATCAAATCATGTTTCGAGAACATTAAACTGGCAGTGCGCTTCAGGTATAATGTACCTCATTTTAGAAATCGATAAAGAATTATATGTTCCCGATTCTCCAATTTTTCCAGTTTTCGAATTGGCATAGCGCTTCAGATTCGGGATTTGGAAGGTCAATAGACTGTTTAGGACTATACGTTCTTGTTTTTGACATGAACCTTTCTAGAGATCAAACATCTCTGGTTCCTTGAGTATCGAGTTGGCAGAGCGCTTCATATTCGAACTCCGTGAGATCAATAGGATTATACGTCCTCGATCCCTGATTTATGAGAAATTATACGTTTCTCTGACTTTAGATCATACGTCTTTAGTCTTATTATCCAAAGTTATACCTTTGGGTTATTTCAAGGAAGAAATAAAGCCACAAATCTGATCTATATATTTTGATTAGTTTAGCCCATTAATCAGAGGTTCCCGAGGGGAGAGCCGGAGAAATTAACGGCGGGGGCTTGCGCCCGTCGGAAAATAAAAGTCCCACAATCACCTAAAGAATAAGTCCTTGAGCGCACAAACACGCGCAGGGATGTACCTGCACCTTCTTCCCTCGTGAGCGAGGACGCCGATGCCTCGGGCATGGGCCGCGAAAAAGGGCTCAGTTCTTGATTCCGGTATTCTGGGATGTACCTGCACCTTGATTCCGGTATTCTGGGATGTACCTGCACCTTGTTTCCGGTATTCTGGGCTCAGTTCTTGATTTTTTTCTTAATCTAAAATAAGGTTTTTGGAATTCCGTAGTCAATTCTTGATTTTCTTGATGCAAAACTTTTTTGATGTATTCCGGACTCAATTCATGATTTTCTTGATGCAAAACTTGTTTGCAGTATTCGGGTCTCAGTTCTTGATTTTCTTAATCCAAAACAAATTTGTTGGTATTCCGGTCTCAATTCTTGAATTTCTTCATGCAAAACTGGTTTGCGGTATTCTGGATTAAGTTCTTGATTTTATTAATCGAAAACAAGTTTTTTGGTATTCCGTAGTCAATTCTTGATTTTCTTGATGCAAAACTTGTTTGGTGTATTCCGGACTCGATTCTTGATTTTTCTTGATGCGAAAGTTGTTTGGGGTATTCGGAACTCAGTTCTTAATTTTCTTGATCCAAAACCAGTTTGTTGGTATTCCGGTCTCAATTCTCGATTTTATTGATGCAAAACTAGTTTACGGTATTCTGGACTCAGTTCTTGATTTTCTTAATCGAAAACAAGTTTTTTGGTATTCCGTAGTCAATTCTTAATTTTCTTAATGCAAAACATGTTTGGTGTATTCCGGACTCAATTCTTCATTTTCTTAATGCAAAAATTTTTTGCGGTATTCGGGACTCAGTTCTTGATTTTCTTGATCCAAAACAAGTTTGTTCGAATTACGGTCTCAATTCGTGATTTTCTTGACGCAAAAGTTTTTTGCGGTATTCGGGACTCAGTTCTTGATTTTCTTAATCCAAAACAAGTTTGTTGGTATTCCGGTCTCAATTCTTGATTTTCTTGAGGCAAAACTTGTTTGCCGTATTCGGGACTCAGTTCTTGATTTTCTTGATCCAAAACAAGTTTGTTGGTCTTCCGGACTCAATTCTGGATTTTGTTGATGCAAAACTTGTTTGCGGTATTCGGGACTCAGTTCTTCATTTTCTTGATGCAAAACAAGTTTTTTGGTCTTCCGGACTCAAATCTTGATTTTCTTGATGCAAAACTTGTTTGGGGTATTCGGGTCTAAATATTCGATTTTCTTTAATGCAAAACTTGTTTCCGGTATTCTGAGCTCAGTTCTTGATTTTCTTGATCCAAAACAAGTTTGTCGGTCTTCCGGACTCAATAATTGATTTTCTTGATGCAAAACTTGTTTGGGGTATTCGGGACTCTGTTCTTGATTTTCTTGATCCAAAACCAGTTTGTTGGTATTCCGGTCTAAATTCTCGATTTTCTTAATGCAAAACTTATTTCCGGTATTCTGGGCCCAGTTCTTGATTTTTTCTTAATCGAAAACAAGTTTTTTTGTATTCCGTAGTCAATTCTTGATTTTCTTGATGCAAAATATGTTTGCTGTATTCCGGACTCAATTTTTGATTTTCCTGTTGCAAAAGTTGTTTGGGATATTCGGAACTCAGTTCTTGATTTTCTTGATCCAAAACCAGTTTGTTGGTATTCCGGACTCAATTCTCGATTTTCTTGATGCAAAACTTGTTTCCAGTATTCTGGCCTCAGTTCTTAATTTTTTCTTAATCAAAAACAAGTGTTTTGGTATTCCGTAGCCAATTCTTGATTTTCTTGATACAAAACTTGTTTGGTATATTCCGGACTCAATTCTTCATTTTCTTAATGCAAAAATTGTTTGCGGTATTCGGGAGTCAGTTCTTGATTTTTTTTGATCCAAAACAAGTTTGTTGGTATTCCGGTCTTAATTCTTGAATTTCTTGATGCAAAACTTGTTTGGGGTATTCGAGACTCAGTTCTTGATTTTCTTGATTCAAAACCAGTTTGTTGGTATTCCGGTCTAAATTCTCGATTTTCTTAATGCAAAACTTATTTCCGGTATTCTGGGCCCAGTTCTTGATTTTTTCTTAATCGAAAACAAGTTTTTTTGTATTCCGTAGTCAATTCTTGATTTTCATGATGCAAAACATGTTTGCTGTATTCCGGACTCAATTTTTGATTTTCCTGTTGCAAAAGTTGTTTGGGGTATTCGGGACTCAGTTCTTGATTTTCTTGATCCAAAACCAGTTTGTTGGTATTTCGGTCTAAATTCTCGATTTTCTTAATGCAAAACTTATTTCCGGTATTCTGGGCCCAGTTCTTGATTTTTTCTTAATCGAAAACAAGTTTTTTTGTATTCCGTAGTCAATTCTTGATTTTCTTGATGCAAAACATGTTTGCAGTATTCCGGACTCAATTTTTGATTTTCCTGTTGCAAAAGTTGTTTAGGGTATTCGGAACTCAGTTCTTGATTTTCTTGATCCAAAACCAGTTTGTTGGTATTCCGGACTCAATTCTCGATTTTCTTGATGCAAAACTTGTTTCCAGTATTCTGGCCTCAGTTCTTAATTTTTTCTTAATCAAAAACAAGTGTTTTGGTATTCCGTAGTCAATTCTTGATTTTCTTGATACAAAACTTGTTTGGTATATTCCGGACTCAATTCTTCATTTTCTTAATGCAAAAATTGTTTGCGGTATTCGGGAGTCAGTTCTTGATTTTTTTTGATCCAAAACAAGTTTGTTGGTATTCCGGTCTTAATTCTTGAATTTCTTGATGCAAAACATGTTTGGGGTATTCGAGACTCAGTTCTTGATTTTCTTGATCCAAAACCAGTTTGTTGGTATTCCGGTCTAAATTCTCGATTTTCTTAATGCAAAACTTATTTCCGGTATTCTGGGCCCAGTTCTTGATTTTTTCTTAATCGAAAATAAGTTTTTTTGTATTCCGTAGTCAATTCTTGATTTTCTTGATGCAAAACATGGTTGCTGTATTCCGGACTCAATTTTTGATTTTCCTGTTGCAAAAGTTGTTTGGGGTATTCGGGACTCAGTTTTTGATTTTCTTGATCCAAAACCAGTTTGTTGGTATTCCGGTCTAAATTCTCGATTTTCTTAATGCAAAACTTATTTCCGGTATTCTGGGCCCAGTTCTTGATTTTTTCTTAATCGAAAACAAGTTTTTTTGTATTCCGTAGTCAATTCTTGATTTTCTTGATGCAAAACATGTTTGCAGTATTCCGGACTCAATTTTTGATTTTCCTGTTGCAAAAGTTGTTTGGGGTATTTGGAACTCAGTTCTTGATTTTCTTGATCCAAAACCAGTTTGTTGGTATTCCGGACTCAATTCTCGATTTTCTTGATGCAAAACTTGTTTCCAGTATTCTGGCCTCAGTTCTTAATTTTTTCTTAATCAAAAACAAGTGTTTTGGTATTCCGTAGTCAATTCTTGATTTTCTTGATACAAAACTTGTTTGGTATATTCCGGACTCAATTCTTCATTTTCTTAATGCAAAAATTGTTTGCGGTATTCGGGACTCAGTTCTTGATTTTTTTTGATCCAAAACAAGTTTGTTGGTATTCCGGTCTTAATTCTTGAATTTCTTGATGCAAAACTTGTTTGGGGTATTCGAGACTCAGTTCTTGATTTTCTTGATTCAAAACCAGTTTGTTGGTATTCCGGTCTAAATTCTCGATTTTCTTAATGCAAAACTTATTTCCGGTATTCTGGGCCCAGTTCTTGATTTTTTCTTAATCGAAAACAAGTTTTTTTGTATTCCGTAGTCAATTCTTGATTTTCATGATGCAAAACATGTTTGCTGTATTCCGGACTCAATTTTTGATTTTCCTGTTGCAAAAGTTGTGTGGGGTATTCGGGACTCAGTTCTTGATTTTCTTGATCCAAAACCAGTTTGTTGGTATTTCGGTCTAAATTCTCGATTTTCTTAATGCAAAACTTATTTCCGGTATTCTTGGCCCAGTTCTTGATTTTTTCTTAATCGAAAACAAGTTTTTTTGTATTCCGTAGTCAATTCTTGATTTTCTTGATGCAAAACATGTTTGCAGTATTCCGGACTCAATTTTTGATTTTCCTGTTGCAAAAGTTGTTTGGGGTATTTGGAACTCAGTTCTTGATTTTCTTGATCCAAAACCAGTTTGTTGGTATTCCGGACTCAATTCTCGATTTTCTTGATGCAAAACTTGTTTCCAGTATTCTGGCCTCAGTTCTTAATTTTTTCTTAATCAAAAACAAGTGTTTTGGTATTCCGTAGTCAATTCTTGATTTTCTTGATACAAAACTTGTTTGGTATATTCCGGACTCAATTCTTCATTTTCTTAATGCAAAAATTGTTTGCGGTATTCGGGACTCAGTTCTTGATTTTTTTTGATCCAAAACAAGTTTGTTGGTATTCCGGTCTTAATTCTTGAATTTCTTGATGCAAAACTTGTTTGGGGTATTCGAGACTCAGTTCTTGATTTTCTTGATTCAAAACCAGTTTGTTGGTATTCCGGTCTAAATTCTCGATTTTCTTAATGCAAAATTTATTTCCGGTATTCTGGGCCCAGTTCTTGATTTTTTCTTAATCGAAAACAAGTTTTTTTGTATTCCGTAGTCAATTCTTGATTTTCATGATGCAAAACATGTTTGCTGTATTCCGGACTCAATTTTTGATTTTCCTGTTGCAAAAGTTGTGTGGGGTATTCGGGACTCAGTTCTTGATTTTCTTGATCCAAAACCAGTTTGTTGGTATTTCGGTCTAAATTCTCGATTTTCTTAATGCAAAACTTATTTCCGGTATTCTTGGCCCAGTTCTTGATTTTTTCTTAATCGAAAACAAGTTTTTTTGTATTCCGTAGTCAATTCTTGATTTTCTTGATGCAAAACATGTTTGCAGTATTCCGGACTCAATTTTTGATTTTCCTGTTGCAAAAGTTGTTTGGGGTATTCGGAACTCAGTTCTTGATTTTCTTGATCCAAAACCAGTTTGTTGGTATTCCGGACTCAATTCTCGATTTTCTTGATGCAAAACTTGTTTCCAGTATTCTGGCCTCAGTTCTTAATTTTTTCTTAATCAAAAACAAGTGTTTTGGTATTCCGTAGTCAATTCTTGATTTTCTTGATACAAAACTTGTTTGGTATATTCCGGACTCAATTCTTCATTTTCTTAATGCAAAAATTGTTTGCGGTATTCGGGAGTCAGTTCTTGATTTTTTTTGATCCAAAACAAGTTTGTTGGTATTCCGGTCTTAATTCTTGAATTTCTTGATGCAAAACATGTTTGGGGTATTCGAGACTCAGTTCTTGATTTTCTTGATCCAAAACCAGTTTGTTGGTATTCCGGTCTAAATTCCCGATTTTCTTAATGCAAAACTTATTTCCGGTATTCTGGGCCCAGTTCTTGATTTTTTCTTAATCGAAAATAAGTTTTTTTGTATTCCGTAGTCAATTCTTGATTTTCTTGATGCAATACATGGTTGCTGTATTCCGGACTCAATTTTTGATTTTCCTGTTGCAAAAGTTGTTTGGGGTATTCGGGACTCAGTTCTTGATTTTCTTGATCCAAAACCAGTTTGTTGGTATTCCGGTCTAAATTCTCGATTTTCTTAATGCAAAACTTATTTCCGGTATTCTGGGCCCAGTTCTTGATTTTTTCTTAATCGAAAACAAGTTTTTTTGTATTCCGTAGTCAATTCTTGATTTTCTTGATGCAAAACATGTTTGCAGTATTCCGGACTCAATTTTTGATTTTCCTGTTGCAAAAGTTGTTTAGGGTATTCGGAACTCAGTTCTTGATTTTCTTGATCCAAAACCAGTTTGTTGGTATTCCGGACTCAATTCTCGATTTTCTTGATGCAAAACTTGTTTCCAGTATTCTGGCCTCAGTTCTTAATTTTTTCTTAATCAAAAACAAGTGTTTTGGTATTCCGTAGTCAATTCTTGATTTTCTTGATACAAAACTTGTTTGGTATATTCCGGACTCAATTCTTCATTTTCTTAATGCAAAAATTGTTTGCGGTATTCGGGAGTCAGTTCTTGATTTTTTTTGATCCAAAACAAGTTTGTTGGTATTCCGGTCTTAATTCTTGAATTTCTTGATGCAAAACATGTTTGGGGTATTCGAGACTCAGTTCTTGATTTTCTTGATCCAAAACCAGTTTGTTGGTATTCCGGTCTAAATTCTCGATTTTCTTAATGCAAAACTTATTTCCGGTATTCTGGGCCCAGTTCTTGATTTTTTCTTAATCGAAAATAAGTTTTTTTGTATTCCGTAGTCAATTCTTGATTTTCTTGATGCAAAACATGGTTGCTGTATTCCGGACTCAATTTTTGATTTTCCTGTTGCAAAAGTTGTTTGGGGTATTCGGGACTCAGTTCTTGATTTTCTTGATCCAAAACAAGTTTGTTGGTATTCCGGTCTAAATTCTCGATTTTCTTAATGCAAAACTTATTTCCGGTATTCTGGGCCCAGTTCTTGATTTTTTCTTAATCGAAAACAAGTTTTTTTGTATTCCGTAGTCAATTCTTGATTTTCTTGATGCAAAACATGTTTGCAGTATTCCGGACTCAATTTTTGATTTTCCTGTTGCAAAAGTTGTTTGGGGTATTTGGAACTCAGTTCTTGATTTTCTTGATCCAAAACCAGTTTGTTGGTATTCCGGACTCAATTCTCGATTTTTTTGATGCAAAACTTGTTTCCAGTATTCTGGCCTCAGTTCTTAATTTTTTCTTAATCAAAAACAAGTGTTTTGGTATTCCGTAGTCAATTCTTGATTTTCTTGATACAAAACTTGTTTGGTATATTCCGGACTCAATTCTTCATTTTCTTAATGCAAAAATTGTTTGCGGTATTCGGGACTCAGTTCTTGATTTTTTTTGATCCAAAACAAGTTTGTTGGTATTCCGGTCTTAATTCTTGAATTTCTTGATGCAAAACTTGTTTGGGGTATTCGAGACTCAGTTCTTGATTTTCTTGATTCAAAACCAGTTTGTTGGTATTCCGGTCTAAATTCTCGATTTTCTTAATGCAAAACTTATTTCCGGTATTCTGGGCCCAGTTCTTGATTTTTTCTTAATCGAAAACAAGTTTTTTTGTATTCCGTAGTCAATTCTTGATTTTCATGATGCAAAACATGTTTGCTGTATTCCGGACTCAATTTTTGATTTTCCTGTTGCAAAAGTTGTGTGGGGTATTCGGGACTCAGTTCTTGATTTTCTTGATCCAAAACCAGTTTGTTGGTATTTCGGTCTAAATTCTCGATTTTCTTAATGCAAAACTTATTTCCGGTATTCTTGGCCCAGTTCTTGATTTTTTCTTAATCGAAAACAAGTTTTTTTGTATTCCGTAGTCAATTCTTGATTTTCTTGATGCAAAACATGTTTGCAGTATTCCGGACTCAATTTTTGATTTTCCTGTTGCAAAAGTTGTTTGGGGTATTTGGAACTCAGTTCTTGATTTTCTTGATCCAAAACCAGTTTGTTGGTATTCCGGACTCAATTCTCGATTTTCTTGATGCAAAACTTGTTTCCAGTATTCTGGCCTCAGTTCTTAATTTTTTCTTAATCAAAAACAAGTGTTTTGGTATTCCGTAGTCAATTCTTGATTTTCTTGATACAAAACTTGTTTGGTATATTCCGGACTCAATTCTTCATTTTCTTAATGCAAAAATTGTTTGCGGTATTCGGGACTCAGTTCTTGATTTTTTTTGATCCAAAACAAGTTTGTTGGTATTCCGGTCTTAATTCTTGAATTTCTTGATGCAAAACTTGTTTGGGGTATTCGAGACTCAGTTCTTGATTTTCTTGATTCAAAACCAGTTTGTTGGTATTCCGGTCTAAATTCTCGATTTTCTTAATGCAAAATTTATTTCCGGTATTCTGGGCCCAGTTCTTGATTTTTTCTTAATCGAAAACAAGTTTTTTTGTATTCCGTAGTCAATTCTTGATTTTCATGATGCAAAACATGTTTGCTGTATTCCGGACTCAATTTTTGATTTTCCTGTTGCAAAAGTTGTGTGGGGTATTCGGGACTCAGTTCTTGATTTTCTTGATCCAAAACCAGTTTGTTGGTATTTCGGTCTAAATTCTCGATTTTCTTAATGCAAAACTTATTTCCGGTATTCTTGGCCCAGTTCTTGATTTTTTCTTAATCGAAAACAAGTTTTTTTGTATTCCGTAGTCAATTCTTGATTTTCTTGATGCAAAACATGTTTGCAGTATTCCGGACTCAATTTTTGATTTTCCTGTTGCAAAAGTTGTTTGGGGTATTTGGAACTCAGTTCTTGATTTTCTTGATCCAAAACCAGTTTGTTGGTATTCCGGACTCAATTCTCGATTTTCTTGATGCAAAACTTGTTTCCAGTATTCTGGCCTCAGTTCTTAATTTTTTCTTAATCAAAAACAAGTGTTTTGGTATTCCGTAGTCAATTCTTGATTTTCTTGATACAAAACTTGTTTGGTATATTCCGGACTCAATTCTTCATTTTCTTAATGCAAAAATTGTTTGCGGTATTCGGGACTCAGTTCTTGATTTTTTTTGATCCAAAACAAGTTTGTTGGTATTCCGGTCTTAATTCTTGAATTTCTTGATGCAAAACTTGTTTGGGGTATTCGAGACTCAGTTCTTGATTTTCTTGATTCAAAACCAGTTTGTTGGTATTCCGGTCTAAATTCTCGATTTTCTTAATGCAAAATTTATTTCCGGTATTCTGGGCCCAGTTCTTGATTTTTTCTTAATCGAAAACAAGTTTTTTTGTATTCCGTAGTCAATTCTTGATTTTCATGATGCAAAACATGTTTGCTGTATTCCGGACTCAATTTTTGATTTTCCTGTTGCAAAAGTTGTGTGGGGTATTCGGGACTCAGTTCTTGATTTTCTTGATCCAAAACCAGTTTGTTGGTATTTCGGTCTAAATTCTCGATTTTCTTAATGCAAAACTTATTTCCGGTATTCTTGGCCCAGTTCTTGATTTTTTCTTAATCGAAAACAAGTTTTTTTGTATTCCGTAGTCAATTCTTGATTTTCTTGATGCAAAACATGTTTGCAGTATTCCGGACTCAATTTTTGATTTTCCTGTTGCAAAAGTTGTTTGGGGTATTCGGAACTCAGTTCTTGATTTTCTTGATCCAAAACCAGTTTGTTGGTATTCCGGACTCAATTCTCGATTTTCTTGATGCAAAACTTGTTTCCAGTATTCTGGCCTCAGTTCTTAATTTTTTCTTAATCAAAAACAAGTGTTTTGGTATTCCGTAGTCAATTCTTGATTTTCTTGATACAAAACTTGTTTGGTATATTCCGGACTCAATTCTTCATTTTCTTAATGCAAAAATTGTTTGCGGTATTCGGGAGTCAGTTCTTGATTTTTTTTGATCCAAAACAAGTTTGTTGGTATTCCGGTCTTAATTCTTGAATTTCTTGATGCAAAACATGTTTGGGGTATTCGAGACTCAGTTCTTGATTTTCTTGATCCAAAACCAGTTTGTTGGTATTCCGGTCTAAATTCCCGATTTTCTTAATGCAAAACTTATTTCCGGTATTCTGGGCCCAGTTCTTGATTTTTTCTTAATCGAAAATAAGTTTTTTTGTATTCCGTAGTCAATTCTTGATTTTCTTGATGCAATACATGGTTGCTGTATTCCGGACTCAATTTTTGATTTTCCTGTTGCAAAAGTTGTTTGGGGTATTCGGGACTCAGTTCTTGATTTTCTTGATCCAAAACCAGTTTGTTGGTATTCCGGTCTAAATTCTCGATTTTCTTAATGCAAAACTTATTTCCGGTATTCTGGGCCCAGTTCTTGATTTTTTCTTAATCGAAAACAAGTTTTTTTGTATTCCGTAGTCAATTCTTGATTTTCTTGATGCAAAACATGTTTGCAGTATTCCGGACTCAATTTTTGATTTTCCTGTTGCAAAAGTTGTTTAGGGTATTCGGAACTCAGTTCTTGATTTTCTTGATCCAAAACCAGTTTGTTGGTATTCCGGACTCAATTCTCGATTTTCTTGATGCAAAACTTGTTTCCAGTATTCTGGCCTCAGTTCTTAATTTTTTCTTAATCAAAAACAAGTGTTTTGGTATTCCGTAGTCAATTCTTGATTTTCTTGATACAAAACTTGTTTGGTATATTCCGGACTCAATTCTTCATTTTCTTAATGCAAAAATTGTTTGCGGTATTCGGGAGTCAGTTCTTGATTTTTTTTGATCCAAAACAAGTTTGTTGGTATTCCGGTCTTAATTCTTGAATTTCTTGATGCAAAACATGTTTGGGGTATTCGAGACTCAGTTCTTGATTTTCTTGATCCAAAACCAGTTTGTTGGTATTCCGGTCTAAATTCTCGATTTTCTTAATGCAAAACTTATTTCCGGTATTCTGGGCCCAGTTCTTGATTTTTTCTTAATCGAAAATAAGTTTTTTTGTATTCCGTAGTCAATTCTTGATTTTCTTGATGCAAAACATGGTTGCTGTATTCCGGACTCAATTTTTGATTTTCCTGTTGCAAAAGTTGTTTGGGGTATTCGGGACTCAGTTCTTGATTTTCTTGATCCAAAACAAGTTTGTTGGTATTCCGGTCTAAATTCTCGATTTTCTTAATGCAAAACTTATTTCCGGTATTCTGGGCCCAGTTCTTGATTTTTTCTTAATCGAAAACAAGTTTTTTTGTATTCCGTAGTCAATTCTTGATTTTCTTGATGCAAAACATGTTTGCAGTATTCCGGACTCAATTTTTGATTTTCCTGTTGCAAAAGTTGTTTGGGGTATTTGGAACTCAGTTCTTGATTTTCTTGATCCAAAACCAGTTTGTTGGTATTCCGGACTCAATTCTCGATTTTTTTGATGCAAAACTTGTTTCCAGTATTCTGGCCTCAGTTCTTAATTTTTTCTTAATCAAAAACAAGTGTTTTGGTATTCCGTAGTCAATTCTTGATTTTCTTGATACAAAACTTGTTTGGTATATTCCGGACTCAATTCTTCATTTTCTTAATGCAAAAATTGTTTGCGGTATTCGGGACTCAGTTCTTGATTTTTTTTGATCCAAAACAAGTTTGTTGGTATTCCGGTCTTAATTCTTGAATTTCTTGATGCAAAACTTGTTTGGGGTATTCGAGACTCAGTTCTTGATTTTCTTGATTCAAAACCAGTTTGTTGGTATTCCGGTCTAAATTCTCGATTTTCTTAATGCAAAACTTATTTCCGGTATTCTGGGCCCAGTTCTTGATTTTTTCTTAATCGAAAACAAGTTTTTTTGTATTCCGTAGTCAATTCTTGATTTTCATGATGCAAAACATGTTTGCTGTATTCCGGACTCAATTTTTGATTTTCCTGTTGCAAAAGTTGTGTGGGGTATTCGGGACTCAGTTCTTGATTTTCTTGATCCAAAACCAGTTTGTTGGTATTTCGGTCTAAATTCTCGATTTTCTTAATGCAAAACTTATTTCCGGTATTCTTGGCCCAGTTCTTGATTTTTTCTTAATCGAAAACAAGTTTTTTTGTATTCCGTAGTCAATTCTTGATTTTCTTGATGCAAAACATGTTTGCAGTATTCCGGACTCAATTTTTGATTTTCCTGTTGCAAAAGTTGTTTGGGGTATTTGGAACTCAGTTCTTGATTTTCTTGATCCAAAACCAGTTTGTTGGTATTCCGGACTCAATTCTCGATTTTCTTGATGCAAAACTTGTTTCCAGTATTCTGGCCTCAGTTCTTAATTTTTTCTTAATCAAAAACAAGTGTTTTGGTATTCCGTAGTCAATTCTTGATTTTCTTGATACAAAACTTGTTTGGTATATTCCGGACTCAATTCTTCATTTTCTTAATGCAAAAATTGTTTGCGGTATTCGGGACTCAGTTCTTGATTTTTTTTGATCCAAAACAAGTTTGTTGGTATTCCGGTCTTAATTCTTGAATTTCTTGATGCAAAACTTGTTTGGGGTATTCGAGACTCAGTTCTTGATTTTCTTGATTCAAAACCAGTTTGTTGGTATTCCGGTCTAAATTCTCGATTTTCTTAATGCAAAATTTATTTCCGGTATTCTGGGCCCAGTTCTTGATTTTTTCTTAATCGAAAACAAGTTTTTTTGTATTCCGTAGTCAATTCTTGATTTTCATGATGCAAAACATGTTTGCTGTATTCCGGACTCAATTTTTGATTTTCCTGTTGCAAAAGTTGTGTGGGGTATTCGGGACTCAGTTCTTGATTTTCTTGATCCAAAACCAGTTTGTTGGTATTTCGGTCTAAATTCTCGATTTTCTTAATGCAAAACTTATTTCCGGTATTCTTGGCCCAGTTCTTGATTTTTTCTTAATCGAAAACAAGTTTTTTTGTATTCCGTAGTCAATTCTTGATTTTCTTGATGCAAAACATGTTTGCAGTATTCCGGACTCAATTTTTGATTTTCCTGTTGCAAAAGTTGTTTGGGGTATTCGGAACTCAGTTCTTGATTTTCTTGATCCAAAACCAGTTTGTTGGTATTCCGGACTCAATTCTCGATTTTCTTGATGCAAAACTTGTTTCCAGTATTCTGGCCTCAGTTCTTAATTTTTTCTTAATCAAAAACAAGTGTTTTGGTATTCCGTAGTCAATTCTTGATTTTCTTGATACAAAACTTGTTTGGTATATTCCGGACTCAATTCTTCATTTTCTTAATGCAAAAATTGTTTGCGGTATTCGGGAGTCAGTTCTTGATTTTTTTTGATCCAAAACAAGTTTGTTGGTATTCCGGTCTTAATTCTTGAATTTCTTGATGCAAAACATGTTTGGGGTATTCGAGACTCAGTTCTTGATTTTCTTGATCCAAAACCAGTTTGTTGGTATTCCGGTCTAAATTACCGATTTTCTTAATGCAAAACTTATTTCCGGTATTCTGGGCCCAGTTCTTGATTTTTTCTTAATCGAAAATAAGTTTTTTTGTATTCCGTAGTCAATTCTTGATTTTCTTGATGCAATACATGGTTGCTGTATTCCGGACTCAATTTTTGATTTTCCTGTTGCAAAAGTTGTTTGGGGTATTCGGGACTCAGTTCTTGATTTTCTTGATCCAAAACCAGTTTGTTGGTATTCCGGTCTAAATTCTCGATTTTCTTAATGCAAAACTTATTTCCGGTATTCTGGGCCCAGTTCTTGATTTTTTCTTAATCGAAAACAAGTTTTTTTGTATTCCGTAGTCAATTCTTGATTTTCTTGATGCAAAACATGTTTGCAGTATTCCGGACTCAATTTTTGATTTTCCTGTTGCAAAAGTTGTTTAGGGTATTCGGAACTCAGTTCTTGATTTTCTTGATCCAAAACCAGTTTGTTGGTATTCCGGACTCAATTCTCGATTTTCTTGATGCAAAACTTGTTTCCAGTATTCTGGCCTCAGTTCTTAATTTTTTCTTAATCAAAAACAAGTGTTTTGGTATTCCGTAGTCAATTCTTGATTTTCTTGATACAAAACTTGTTTGGTATATTCCGGACTCAATTCTTCATTTTCTTAATGCAAAAATTGTTTGCGGTATTCGGGAGTCAGTTCTTGATTTTTTTTGATCCAAAACAAGTTTGTTGGTATTCCGGTCTTAATTCTTGAATTTCTTGATGCAAAACATGTTTGGGGTATTCGAGACTCAGTTCTTGATTTTCTTGATCCAAAACCAGTTTGTTGGTATTCCGGTGTAAATTCTCGATTTTCTTAATGCAAAACTTATTTCCGGTATTCTGGGCCCAGTTCTTGATTTTTTCTTAATCGAAAATAAGTTTTTTTGTATTCCGTAGTCAATTCTTGATTTTCTTGATGCAAAACATGGTTGCTGTATTCCGGACTCAATTTTTGATTTTCCTGTTGCAAAAGTTGTTTGGGGTATTCGGGACTCAGTTCTTGATTTTCTTGATCCAAAACCAGTTTGTTGGTATTCCGGTCTAAATTCTCGATTTTCTTAATGCAAAACTTATTTCCGGTATTCTGGGCCCAGTTCTTGATTTTTTCTTAATCGAAAACAAGTTTTTTTGTATTCCATAGTCAATTCTTGATTTTCTTGATGCAAAACATGTTTGCAGTATTCCGGACTCAATTTTTGATTTTCCTGTTGCAAAAGTTGTTTGGGGTATTCGGAACTCAGTTCTTGATTTTCTTGATCCAAAACCAGTTTGTTGGTATTCCGGACTCAATTCTCGATTTTCTTGATGCAAAACTTGTTTCCAGTATTCTGGCCTCAGTTCTTAATTTTTTCTTAATCAAAAACAAGTGTTTTGGTATTCCGTAGTCAATTCTTGATTTTCTTGATACAAAACTTGTTTGGTATATTCCGGACTCAATTCTTCATTTTCTTAATGCAAAAATTGTTTGCGGTATTCGGGACTCAGTTCTTGATTTTTTTTGATCCAAAACAAGTTTGTTGGTATTCCGGTCTTAATTCTTGAATTTCATGATGCAAAACTTGTTTGGGGTATTCGAGACTCAGTTCTTGATTTTCTTGATTCAAAACCAGTTTGTTGGTATTCCGGTCTAAATTCTCGATTTTCTTAATTCAAAACTTATTTCCGGTATTCTGGGCCCAGTTCTTGATTTTTTCTTAATCGAAAACAAGTTTTTTTGTATTCCGTAGTCAATTCTTGATTTTCATGATGCAAAACATGTTTGCTGTATTCCGGACTCAATTTTTGATTTTCCTGTTGCAAAAGTTGTGTGGGGTATTCGGGACTCAGTTCTTGATTTTCTTGATCCAAAACCAGTTTGTTGGTATTTCGGTCTAAATTCTCGATTTTCTTAATGCAAAACTTATTTCCGGTATTCTTGGCCCAGTTCTTGATTTTTTCTTAATCGAAAACAAGTTTTTTTGTATTCCGTAGTCAATTCTTGATTTTCTTGATGCAAAACATGTTTGCAGTATTCCGGACTCAATTTTTGATTTTCCTGTTGCAAAAGTTGTTTGGGGTATTCGGAACTCAGTTCTTGATTTTCTTGATCCAAAACCAGTTTGTTGGTATTCCGGACTCAATTCTCGATTTTCTTGATGCAAAACTTGTTTCCAGTATTCTGGGCCCAGTTCTTGATTTTTTCTTAATCGAAAACAAGTTTTTTTGTATTCCATAGTCAATTCTTGATTTTCTTGATGCAAAACATGTTTGCAGTATTCCGGACTCAATTTTTGATTTTCCTGTTGCAAAAGTTGTTTGGGGTATTCGGAACTCAGTTCTTGATTTTCTTGATCCAAAACCAGTTTGTTGGTATTCCGGACTCAATTCTCGATTTTCTTGATGCAAAACTTGTTTCCAGTATTCTGGCCTCAGTTCTTAATTTTTTCTTAATCAAAAACAAGTGTTTTGGTATTCCGTAGTCAATTCTTGATTTTCTTGATACAAAACTTGTTTGGTATATTCCGGACTCAATTCTTCATTTTCTTAATGCAAAAATTGTTTGCGGTATTCGGGACTCAGTTCTTGATTTTTTTTGATCCAAAACAAGTTTGTTGGTATTCCGGTCTTAATTCTTGAATTTCATGATGCAAAACTTGTTTGGGGTATTCGAGACTCAGTTCTTGATTTTCTTGATTCAAAACCAGTTTGTTGGTATTCCGGTCTAAATTCTCGATTTTCTTAATTCAAAACTTATTTCCGGTATTCTGGGCCCAGTTCTTGATTTTTTCTTAATCGAAAACAAGTTTTTTTGTATTCCGTAGTCAATTCTTGATTTTCATGATGCAAAACATGTTTGCTGTATTCCGGACTCAATTTTTGATTTTCCTGTTGCAAAAGTTGTTTGGGGTATTCGGGACTCAGTTCTTGATTTTCTTGATCCAAAACCAGTTTGTTGGTATTTCGGTCTAAATTCTCGATTTTCTTAATGCAAAACTTATTTCCGGTATTCTTGGCCCAGTTCTTGATTTTTTCTTAATCGAAAACAAGTTTTTTTGTATTCCGTAGTCAATTCTTGATTTTCTTGATGCAAAACATGTTTGCAGTATTCCGGACTCAATTTTTGATTTTCCTGTTGCAAAAGTTGTTTGGGGTATTCGGAACTCAGTTCTTGATTTTCTTGATCCAAAACCAGTTTGTTGGTATTCCGGACTCAATTCTCGATTTTCTTGATGCAAAACTTGTTTCCAGTATTCTGGCCTCAGTTCTTAATTTTTTCTTAATCAAAAACAAGTGTTTTGGTATTCCGTAGTCAATTCTTGATTTTCTTGATACAAAACTTGTTTGGTATATTCCGGACTCAATTCTTCATTTTCTTAATGCAAAAATTGTTTGCGGTATTCGGGACTCAGTTCTTGATTTTTTTTGATCCAAAACAAGTTTGTTGGTATTCCGGTCTTAATTCTTGAATTTCTTGATGCAAAACATGTTTGGGGTATTCGAGACTCAGTTCTTGATTTTCTTGATCCAAAACCAGTTTGTTGGTATTCCGGTCTAAATTCTCGATTTTCTTAATGCAAAACTTATTTCCGGTATTCTGGGCCCAGTTCTTGATTTTTTCTTAATCGAAAATAAGTTTTTTTGTATTCCGTAGTCAATTCTTGATTTTCTTGATGCAAAACATGGTTGCTGTATTCCGGACTCAATTTTTGATTTTCCTGTTGCAAAAGTTGTTTGGGGTATTCGGGACTCAGTTTTTGATTTTCTTGATCCAAAACCAGTTTGTTGGTATTCCGGTCTAAATTCTCGATTTTCTTAATGCAAAACTTATTTCCGGTATTCTGGGCCCAGTTCTTGATTTTTTCTTAATCGAAAACAAGTTTTTTTGTATTCCGTAGTCAATTCTTGATTTTCTTGATGCAAAACATGTTTGCAGTATTCCGGACTCAATTTTTGATTTTCCTGTTGCAAAAGTTGTTTGGGGTATTTGGAACTCAGTTCTTGATTTTCTTGATCCAAAACCAGTTTGTTGGTATTCCGGACTCAATTCTCGATTTTCTTGATGCAAAACTTGTTTCCAGTATTCTGGCCTCAGTTCTTAATTTTTTCTTAATCAAAAACAAGTGTTTTGGTATTCCGTAGTCAATTCTTGATTTTCTTGATACAAAACTTGTTTGGTATATTCCGGACTCAATTCTTCATTTTCTTAATGCAAAAATTGTTTGCGGTATTCGGGACTCAGTTCTTGATTTTTTTTGATCCAAAACAAGTTTGTTGGTATTCCGGTCTTAATTCTTGAATTTCTTGATGCAAAACTTGTTTGGGGTATTCGAGACTCAGTTCTTGATTTTCTTGATTCAAAACCAGTTTGTTGGTATTCCGGTCTAAATTCTCGATTTTCTTAATGCAAAACTTATTTCCGGTATTCTGGGCCCAGTTCTTGATTTTTTCTTAATCGAAAACATGTTTTTTTGTATTCCGTAGTCAATTCTTGATTTTCATGATGCAAAACATGTTTGCTGTATTCCGGACTCAATTTTTGATTTTCCTGTTGCAAAAGTTGTGTGGGGTATTCGGGACTCAGTTCTTGATTTTCTTGATCCAAAACCAGTTTGTTGGTATTTCGGTCTAAATTCTCGATTTTCTTAATGCAAAACTTATTTCCGGTATTCTTGGCCCAGTTCTTGATTTTTTCTTAATCGAAAACAAGTTTTTTTGTATTCCGTAGTCAATTCTTGATTTTCTTGATGCAAAACATGTTTGCAGTATTCCGGACTCAATTTTTGATTTTCCTGTTGCAAAAGTTGTTTGGGGTATTCGGAACTCAGTTCTTGATTTTCTTGATCCAAAACCAGTTTGTTGGTATTCCGGACTCAATTCTCGATTTTCTTGATGCAAAACTTGTTTCCAGTATTCTGGCCTCAGTTCTTAATTTTTTCTTAATCAAAAACAAGTGTTTTGGTATTCCGTAGTCAATTCTTGATTTTCTTGATACAAAACTTGTTTGGTATATTCCGGACTCAATTCTTCATTTTCTTAATGCAAAAATTGTTTGCGGTATTCGGGAGTCAGTTCTTGATTTTTTTTGATCCAAAACAAGTTTGTTGGTATTCCGGTCTTAATTCTTGAATTTCTTGATGCAAAACATGTTTGGGGTATTCGAGACTCAGTTCTTGATTTTCTTGATCCAAAACCAGTTTGTTGGTATTCCGGTCTAAATTCTCGATTTTCTTAATGCAAAACTTATTTCCGGTATTCTGGGCCCAGTTCTTGATTTTTTCTTAATCGAAAATAAGTTTTTTTGTATTCCGTAGTCAATTCTTGATTTTCTTGATGCAAAACATGGTTGCTGTATTCCGGACTCAATTTTTGATTTTCCTGTTGCAAAAGTTGTTTGGGGTATTCGGGACTCAGTTCTTGATTTTCTTGATCCAAAACCAGTTTGTTGGTATTCCGGTCTAAATTCTCGATTTTCTTAATGCAAAACTTATTTCCGGTATTCTGGGCCCAGTTCTTGATTTTTTCTTAATCGAAAACAAGTTTTTTTGTATTCCATAGTCAATTCTTGATTTTCTTGATGCAAAACATGTTTGCAGTATTCCGGACTCAATTTTTGATTTTCCTGTTGCAAAAGTTGTTTGGGGTATTCGGAACTCAGTTCTTGATTTTCTTGATCCAAAACCAGTTTGTTGGTATTCCGGACTCAATTCTCGATTTTCTTGATGCAAAACTTGTTTCCAGTATTCTGGCCTCAGTTCTTAATTTTTTCTTAATCAAAAACAAGTGTTTTGGTATTCCGTAGTCAATTCTTGATTTTCTTGATACAAAACTTGTTTGGTATATTCCGGACTCAATTCTTCATTTTCTTAATGCAAAAATTGTTTGCGGTATTCGGGACTCAGTTCTTGATTTTTTTTGATCCAAAACAAGTTTGTTGCTATTCCGGTCTTAATTCTTGAATTTCATGATGCAAAACTTGTTTGGGGTATTCGAGACTCAGTTCTTGATTTTCTTGATTCAAAACCAGTTTGTTGGTATTCCGGTCTAAATTCTCGATTTTCTTAATTCAAAACTTATTTCCGGTATTCTGGGCCCAGTTCTTGATTTTTTCTTAATCGAAAACAAGTTTTTTTGTATTCCGTAGTCAATTCTTGATTTTCATGATGCAAAACATGTTTGCTGTATTCCGGACTCAATTTTTGATTTTCCTGTTGCAAAAGTTGTTTGGGGTATTCGGGACTCAGTTCTTGATTTTCTTGATCCAAAACCAGTTTGTTGGTATTTCGGTCTAAATTCTCGATTTTCTTAATGCAAAACTTATTTCCGGTATTCTTGGCCCAGTTCTTGATTTTTTCTTAATCGAAAACAAGTTTTTTTGTATTCCGTAGTCAATTCTTGATTTTCTTGATGCAAAACATGTTTGCAGTATTCCGGACTCAATTTTTGATTTTCCTGTTGCAAAAGTTGTTTGGGGTATTCGGAACTCAGTTCTTGATTTTCTTGATCCAAAACCAGTTTGTTGGTATTCCGGACTCAATTCTCGATTTTCTTGATGCAAAACTTGTTTCCAGTATTCTGGCCTCAGTTCTTAATTTTTTCTTAATCAAAAACAAGTGTTTTGGTATTCCGTAGTCAATTCTTAATTTTCTTGATACAAAACTTGTTTGGTATATTCCGGACTCAATTCTTCATTTTCTTAATGCAAAAATTGTTTGCGGTATTCGGGAGTCAGTTCTTGATTTTTTTTGATCCAAAACAAGTTTGTTGGTATTCCGGTCTTAATTCTTGAATTTCTTGATGCAAAACATGTTTGGGGTATTCGAGACTCAGTTCTTGATTTTCTTGATCCAAAACCAGTTTGTTGGTATTCCGGTCTAAATTCTCGATTTTCTTAATGCAAAACTTATTTCCGGTATTCTGGGCCCAGTTCTTGATTTTTTCTTAATCGAAAATAAGTTTTTTTGTATTCCGTAGTCAATTCTTGATTTTCTTGATGCAAAACATGGTTGCTGTATTCCGGACTCAATTTTTGATTTTCCTGTTGCAAAAGTTGTTTGGGGTATTCGGGACTCAGTTCTTGATTTTCTTGATCCAAAACCAGTTTGTTGGTATTCCGGTCTAAATTCTCGATTTTCTTAATGCAAAACTTATTTCCGGTATTCTGGGCCCAGTTCTTGATTTTTTCTTAATCGAAAACAAGTTTTTTTGTATTCCGTAGTCAATTCTTGATTTTCTTGATGCAAAACATGTTTGCAGTATTCCGGACTCAATTTTTGATTTTCCTGTTGCAAAAGTTGTTTGGGGTATTCGGAACTCAGTTCTTGATTTTCTTGATCCAAAACCAGTTTGTTGGTATTCCGGACTCAATTCTCGATTTTCTTGATGCAAAACTTATTTCCGGTATTCTGGCCTCAGTTCTTAATTTTTTCTTAATCAAAAACAAGTGTTTTGGTATTCCGTAGTCAATTCTTGATTTTCTTGATACAAAACTTGTTTGGTATATTCCGGACTCAATTCTTCATTTTCTTAATGCAAAAATTGTTTGCGGTATTCGGGAGTCAGTTCTTGATATTTTTTGATCCAAAACAAGTTTGTTGGTATTCCGGTCTTAATTCTTGAATTTCTTGATGCAAAACATGTTTGGGGTATTCGAGACTCAGTTCTTGATTTTCTTGATCCAAAACCAGTTTGTTGGTATTCCGGTCTAAATTCTCGATTTTCTTAATGCAAAACTTATTTCCGGTATTCTGGGCCCAGTTCTTGATTTTTTCTTAATCGAAAATAAGTTTTTTTGTATTCCGTAGTCAATTCTTGATTTTCTTGATGCAAAACATGGTTGCTGTATTCCGGACTCAATTTTTGATTTTCCTGTTGCAAAAGTTGTTTGGGGTATTCGGGACTCAGTTCTTGATTTTTTTGATCCAAAACCAGTTTGTTGGTATTCCGGTCTAAATTCTCGATTTTCTTAATGCAAAACTTATTTCCGGTATTCTGGGCCCAGTTCTTGATTTTTTCTTAATCGAAAACAAGTTTTTTTGTATTCCGTAGTCAATTCTTGATTTTCTTGATGCAAAACATGTTTGCAGTATTCCGGACTCAATTATTGATTTTCCTGTTGCAAAAGTTGTTTGGGGTATTCGGAACTCAGTTCTTGATTTTCTTGATCCAAAACCAGTTTGTTGGTATTCCGGACTCAATTCTCGATTTTCTTGATGCAAAACTTGTTTCCAGTATTCTGGCCTCAGTTCTTAATTTTTTCTTAATCAAAAACAAGTGTTTTGGTATTCCGTAGTCAATTCTTGATTTTCTTGATACAAAACTTGTTTGGTATATTCCGGACTCAATTCTTCATTTTCTTAATGCAAAAATTGTTTGCGGTATTCGGGACTCAGTTCTTGATTTTTTTTGATCCAAAACAAGTTTGTTGGTATTCCGGTCTTAATTCTTGAATTTCTTGATGCAAAACTTGTTTGGGGTATTCGAGACTCAGTTCTTGATTTTCATGATCCAAAACCAGTTTGTTGGTATTCCGGTCTAAATTCTCGATTTTCTTAATGCAAAACTTATTTCCGGTATTCTGGGCCCAGTTCTTGATTTTTTCTTAATCGAAAACAAGTTTTTTTGTATTCCGTAGTCAATTCTTGATTTTCTTGATGCAAAACATTTTTACTGTATTCCGGACTCAATTTTCGATTTTCCTGTTGCAAAAGTTGTTTGGGGTATTCGGAACTCAGTTCTTGATTTTCTTGATCCAAAACCAGTTTGTTGGTATTTCGGACTCTGTTCTCGATTTTCTTGATGCAAAACTTGTTTCCAGTATTCTGGCCTCAGTTCTTGATTTTTTCTTAATCAAAAACAAGTGTTTTGGTATTCCGTAGTCAATTCTTGATTTTCTTGATACAAAACTTGTTTGGTATATTCCGGACTCAATTCTTCATTTTCTTAATGCAAAAATTGTTTGCGGTATTCGGGACTCAGTTCATGATTTTCTTGATCCAAAACAAGTTTGTTGGTATTCCGGTCTTAATTCTTGAATTTCTTGATGCAAAACTGGTTTGCGGTATTCTGGCCTCAGTTCTTAATTTTTTCTTAATCAAAAACAAGTGTTTTGGTATTCCGTAGTCAATTCTTGATTTCCTTGATACAAAACTTGTTTGGTATATTCCGGACTCAATTCTTCATTTTCTTAATGCAAAAATTGTTTGCGGTATTCGGGACTCAGTTCTTGATTTTTTTTGATCCAAAACAAGTTTGTTGGTATTCCGGTCTTAATTCTTGAATTTCTTGATGCAAAACTTGTTTGGGGTATTCGAGACTCAGTTCTTGATTTTCTTGATTCAAAACCAGTTTGTTGGTATTCCGGTCTAAATTCTCGATTTTCTTAATGCAAAACTTATTTCCGGTATTCTGGGCCCAGTTCTTGATTTTTTCTTAATCGAAAACAAGTTTTTTTGTATTCCGTAGTCAATTCTTGATTTTCATGATGCAAAACATGTTTGCTGTATTCCGGACTCAATTTTTGATTTTCCTGTTGCAAAAGTTGTTTGGGGTATTCGGGACTCAGTTCTTGATTTTCTTGATCCAAAACCAGTTTGTTGGTATTTCGGTCTAAATTCTCGATTTTCTTAATGCAAAACTTATTTCCGGTATTCTTGGCCCAGTTCTTGATTTTTTCTTAATCGAAAACAAGTTTTTTTGTATTCCGTAGTCAATTCTTGATTTTCTTGATGCAAAACATGTTTGCAGTATTCCGGACTCAATTTTTGATTTTCCTGTTGCAAAAGTTGTTTGGGGTATTCGGAACTCAGTTCTTGATTTTCTTGATCCAAAACCAGTTTGTTGGTATTCCGGACTCAATTCTCGATTTTCTTGATGCAAAACTTGTTTCCAGTATTCTGGCCTCAGTTCTTAATTTTTTCTTAATCAAAAACAAGTGTTTTGGTATTCCGTAGTCAATTCTTGATTTTCTTGATACAAAACTTGTTTGGTATATTCCGGACTCAATTCTTCATTTTCTTAATGCAAAAATTGTTTGCGGTATTCGGGAGTCAGTTCTTGATTTTTTTTGATCCAAAACAAGTTTGTTGGTATTCCGGTCTTAATTCTTGAATTTCTTGATGCAAAACATGTTTGGGGTATTCGAGACTCAGTTCTTGATTTTCTTGATCCAAAACCAGTTTGTTGGTATTCCGGTCTAAATTCTCGATTTTCTTAATGCAAAACTTATTTCCGGTATTCTGGGCCCAGTTCTAGATTTTTTCTTAATCGAAAATAAGTTTTTTTGTATTCCGTAGTCAATTCTTGATTTTCTTGATGCAAAACATGGTTGCTGTATTCCGGACTCAATTTTTGATTTTCCTGTTGCAAAAGTTGTTTGGGGTATTCGGGACTCAGTTCTTGATTTTCTTGATCCAAAACCAGTTTGTTGGTATTCCGGTCTAAATTCTCGATTTTCTTAATGCAAAACTTATTTCCGGTATTCTGGGCCCAGTTCTTGATTTTTTCTTAATCGAAAACAAGTTTTTTTGTATTCCGTAGTCAATTCTTGATTTTCTTGATGCAAAACATGTTTGCAGTATTCCGGACTCAATTTTTGATTTTCCTGTTGCAAAAGTTGTTTGGGGTATTCGGAACTCAGTTCTTGATTTTCTTGATCCAAAACCAGTTTGTTGGTATTCCGGACTAAATTCTCGATTTTCTTGATGCAAAACTTGTTTCCAGTATTCTGGCCTCAGTTCTTAATTTTTTCTTAATCAAAAACAAGTGTTTTGGTATTCCGTAGTCAATTCTTGATTTTCTTGATACAAAACTTGTTTGGTATATTCCGGACTCAATTCTTCATTTTCTTAATGCAAAAATTGTTTGCGGTATTCGGGACTCAGTTCTTGATTTTTTTTGATCCAAAACAAGTTTGTTGGTATTCCGGTCTTAATTCTTGAATTTCTTGATGCAAAACTTGTTTGGGGTATTCGAGACTCAGTTCTTGATTTTCATGATCCAAAACCAGTTTGTTGGTATTCCGGTCTAAATTCTCGATTTTCTTAATGCAAAACTTATTTCCGGTATTCTGGGCCCAGTTCTTGATTTTTTCTTAATCGAAAACAAGTTTTTTTGTATTCCGTAGTCAATTCTTGATTTTCTTGATGCAAAACATTTTTACTGTATTCCGGACTCAATTTTTGATTTTCCTGTTGCAAAAGTTGTTTGGGGTATTCGGAACTCAGTTCTTGATTTTCTTGATCCAAAACCAGTTTGTTGGTATTTCGGACTCTGTTCTCGATTTTCTTGATGCAAAACTTGTTTCCAGTATTCTGGCCTCAGTTCTTGATTTTTTCTTAATCAAAAACAAGTGTTTTGGTATTCCGTAGTCAATTCTTGATTTTCTTGATACAAAATTTGTTTGGTATATTCCGGACTCAATTCTTCATTTTCTTAATGCAAAAATTGTTTGCGGTATTCGGGACTCAGTTCTTGATTTTCTTGATCCAAAACAAGTTTGTTGGTATTCCGGTCTTAATTCTTGAATTTCTTGATGCAAAACTGGTTTCCGGTATTCTGGATTCAGTTCTTGATTCTCTTAATCGAAAGCAAGTTTTTTTGGTATTCCGTAGTCAATTGTTTATTTTCATGATGCAAAATATGTTTGGTGTATTCCGGACTCGATTCTTGATTTTTCTTGATGCAAAAGTTCTTTGGTGTATTCGGAACTCAGTTCTTAATTTTCTTGATCCAAAACCAGTTTGATGGTATTCCGGTCTCAATTCTCGATTTTATTGATGCAAAACTAGTTTACGGTATTCTGGACTCAGTTCTTGATTTTCTTGATCCAAAACAAGTTTGTTGGTATTCCGGTCTCAATTCTTGATTTTCTTGAGGCAAAATTTGTTTGCGGTATTCGGGACTCAGTTCTTGATTTTCTTGATCCAAAACAAGTTTGTTGGTATTCCGGTATCAATTCTTGATTTTCTTGAGGCAAAACTTGTTTGCGGTATTCGGGACTCAGTTCTTGATTTTCTTGATCCAAAACAAGTTTGTTGGTCTTCGGGATTCAATTCTGGATTTTGTTGATGCAAAACTTGTTTGCAGTATTCGGGACTCAGTTCTTGATTTTCTTGATGCAAAACAAGTTTGTTGGTCTTCCGGACTTAAATCTTGATTTTCTTGATGCAAAACTTTTTTGGGATATTCGGAACTCAATCCTTAATTTTCATGATCCAAAACCAGTTTGTTGGTATTCCGGTCTAAATTTTCGATTTTCTTTAATGCAAGACTTGTTTCCGGTATTCTGAGCTCAGTTTTTGATTTTCTTGATTCAAAACAAGTTTGTTGGTCCTCCGGACTCAATAATTGATTTTCTTGATGCAAAACTTGTTTAGGGTATTCGGGACTCAGTTCTTGATTTTCTTGATCCAAAAACAATTTGTTGGTATTTCGTTCTAAATTCTCGATTTTCTTAGTGCAAAACTTGTTTCCGGTATTCTGAGCTCAGTGCTTGATTTTCTAGATCCAAAACAAGTTTGTCGGTATTCCGGTCTAAATTCTCGATTTTCTTAATGCAAAACTTATTTCCGGTATTCTGGGACCAGTTCTTGATTTTTTCTTAATCGAAAACAAGTTTTTTTGTATTCCGTAGTCAATTCTTGATTTTCTTGATGCAAAACATCTTTGCTGTATTCCGGACTCAATTTTTTATTTTCTTGTTGCAAAAGTTGTTTGGGGTATTCGGAACTCAGTTCTTGATTTTCTTGATCCAAAACCAGTTTGTTGGTATTCCGGACTCAATTCTCGATTTTCTTGATGCAAAACTTGTTTCCAGTATTCTCGCCTCATTTCTTGATTTTTTCTTAATCAACAAAAAGTTTTTTGGTATTCCGTAGTCAATTTTTGATTTGCTTGATACAAAACTTGTTTGGTATATTCCGGACTCAATTCTTCATTTTCTTAATGCAAAAATTGTTTGCGGTATTCGGGACTCAGTTCTTGATTTTCTTGATCCAAAACAAGTTTGTTGGTATTCCGGTCTCAATTTTTGAATTTCTTGATGCAAAACATGTTTGCTGTATTCCGGACTAAATTTTTGATTTTCCTGATGCAAAAGTTGTTTAGGGTATTCGGAACTCAGTTGTTTATTTTCTTGATCAAAACCAGTTTGTTGGTATTCCGGTCTCAATTCTCGATTTTCTTGATTCAAAACTTGTTTCCAGTATTCTGGGCTCAGTTCTTGATTTTTTCTTAATCAAAAACAAGTTTTTTGGTATTCCGTAGTCAATTCTTGATTTTCTTGATACAAAACATTTTGGTATATTCCGAACTCAATTCTTCATTTTCTTAATGCAAAAATTGTTTGCTGTATTCGGAACTCAGTTCTTGATTTTCTTGATCAAAACAAATTTGTTGGTGTTCCGGCCAAAGTTCTTGATTTTCTTAATGCAAAACATGTTTGCGGTATTCGGGACTTAGTTCATGATTTTCTTGATTCAAAACAAGTTTGTTGGTATTCCGGTCTAAATTCTCGATGTTCTTAATGCAAAACTTATTTCCGGTATTCTGGGCCCAGTTCTTGATTTTTTCTTAATCGAAAACAAGTTTTTTTGTATTCCGTAGTCAATTCTTGATTTTCTTGATGCAAAACATCTTTGCTGTATTCCGGACTCAATTTTTTATTTTCCTGTTGCAAAAGTTGTTTAGGGTATTCGGAACTCAGTTCTTGATTTTCTTGATCAAAAACCAGTTTGTTGGTATTCCGGTCTCAATTCTCGATTTTCTTGATGCAAAACTTGTTTCGAGTATTCTGGGCTCAGTTCATGATTTTTTCTTAATCAAAAACAAGTTTTTTGGTATTCCGTAGTCAATTCTTGATTTTCTTGATACAAAACATTTTGGTATATTCCGGACTCAATTCTTCATTTTCTTAATGCAAAAATTGTTTGCTGTATTCGGGACTCAGTTCTTGATTTTCTAGATCAAAACAAATTTGTTGGTGTTCCGGCCTAAGTTCTTTATTTTCTTAATGCAAAACTTGTTTGCGGTATTCGGGACTCAGTTCATGATTTTCTTGATCCAAAACAAGTTTGTTGGTATTCCGGTCTCAACTCTTGATTTTTTTGATGCAAAATTTGTTTGCGGTATTCGGGACTCAGTTCTTGATTTTCTTGATCCAAAATAAGTTTGTTGGTATTCGGGACTCAATTTTTCATTTTTTTGATGCAAAACTTGTTTGGGGTATTCGAGATTCAGTACTTGATTTTCTTCATCCAAAACAAGTTTGTTGGTATTCCGGTCTCAATTGTAGATTTTGTTGATGCAAAACATGTTTGCGGTATTCGAGACTCAGTTCTTGATTTTCTTTATCCAAATCAAGTTTGTTGGTCTTCCGGACTCAATTCTTGATTTTCTTGATGCAAAACTTGTTTGGGGTATTCGAGACTCAGTTCTTGATTTTTTTGATCCAAAACAAGTTTGTTGGTATTCCGGTCTCAATTCTTGATTTTGTTGATGCAAAACTTGTTTGCGGTATTCAGGATTCAGTTCGTGATTTTCTTGATCCAAAACAAGTTTGTCGGTATTGGGGACTCAATTCTTAATTTTTTTGATGCAAAATTTGTTTGGGGTTTCGGAACTCAGTCCTTGATTTTCTTGATCCAAAACCAGTATGTTGGTATTCCGGTCTAAATTCTCGTTTTTCTTGATGCAAAACTTGTTTCCGGTATTCTGAGTTTAGTTCTTGATTTTCATTATCCAAAACAAGTTTGTTGGTCTTCCGGACTCAATTCTTGATTTTCTTTATGCAAAACATGTTTGGGGTATTCGAGACTCAGTTCTTGATTTTATTGATCCAAAACAAGTTTGTTGGTATTCCGGTCTCAATTCTTGATTTTGTTGATGCAAAACCTATTTGCGGTATTCAGGATTCAGTTCTTGATTTTCTTGATCAAAAACAAGTTTGTTGGTATTGGGGACTCAATTCTTCATTTTCTTGATGCAAAACTTGTTTGGGGTATTCGGGACTCAGTTCTTGATTTTCTTGATCCAAAACCAGTTTGTTGGTATTCCGGTCTCAATTCTCGATTTTCTTGATGTAAAAATTGTTTGGTATAATCCGGACTCAATTCTTCATTTTCTTAATGCAAAAATTATTTGCGGTATTCGGGATTCAGTTGTTGATTTTCTTGATCCAAAACAAGTTTGTTGGTATTCCGGTCTCAATTCTTAATTTTCTTGATGCAAAACTTGTTTGCGGTATTCGGAACTCAGTTCTTGATTTTCTTGATCCAAAACGAGTTTGTTGGTATTCCGGTCTCAATTCTAGATTTTCTTGATGCAAAACTTATTTGCGGTACTCGGGACTCTGTTCTTGATTTTTTTGATCCAAAACAAATTTGTTGGTATTCGGGACTCAATTCTTCATTTTTTTGATGCAAAACTTGTTTGGGGTATTCGAGACTCAGTACTTGATTTTCTTCATCCAAAACAAGTTTGTTGGTATTCCGGTCTCAATTGTAGATTTTATTGATGCAAAACATGTTTGCGGTATTCGAGACTCAGTTCTTGATTTTCTTTATCCAAATCAAGTTTGTTGGTCTTCCGGACTCAATTCTTGATTTTCTTGATGCAAAACTTGTTTGGGGTATTCGAGACTCAGTTCTTGATTTTTTTGATCCAAAACAAGTTTGTTGGTATTCCGGTCTCAATTCTTGATTTTGTTGATGCAAAACTTGTTTGCGGTATTCAGGATTCAGTTCGTGATTTTCTTGATCCAAAACAAGTTTGTCGGTATTGGGGACTCAATTCTTCATTTTCTTGATGCAAAACTTGTTTGGGGTATTTGGGACTCAGTTCTTGATTTTCTTGATCCAAAACCAGTTTGTTGGTATTCCGGTCTCAATTCTCGATTTTCTTGATTTAAAAATTGTTTGGTATAATCCGGACTCAATTCTTCATTTTCTTAATGCAAAAATTATTTGCGGTATTCGGGATTCAGTTGTTGATTTTCTTGATGCAAAACAAGTTTGTTGCTATTCCGGTCTCAATTCTTAATTTTCTTGATGCAAAACTTGTTTGCGGTATTCGGAACTCAGTTCTTGATTTTCTTGATCCAAAACGAGTTTGTTGGTATTCCGGTCTCAATTCTAGATTTTCTTGATGCAAAACTTATTTGCGGTATTCGGAACTCAGTCCTTGATTTTCTTGATCCAAAACCATTATGTTGGTATTCCGGTCTAAATTCTCGTTTTTCTTAATGCAAAACTTGATTCCGGTATTCTGAGCTCAGTGCTTGATTTTATTGATCCAAAACAAGTTTGTTGGTCTTCCGGACTCAATTCTTGATTTTCTTGATGCAAAACTTGTTTGGGGTATTCGAGACTCAGTTCTTGATTTTTTTGATCCAAAACAAGTTTGTTGGTATTCCGGTCTCAATTCTTAATTTTGTTGATGCAAAACTTGTTTGCGGTATTCAGGATTCAGTTCGTGATTTTCTTGATCCAAAACAAGTTTGTCGGTATTGGGGACTCAATTCTTAATTTTCTTAATGCAAAACTTGTTTGGGGTTTCGGAACTGAGTCCTTGATTTTCTTGATCCAAAACCATTATGTTGGTATTCCGGTCTAAATTCTCGTTTTTCTTGATGCAAAACTTGTTTCCGGTATTCTGAGCTCAGTTCTTGATTTTCATTATCCAAAACAAGTTTGTTGGTTTTCCGGACTCAATTCTTGATTTTCTTTATGCAAAACATGTTTGGGGTATTCGAGACTCAGTTCTTGATTTTATTGATCCAAAACAAGTTTGTTGGTATTCCGGTCTCAATTCTTGATTTTGTTGATGCAAAACCTGTTTGCGGTATTCAGGATTCAGTTCTTGATTTTCATGATCAAAAACAAGTTTGTTGGTATTGGGGACTCAATTCTTCATTTTCTTGATGCAAAAGTTGTTTGGGGTATTCGGGACTCAGTTCTTGATTTTCTTGATCCAAAACCAGTTTGTTGGTATTCCGGTCTCAATTCTCGATTTTCTTGATGTAAAAATTGTTTGGTATAATCCGGACTCAATTCTTCATTTTCTTAATGCAAAAATTATTTGCGGTATTCGGGATTCAGTTGTTGATTTTCTTGATCCAAAACAAGTTTGTTGGTATTCCGGTCTCAATTCTTAATTTTCTTGATGCAAAACTTGTTTGCGGTATTCGGAACTCAGTTCTTGATTTTCTTGATCCAAAACGAGTTTGTTGGTATTCCGGTCTCAATTCTAGATTTTCTTGATGCAAAACTTATTTACGGTATTCGGGACTCAGTTCTTGATTTTTTTGATCCAAAACAAATTTGTTGGTATTCGGGACTCAAATCTTAATTTCTTGATGCTAAACTTGTTTGCGGTATTCGGGACTCAGTTCTTGATTTTCTTGATCCAAAACAAGTTTGTTGGTATTCGGGACTCAATTCTCGATTTTCTTGATGCAAAACTTGTTAGCGGTATTCGGGACTCAGTTCTTGATTTTTTTGATCCAAAACAAATTTGTTGGTATTCGGGACTCAAATCTTAATTTCTTGATGCAAAACTTGTTTGGTGTATACGAGACTCAGTTCTTCATTTAATTGATCCAAAACCAGTTTGTTGGTATTCCGGTCAAAATTCTCGATTTTCTTAATGCAAAACTTATTTCCGGTATTTTGGGCCCAGTTCTTGATTTTTTCTTAATCGAAAACAAGTTTTTTTGTATTCCGTAGTCAATTCTTGATTTTCTTGATGCAAAACATCTTTGCTGTATTCCGGACTCAATTTTTTATTTTCCTGTTGCAAGAGTTGTTTGGGGTATTCGGAACTCAGTTCTTGATTTTCTTGACCCAAAACCAGTTTGTTGGTATTCCGGACTCAATTCTCGATTTTCTTGATGCAAAACTTGTTTCCAGTTTTCTGGCCTCATTTCTTGATTTTTTCTTAATCAACAAAAAGTTTTTTGGTATTCCGTAGTCAATTATTGATTTTCTTGATACAAAACTTGTTTGGTATATTCCGGACTCAATTCTTCATTTTCTTAATGCAAAAATTGTTTGCGGTATTCGGGACTCAGTTCTTTATTTTCTTGATCCAAAACAAGTTTGTTGGTATTCCGGTCTCAATTTTTGAATTTCTTGATGCAAAATTTGTTTGCGGTATTCGGGACTCAGTTCTTGATTTTCTTGATCCAAAACAAGTTTGTTGGTCTTCCGGACTCAATTTTGGATTTTGTTGATGCAAATCTTGTTTGCGGTATTCGGGACTCAGTTCTTGATTTTCTTGATCCAAAACAAGTTTGTTGGTCTTCCGGACTCAAATCTTGATTTTCTTGATGCAAAACTTGTTTGTGGTATTCGGAACTCAGTCCATGATATTCTTGATTCAAAACCAGTTTGTTGGTATTCGGGACTCAGTTCTTGATTTTCTTGATGCCAAATTTATTTGGGGTATTCGGAACTCAGTTCTTAATTTCTTGATCCAAAACAAGTTTGTTGGTATTCGGGACTCAATTCTTGATTTTCTTGATGCAAAACTTGTTTGGTGTATTCGAGACTCAGTTCTTGATTTTTTTGATCCAAAACAAGTTTGTTTGTATTCCGATCTCAATTCTTGATTTTGTTGATGCAAAACTTGTTTGCGGTATTCAGGATTCAGTTCGTGATTTTCTTAATCCAAAACAAGTTTGTCGGTATTGGGGACTCAATTCTTAATTTTCTTGATGCAAAACTTGTTTGGGGTTTCGGAACTCAGTACTTGATTTTCTTGATCCAAAACCAGTATGTTGGTATTCCGGTCTAAATTCTCGTTTTTCTTGATGCAAAACTTGTTTCCGGTATTCTGAGCGCAGTTCTTGATTTTCATTATCAAAAACAAGTTTGTTGGTCTTCCGGACTCAATTCTTGATTTTCTTTATGCAAAACATGTTTGGGGTATTCGAGACTCAGTTTTTGATTTTTTTGATCCAAAACAAGTTTGTTGGTATTCCGGTTTCAATTCTTGATTTTGTTGATGCAAAACCTGTTTGCGGTATTCAGGATTCAGTTCTTGATTTTCTTGATCAAAAATAAGTTTGTTGGTATTGGGGACTCAATTCTTCATTTTCTTGATGCAAAACTAGTTTGGGGTATTCGGGACTCAGTTCTTGATTTTCTTGATCCAAAACCAGTTTGTTGGTATTCCGGTCTCAATTCTCGATTTTCTTGATGCAAAAATTGTTTGGTATAATACGGACTCAATTCTTCATTTTCTTAATGCAAAAATTAATTGCGGTATTCGGGATTCAGTTGTTGATTTTCTTGATCCAAAACAAGTTTGTTGGTATTCCGGTCTCAATTCTTAATTTTCTTGATGCAAAACTTGTTTGCGGTATTCGGAACTCAGTTCTTGATTTTCTTGATCCAAAACGAGTTTGTTGGTATTCCGGTCTCAATTCTAGATTTTCTTGATGCAAAACTTATTTGCGGTATTCGGGACTCAGTTCTTGATTTTTTTGATCCAAAACAAATTTGTTGGTATCCGGGACTCAAATCTTAATTTTCTTGATGCAAAACTTGTTTGCGGTATTCGGGACTCAGTTCTTGATTTTCTTGATCCAAAACAAGTTTGTTGGTATTCGGGACTCAATTCTTGATTTTCTTGATGCAAAACTTGTTAGCGGTATTCGGGACTCAGTTCTTGATTTTCTTGATGCCAAATTTATTTGGGGTATTCGGAACTCAGTTCTTAATTTCTTGATCCAAAACAAGTTTGTTGGTCTTCCGGACTCAATTCTTGATTTTCTTGATGCAAAACTTGTTTGGGGTATTGGGGACTCAGTTCTTGATTTTCTTGATCCAAAAACAGTTTGTTGGTATTCCGGTCTAAATTCTTGATTTTCTTAATGCAAAACTTGATTCCGGTATTCTGAGCTCAGTGCTTGATTTTATTGATCCAAAACAAGTTTGTTGGTCTTCCGGACTCAATTCTTGATTTTCTTGATGCAAAACTTGTTTGGGGTATTCGGGACTCAGTTCTTGATTTTCTTGATCGAAAACCAGTTTGTTGGTATTCCGGTCTAAATTCTCGATGTTCTTAATGCAAAACTTTTTTCCAGTATTCTGGGCCCAGTTATTGATTTTTTCTTAATCGAAAACAAGTTTTTTTGTATTCCGTAGTTAATTCTTGATTTTCTTGATGCAAAACATGTTTGCTGTATTCCAGACTAAATTTTTGATTTTCCTGATGCAAAAGTTGTTTAGGGTATTCGGAACTCAGTTCTTGATTTTCTTGATCCAAAACCAGTTTGTTGGTATTCCGGTCTCAATTCTCGATTTTCTTGATGCAAAACTTGTTTCCAGTATTCTGGGCTCAGTTCTTGATTTTTTCTTAATCAAAAACAAGTTTTTTGGTATTCCGTAGTTTATTCTTGATTTTCTTGATACAAAACATTTTGGTATATTCCGGACTCAATTCTTCATTTTCTTAATGAAAAAATTGTTTGCTGTATTCGGGACTCAGTTCTTGATTTTCTTGATCAAAACAAATTTGTTGGTGTTCCGGCCTAAGTTCTTGATTTTCTTAAAGCAAAACTTGTTTGCGGTATTCGGGACTCAGTTCATGATTTTCTTGATCAAAAACAAGTTTGTTGGTATTCCGGTCTCATCTCTTGATTTTTTTGATGCAAAATTTGTTTGCGGTATTCGGGACTCAGTTCTTGATTTTCTTCATCCAAAATAAGTTTGTTGGTATTCGGGACTCAATTCTTGATTTTTTTGATGCAAAACTTGTTTGGGGTATTCGAGACTCAGTTCTTGATTTTCTTCTTCCAAAACAAGGTTGTTGGTATTCCGGTCTCAATTCTAGATTTTGTTGATGCAAAACATGGTTGCGGTATTCGGGACTCAGTTCTTGATTTTTTCTTGATCCAAAACAAGTTTGTTGGTCTTCCATACTTAATTCTTGATTTTGTTGATGCAAAACATGTTTGGGGTATTCGAGACTCAGTTCTTGATTTTTTTGATCCAAAACAAGGTTGTTGGTATAGCGGTCTCAATTCTTGATTTTGTTGATGCAAAATTTGTTTGTGGTATTCGGGATTCAATTCTTGATTTTCTTGATCCAAAACCAGTTTGTTGGTAATGCGGTCTAAATTCTCGATTTTCTTAATGCAAAACTTGTTTTCGGTATTATGAGCTCAGTTCTTGATTTTCTTTATCCAAAACAAGTTTGTTGGTCTTCCGGACTCAATTCTTGATTTTCTTGATGCAAAACTTGTTTGGGGTATTCGAGACTCAGTTCTTGATTATTTTGATCCAAAACAAGTTTGTTGGTATTCCGGTCTCAATTCTTGATTTTCTTGATGCAAAACATGTTTGCGGTATTCAGGATTCAATTCGTGATTTTCTTGATCCAAAACAAGTTTGTCGGTATTGGGGACTCAATTCTTAATTTTCTTTATGCAAAACTTGTTTGGGTTTTCGGAACTCAGTCCTTGATTTTCTTGATCCAAAACCAGTATGTTGGTATTCCGGTCTAAATTCTCGTTTTTCTTGATGCAAAACTTGTTTCCGGTATTCTGAGCTCAGTTCATGATTTTCATTATCCAAAAAAAGTTTGTTGGTCTTCCGGACTCAATTCTTGATTTTCTTTATGCAAAACTTGTTTGGATTATTCGAGAGTCAGTTCTTGATTTTTTTGATCCAAAACAAGTTTGTTTGTATTCCGGTCTCAATTCTTGATTTTGTTGATGCAAAACCTGTTTGCGGTATTCAGGATTCAGTTCTTGATTTTCTTGATCAAAAACAAGTTTGTTGGTATTGGGGACTCAATTCTCCATTTTCTTGATGCAAAACTTGTTTGGGGTATTCGGGACTCAGTTCTTGATTTTTCTTGATCCAAAACCAGTTTGTTGGTATTCCGGTCTCAATTCTCGATTTTCTTGATGCAAAAGTTGTTTGGTATAATCCGGACTCAATTCTTCATTTTCTTAATGCAAAAATTATTTGCGTTATTCGGGACTCAGTTGTTGATTTTCTTGATTCAAAACAAGTTTGTTGGTATTCCGGTCTCAATTCTTAATTTTCTTGATGCTAAACTTGTTTGCGGTATTCGGAACTCAGTTCTTGATTTTCTTGATCCAAAACGAGTTTGTTGGTATTCCGGTCTCAATTCTTGATTTTCTTGATGCAAAACTTATTTGCGGTATTCGGGACTCAGTTCTTGATTTTTTTGATCCAAAACAGATTTGTTGGTATTCGGGACTCAAATCTTAATTTTCTTGATGCAAAACTTTTTTGCGGTATTCGGGGCTCAGTTCTTGATTTTCTTGATCCAAAACAAGTTTGTTGGTATTCGGGACTCAATTCTTGATTTTCTTGATGCAAAACTTGTTAGCGGTATTCGGGACTCAGTTCTTGATTTTCTTTATCCAAAACCAGTTTGTTGGTATTCCGGTCTAAATTCCCGATTTTCTTAATGCAAAACTTGTTTTCGGTATTATGAGCTCAGTTCTAGATTTTCTTTATCCAAAACAAGTTTGTTGGTCTTCCAGACTCAATTGTTCATTTTCTTGATGCAAAACTTGTTTGGGGTATTCGAGACTCGGTTCTTGATTTTCTTTATCCAAAACAAGTTTGTTGGTATTCCGGTCTCAATTCTTGATTTTTCTTGATGCTAAACTTGTTTGCGGTATTCGGAACTCAGTTCTTGATTTTCTTGATCCAAAACGAGTTTGTTGGTATTCCGGTCTCAATTCTTGATTTTCTTGATGCAAAACTTATTTGCGGTATTCGGGACTCAGTTGTTGATTTTTTTGATCCAAAACAGATTTGTTGGTATTCGGGACTCAAATCTTAATTTTCTTGATGCAAAACTTTTTTGCGGTATTCGGGGCTCAGTTCTTGATTTTCTTGATCCAAAACAAGTTTGTTGGTATTCGGGACTCAATTCTTGATTTTCTTGATGCAAAACTTGTTAGCGGTATTCGGGACTCAGTTCTTGATTTTCTTTATCCAAAACCAGTTTGTTGGTATTCCGGTCTAAATTCCCGATTTTCTTAATGCAAAACTTGTTTTCGGTATTATGAGCTCAGTTCTTGATTTTCTTTATCCAAAACAAGTTTGTTGGTCTTCCGGACTCAATTGTTCATTTTCTTGATGCAAAACTTGTTTGGGGTATTCGAGACTCAGTTCTTGATTTTCTTGATCCAAAACAAGTTTGTTGGTATTCCGGTCTCAATTCTTGATTTTCTTGATGCTAAACTTGTTTGCGGTATTCGGAACTCAGTTCTTGATTTTCTTGATCCAAAACGAGTTTGTTGGTATTCCGGTCTCAATTCTTGATTTTCTTGATGCAAAACTTATTTGCGGTACTCGGGACTCAGTTCTTTATTTTCTTGATCCAAAACAAGTTTGTTGGTCTTCTGGCCTCAATTCTTGATTTTCTTGATGCAAAACTTGTTTGGTGTATTCGGGACTCAGTTCTTGATTTTTTGATCCAAAACCAGTTTGTTGGTATTCCGGTCTAAATTCCCGATTTTCTTAATGCAAAACTTGTTTTCGGTATTATGAGCTCAGTTCTAGATTTTCTTTATCCAAAACAAGTTTGTTGGTCTTCCGGACTCAATTGTTCATTTTCTTGATACAAAACTTGTTTGGGGTATTCGAGACTCGGTTCTTGATTTTCTTTATCCAAAACAAGTTTGTTGGTATTCCGGTCTCAATTCTTGATTTTTCTTGATGCTAAACTTGTTTGCGGTATTCGGAACTCAGTTCTTGATTTTCTTGATCCAAAACGAGTTTGTTGGTATTCCGGTCTCAATTCTTGATTTTCTTGATGCAAAACTTATTTGCGGTACTCGGGACTCAGTTCATTATTTTCTTGATCCAAAACAAGTTTGTTGGTCTTCTGGACTCAATTCTTGATTTTCTTGATGCAAAACTTGTTTGGTGTATTCGGGACTCAGTTCTTGATTTTTTGATCCAAAACCAGTTTGTTGGTATTCCGGTCTAAATTCCTGATTTTCTTAATGCAAAACTTGTTTGCGGTATTCAGGATTCAGTTCTTGATTTTCTTGATCCGAAACAAGTTTGTTGGTCTTCCGGACTCAATTGTTCATTTTCTTGATGCAAAACTTGTTTGGGGTATTCGAGACTCAGTTCTTGATTTTCTTGATCCAAAACAAGTTTGTTGGTATTCCGGTCTCAATTCTTGATTTTCTTGATGCTAAACTTGTTTGCGGTATTCGGAACTCAGTTCTTGATTTTCTTGATCCAAAACGAGTTTGTTGGTATTCCGGTCTCAATTCTTGATTTTCTTGATGCACAACTTATTTGTTGTATTCGGGACTCAGTTCTTGATTTTCTTGATCCAAAACCAGTTTGTTGGTATTCCGGTCTAAATTCCCGATTTTCTTAATGCAAAACATGTTTTCGGTATTCTGATCTCAGTTCTTGATTTTTTTTCATCCAAAACAAGTTTGTTGGTGTTCGGGACTCAATTTCTTGATTTTCTTGATGCAAAACTTGTTTGGGTATTCGGGACTCAGTTCTTGATTTTTTGATCCAAAACTAGTTTGTTGATATTCCGGTCTAAATTCTCGATTTTCTTAATGCAAAATTTTTTTCCGGTACTCTGAGCTCAGTTCTTGATTTTCTTGATCCAAAACAAGTTTGTTTGTATTCCGGTCTAAATTCTTGATTTTGTTGATGCAAAACTTGTTTGCGGTATTCAGGATTTAGTTCTTGATTTTCTTGATCCGAAACAAGTTTGTTGGTCTTCCGGAATCAATTGTTCATTTTCTTGATGCAAAACTTGTTTGGGGTATACGGGACTCAGTTCTTGATTTTTTTGATACAAAATAAATTTGTTGGTATTCGGGACACAAATCTTCATTTTCTTGTTGCAAAACTTGATTGCGGTATTCGGGACTCAGTTCTTGATTTTCTTGATCCAAAACAAATTTGTTGGTATTCGGAACACAAATCTTCATTCTCTTGTTGCAAAACTTGTTTGCGGTATTCGGGACTCAGTTCTAAATTTTCTTGATCCAAAACAAGTTTGTTGGTCTTCTGGACTCAATTCTTGATTTTCTTGATGCAAAACTTGTTTGGTGTATTCGGGACTCAGTTCTTGATTTTTTGATCCAAAACCAGTTTGTTGGTATTCCGGTCTAAATTCCCGATTTTCTTAATGCAAAACATGTTTTCGGTATTCTGAGCTCAGTTCTTGATTTTCTTCATCCAAAACAAGTTTGTTGGTCCTCCGGACTCAATTCTTGATTTTCTTGATGCAAAACTTGTTTGGGTTATTCGGGACTCAGTTCTTGATTTTCTTGATCCAAAACCAGTTTGTTGGTATTCCAGTCTAAATTCTCGATTTTCTTAATGCAAAACTTGTTTTCGGTATTATGAGCTCAGTTCTTGATTTTCTTTATCCAAAACAAGTTTGTTGGTCTTCCGGACTCAATTCTTGATTTTCTTGATGCAAAACTTGTTTGGTGTATTCGGGACTCAGTTCTTGATTTTTTGATCCACAACCAGTTTGTTGGTATTCCGGTCTCAATTCTTGATTTTCTTGATGCTAAACTTGTTTGCGGTATTCGGAACTCAGTTCTTGATTTTCTTGATCCAAAACGAGTTTGTTGGTATTTCGGTCTCAATTCTTGATTTTCTTGATGCAAAACTTATTTGCGGTACTCGGGACTCAGTTCTTTATTTTCTTGATCCAAAACAAGTTTGTTGGTCTTCTGGACTCAATTCTTGATTTTCTTGATGCAAAACTTGTTTGGTGTATTCGGTACTCAGTTCTTGATTTTTTGATCCAAAACCAGTTTGTTGGTATTCCGGTCTAAATTCCCGATTTTCTTAATGCAAAACTTGTTTGCGGTATTCAGGATTCAGTTCTTGATTTTCTTGATCCGAAACAAGTTTGTTGGTCTTCCGGACTCAATTGTTCATTTTCTTGATGCAAAACTTGTTTGGGGTATTCGAGACTCAGTTCTTGATTTTCTTGATCCAAAACAAGTTTGTTGGTATTCCAGTCTAAATTCCTGATTTTCTTGATGCTAAACTTGTTTGCGGTATTGGGGACTCAGTTCTTGATTTTCTTGATCCAAAAACAGTTTGTTGGTATTCCGGTCTAAATTCTTGATTTTCTTAATGCAAAACTTGATTCCGGTATTCTGAGCTCAGTGCTTGATTTTATTGATCCAAAACAAGTTTGTTGGTCTTCCGGACTCAATTCTTGATTTTCTTGATGCAAAACTTGTTTGGGGTATTCGGGACTCAGTTCTTGATTTTCTTGATCGAAAACCAGTTTGTTGGTATTCCGGTCTAAATTCTCGATGTTCTTAATGCAAAACTTTTTTCCAGTATTCTGGGCCCAGTTATTGATTTTTTCTTAATCGAAAACAAGTTTTTTTGTATTCCGTAGTTAATTCTTGATTTTCTTGATGCAAAACATGTTTGCTGTATTCCAGACTAAATTTTTGATTTTCCTGATGCAAAAGTTGTTTAGGGTATTCGGAACTCAGTTCTTGATTTTCTTGATCCAAAACCAGTTTGTTGGTATTCCGGTCTCAATTCTCGATTTTCTTGATGCAAAACTTGTTTCCAGTATTCTGGGCTCAGTTCTTGATTTTTTCTTAATCAAAAACAAGTTTTTTGGTATTCCGTAGTTTATTCTTGATTTTCTTGATACAAAACATTTTGGTATATTCCGGACTCAATTCTTCATTTTCTTAATGAAAAAATTGTTTGCTGTATTCGGGACTCAGTTCTTGATTTTCTTGATCAAAACAAATTTGTTGGTGTTCCGGCCTAAGTTCTTGATTTTCTTAAAGCAAAACTTGTTTGCGGTATTCGGGACTCAGTTCATGATTTTCTTGATCAAAAACAAGTTTGTTGGTATTCCGGTCTCATCTCTTGATTTTTTTGATGCAAAATTTGTTTGCGGTATTCGGGACTCAGTTCTTGATTTTCTTCATCCAAAATAAGTTTGTTGGTATTCGGGACTCAATTCTTGATTTTTTTGATGCAAAACTTGTTTGGGGTATTCGAGACTCAGTTCTTGATTTTCTTCTTCCAAAACAAGGTTGTTGGTATTCCGGTCTCAATTCTAGATTTTGTTGATGCAAAACATGGTTGCGGTATTCGGGACTCAGTTCTTGATTTTTTCTTGATCCAAAACAAGTTTGTTGGTCTTCCATACTTAATTCTTGATTTTGTTGATGCAAAACATGTTTGGGGTATTCGAGACTCAGTTCTTGATTTTTTTGATCCAAAACAAGGTTGTTGGTATAGCGGTCTCAATTCTTGATTTTGTTGATGCAAAATTTGTTTGTGGTATTCGGGATTCAATTCTTGATTTTCTTGATCCAAAACCAGTTTGTTGGTAATGCGGTCTAAATTCTCGATTTTCTTAATGCAAAACTTGTTTTCGGTATTATGAGCTCAGTTCTTGATTTTCTTTATCCAAAACAAGTTTGTTGGTCTTCCGGACTCAATTCTTGATTTTCTTGATGCAAAACTTGTTTGGGGTATTCGAGACTCAGTTCTTGATTTTTTTGATCCAAAACAAGTTTGTTGGTATTCCGGTCTCAATTCTTGATTTTCTTGATGCAAAACATGTTTGCGGTATTCAGGATTCAATTCGTGATTTTCTTGATCCAAAACAAGTTTGTCGGTATTGGGGACTCAATTCTTAATTTTCTTTATGCAAAACTTGTTTGGGTTTTCGGAACTCAGTCCTTGATTTTCTTGATCCAAAACCAGTATGTTGGTATTCCGGTCTAAATTCTCGTTTTTCTTGATGCAAAACTTGTTTCCGGTATTCTGAGCTCAGTTCATGATTTTCATTATCCAAAAAAAGTTTGTTGGTCTTCCGGACTCAATTCTTGATTTTCTTTATGCAAAACTTGTTTGGATTATTCGAGAGTCAGTTCTTGATTTTTTTGATCCAAAACAAGTTTGTTTGTATTCCGGTCTCAATTCTTGATTTTGTTGATGCAAAACCTGTTTGCGGTATTCAGGATTCAGTTCTTGATTTTCTTGATCAAAAACAAGTTTGTTGGTATTGGGGACTCAATTCTCCATTTTCTTGATGCAAAACTTGTTTGGGGTATTCGGGACTCAGTTCTTGATTTTTCTTGATCCAAAACCAGTTTGTTGGTATTCCGGTCTCAATTCTCGATTTTCTTGATGCAAAAGTTGTTTGGTATAATCCGGACTCAATTCTTCATTTTCTTAATGCAAAAATTATTTGCGTTATTCGGGACTCAGTTGTTGATTTTCTTGATTCAAAACAAGTTTGTTGGTATTCCGGTCTCAATTCTTAATTTTCTTGATGCTAAACTTGTTTGCGGTATTCGGAACTCAGTTCTTGATTTACTTGATCCAAAACGAGTTTGTTGGTATTCCGGTCTCAATTCTTGATTTTCTTGATGCAAAACTTATTTGCGGTATTCGGGACTCAGTTCTTGATTTTTTTGATCCAAAACAGATTTGTTGGTATTCGGGACTCAAATCTTAATTTTCTTGATGCAAAACTTTTTTGCGGTATTCGGGGCTCAGTTCTTGATTTTCTTGATCCAAAACAAGTTTGTTGGTATTCGGGACTCAATTCTTGATTTTCTTGATGCAAAACTTGTTAGCGGTATTCGGGACTCAGTTCTTGATTTTCTTTATCCAAAACCAGTTTGTTGGTATTCCGGTCTAAATTCCCGATTTTCTTAATGCAAAACTTGTTTTCGGTATTATGAGCTCAGTTCTAGATTTTCTTTATCCAAAACAAGTTTGTTGGTCTTCCGGACTCAATTGTTTATTTTCTTGATGCAAAACTTGTTTGGGGTATTCGAGACTCGGTTCTTGATTTTCTTTATCCAAAACAAGTTTGTTGGTATTCCGGTCTCAATTCTTGATTTTTCTTGATGCTAAACTTGTTTGCGGTATTCGGAACTCAGTTCTTGATTTTCTTGATCCAAAACGAGTTTGTTGGTATTCCGGTCTCAATTCTTGATTTTCTTGATGCAAAACTTATTTGCGGTATTCGGGACTCAGTTCTTGATTTTTTTGATCCAAAACAGATTTGTTGGTATTCGGGACTCAAATCTTAATTTTCTTGATGCAAAACTTTTTTGCGGTATTCGGGGCTCAGTTCTTGATTTTCTTGATCCAAAACAAGTTTGTTGGTATTCGGGACTCAATTCTTGATTTTCTTGATGCAAAACTTGTTAGCGGTATTCGGGACTCAGTTCTTGATTTTCTTTATCCAAAACCAGTTTGTTGGTATTCCGGTCTAAATTCCCGATTTTCTTAATGCAAAACTTGTTTTCGGTATTATGAGCTCAGTTCTTGATTTTCTTTATCCAAAACAAGTTTGTTGGTCTTCCGGACTCAATTGTTCATTTTCTTGATGCAAAACTTGTTTGGGGTATTCGAGACTCAGTTCTTGATTTTCTTGATCCAAAACAAGTTTGTTGGTATTCCGGTCTCAATTCTTGATTTTCTTGATGCTAAACTTGTTTGCGGTATTCGGAACTCAGTTCTTGATTTTCTTGATCCAAAACGAGTTTGTTGGTATTCCGGTCTCAATTCTTGATTTTCTTGATGCAAAACATGTTTTCGGTATTCTGAGCTCAGTTCTTGATTTTCTTCATCCAAAACAAGTTTGTTGGTGTTCGGGACTCAATTTCTTGATTTTCTTGATGCAAAACTTGTTTGGGGTATTCGGGACTCAGTTCTTGATTTTTTGATCCAAAACTAGTTTGTTGATATTCCGGTCTAAATTCCCGATTTTCTTAATGCAAAATTTTTTTCCGGTACTCTGAGCTCAGTTCTTGATTTTCTTGATCCAAAACAAGTTTGTTTGTATTCCGGTCTAAATTCTTGATTTTGTTGATGCAAAACTTGTTTGCGGTATTCAGGATTTAGTTCTTGATTTTCTTGATCCGAAACAAGTTTGTTGGTCTTCCGGAATCAATTGTTCATTTTCTTGATGCAAAACTTGTTTGGGGTATACGGGACTCAGTTCTTGATTTTTTTGATACAAAATAAATTTGTTGGTATTCGGGACACAAATCTTCATTTTCTTGTTGCAAAACTTGATTGCGGTATTCGGGACTCAGTTCTTGATTTTCTTGATCCAAAACAAATTTGTTGGTATTCGGAACACAAATCTTCATTCTCTTGTTGCAAAACTTGTTTGCGGTATTCGGGACTCAGTTCTAAATTTTCTTGATCCAAAACAAGTTTGTTGGTCTTCTGGACTCAATTCTTGATTTTCTTGATGCAAAACTTGTTTGGTGTATTCGGGACTCAGTTCTTGATTTTTTGATCCAAAACCAGTTTGTTGGTATTCCGGTCTAAATTCCCGATTTTCTTAATGCAAAACATGTTTTCGGTATTCTGAGCTCAGTTCTTGATTTTCTTCATCCAAAACAAGTTTGTTGGTCCTCCGGACTCAATTCTTGATTTTCTTGATGCAAAACTTGTTTGGGTTATTCGGGACTCAGTTCTTGATTTTCTTGATCCAAAACCAGTTTGTTGGTATTCCAGTCTAAATTCTCGATTTTCTTAATGCAAAACTTGTTTTCGGTATTATGAGCTCAGTTCTTGATTTTCTTTATCCAAAACAAGTTTGTTGGTCTTCCGGACTCAATTCTTGATTTTCTTGATGCAAAACTTGTTTGGTGTATTCGGGACTCAGTTCTTGATTTTTTGATCCACAACCAGTTTGTTGGTATTCCGGTCTCAATTCTTGATTTTCTTGATGCTAAACTTGTTTGCGGTATTCGGAACTCAGTTCTTGATTTTCTTGATCCAAAACGAGTTTGTTGGTATTTCGGTCTCAATTCTTGATTTTCTTGATGCAAAACTTATTTGCGGTACTCGGGACTCAGTTCTTTATTTTCTTGATCCAAAACAAGTTTGTTGGTCTTCTGGACTCAATTCTTGATTTTCTTGATGCAAAACTTGTTTGGTGTATTCGGTACTCAGTTCTTGATTTTTTGATCCAAAACCAGTTTGTTGGTATTCCGGTCTAAATTCCCGATTTTCTTAATGCAAAACTTGTTTGCGGTATTCAGGATTCAGTTCTTGATTTTCTTGATCCGAAACAAGTTTGTTGGTCTTCCGGACTCAATTGTTCATTTTCTTGATGCAAAACTTCTTTGGGGTATTCGAGACTCAGTTCTTGATTTTCTTGATCCAAAACAAGTTTGTTGGTATTCCAGTCTAAATTCCTGATTTTCTTGATGCTAAACTTGTTTGCGTTATTGGGGACTCAGTTCTTGATTTTCTTGATCCAAAAACAGTTTGTTGGTATTCCGGTCTAAATTCTTGATTTTCTTAAGGCAAAACTTGATTCCGGTATTCTGAGCTCAGTGCTTGATTTTATTGATCCAAAACAAGTTTGTTGGTCTTCCGGACTCAATTCTTGATTTTCTTGATGCAAAACTTGTTTGGGGTATTCGGGACTCAGTTCTTGATTTTCTTGATCGAAAACCAGTTTGTTGGTATTCCGGTCTAAATTCTCGATGTTCTTAATGCAAAACTTTTTTCCAGTATTCTGGGCCCAGTTATTGATTTTTTCTTAATCGAAAACAAGTTTTTTTGTATTCCGTAGTTAATTCTTGATTTTCTTGATGCAAAACATGTTTGCTGTATTCCAGACTAAATTTTTGATTTTCCTGATGCAAAAGTTGTTTAGGGTATTCGGAACTCAGTTCTTGATTTTCTTGATCCAAAACCAGTTTGTTGGTATTCCGGTCTCAATTCTCGATTTTCTTAATGCAAAACTTGTTTCCAGTATTCTGGGCTCAGTTCTTGATTTTTTCTTAATCAAAAACAAGTTTTTTGGTATTCCGTAGTTTATTCTTGATTTTCTTGATACAAAACATTTTGGTATATTCCGGACTCAATTCTTCATTTTCTTAATGAAAAAATTGTTTGCTGTATTCGGGACTCAGTTCTTGATTTTCTTGATCAAAACAAATTTGTTGGTGTTCCGGCCTAAGTTCTTGATTTTCTTAAAGCTAAACTTGTTTGCGGTATTCGGGACTCAGTTCATGATTTTCTTGATCAAAAACAAGTTTGTTGGTATTCCGGTCTCATCTCTTGATTTTTTTGATGCAAAATTTGTTTGCGGTATTCGGGACTCAGTTCTTGATTTTCTTCATCCAAAATAAGTTTGTTGGTATTCGGGACTCAATTCTTGATTTTTTTGATGCAAAACTTGTTTGGGGTATTCGAGACTCAGTTCTTGATTTTCTTCTTCCAAAACAAGGTTGTTGGTATTCCGGTCTCAATTCTAGATTTTGTTGATGCAAAACATGGTTGCGGTATTCGGGACTCAGTTCTTGATTTTTTCTTGATCCAAAACAAGTTTGTTGGTCTTCCATACTTAATTCTTGATTTTGTTGATGCAAAACATGTTTGGGGTATTCGAGACTCAGTTCTTGATTTTTTTGATCCAAAACAAGGTTGTTGGTATAGCGGTCTCAATTCTTGATTTTGTTGATGCAAAATTTGTTTGTGGTATTCGGGATTCAATTCTTGATTTTCTTGATCCAAAACCAGTTTGTTGGTAATGCGGTCTAAATTCTCGATTTTCTTAATGCAAAACTTGTTTTCGGTATTATGAGCTCAGTTCTTGATTTTCTTTATCCAAAACAAGTTTGTTGGTCTTCCGGACTCAATTCTTGATTTTCTTGATGCAAAACTTGTTTGGGGTATTCGAGACTCAGTTCTTGATTTTTTTGATCCAAAACTAGTTTGTTGGTATTCCGGTCTCAATTCTTGATTTTCTTGATACAAAACATGTTTGCGGTATTCAGGATTCAATTCGTGATTTTCTTGATCCAAAACAAGTTTGTCGGTATTGGGGACTCAATTCTTAATTTTCTTTATGCAAAACTTGTTTGGGTTTTCGGAACTCAGTCCTTGATTTTCTTGATCCAAAACCAGTATGTTGGTATTCCGGTCTAAATTCTCGTTTTTCTTGATGCAAAACTTGTTTCCGGTATTCTGAGCTCAGTTCATGATTTTCATTATCCAAAAAAAGTTTGTTGGTCTTCCGGACTCAATTCTTGATTTTCTTTATGCAAAACTTGTTTGGATTATTCGAGAGTCAGTTCTTGATTTTTTTGATCCAAAACAAGTTTGTTTGTATTCCGGTCTCAATTCTTGATTTTGTTGATGCAAAACCTGTTTGCGGTATTCAGGATTCAGTTCTTGATTTTCTTGATCAAAAACAAGTTTGTTGGTATTGGGGACTCAATTCTCCATTTTCTTGATGCAAAACTTGTTTGGGGTATTCGGGACTCAGTTCTTGATTTTTCTTGATCCAAAACCAGTTTGTTGGTATTCCGGTCTCAATTCTCGATTTTCTTGATGCAAAAGTTGTTTGGTATAATCCGGACTCAATTCTTCATTTTCTTAATGCAAAAATTATTTGCGTTATTCGGGACTCAGTTGTTGATTTTCATGATTCAAAACAAGTTTGTTGGTATTCCGGTCTCAATTCTTAATTTTCTTGATGCTAAACTTGTTTGCGGTATTCGGAACTCAGTTCTTGATTTTCTTGATCCAAAACGAGTTTGTTGGTATTCCGGTCTCAATTCTTGATTTTCTTGATGCAAAACTTATTTGCGGTATTCGGGACTCAGTTCTTGATTTTTTTGATCCAAAACAGATTTGTTGGTATTCGGGACTCAAATCTTAATTTTCTTGATGCAAAATTTTTTTGCGGTATTCGGGGCTCAGTTCTTGATTTTCTTGATCCAAAACAAGTTTGTTGGTATTCGGGACTCAATTCTTGATTTTCTTGATGCAAAACTTGTTAGCGGTATTCGGGACTCAGTTCTTGATTTTCTTTATCCAAAACCAGTTTGTTGGTATTCCGGTCTAAATTCCCGATTTTCTTAATGCAAAACTTGTTTTCGGTATTATGAGCTCAGTTCTTGATTTTCTTGATCCAAAACAAGTTTGTTGGTATTCCGGTCTCAATTCTTGATTTTCTTGATGCTAAACTTGTTTGCGGTATTCGGAACTCAGTTCTTGATTTTCTTGATCCAAAACGAGTTTGTTGGTATTCCGGTCTCAATTCTTGATTTTCTTGATGCAAAACTTATTTGCGGTACTCGGGACTCAGTTCTTTATTTTCTTGATCCAAAACAAGTTTGTTGGTCTTCTGGCCTCAATTCTTGATTTTCTTGATGCAAAACTTGTTTGGTGTATTCGGGACTCAGTTCTTGATTTTTTGATCCAAAACCAGTTTGTTGGTATTCCGGTCTAAATTCCCGATTTTCTTAATGCAAAACTTGTTTTCGGTATTATGAGCTCAGTTCTAGATTTTCTTTATCCAAAACAAGTTTGTTGGTCTTCCGGACTCAATTGTTCATTTTCTTGATGCAAAACTTGTTTGGGGTATTCGAGACTCGGTTCTTGATTTTCTTTATCCAAAACAAGTTTGTTGGTATTCCGGTCTCAATTCTTGATTTTTCTTGATGCTAAACTTGTTTGCGGTATTCGGAACTCAGTTCTTGATTTTCTTGATCCAAAACGAGTTTGTTGGTATTCCGGTCTCAATTCTTGATTTTCTTGATGCAAAACTTATTTGCGGTACTCGGGACTCAGTTCATTATTTTCTTGATCCAAAACAAGTTTGTTGGTCTTCTGGACTCAATTCTTGATTTTCTTGATGCAAAACTTGTTTGGTGTATTCGGGACTCAGTTCTTGATTTTTTGATCCAAAACCAGTTTGTTGGTATTCCGGTCTAAATTCCCGATTTTCTTAATGCAAAACTTGTTTGCGGTATTCATGATTCAGTTCTTGATTTTCTTGATCCGAAACAAGTTTGTTGGTCTTCCGGACTCAATTGTTCATTTTCTTGATGCAAAACTTGTTTGGGGTATTCGAGACTCAGTTCTTGATTTTCTTGATCCAAAACAAGTTTGTTGGTATTCCAGTCTAAATTCCTGATTTTCTTGATGCTAAACTTGTTTGCGGTATTGGGGACTCAGTTCTTGATTTTCTTGATCCAAAAACAGTTTGTTGGTCTTCCGGACTCAATTGTTCATTTTCTTGATGCAAAACTTGTTTGGGGTATTCGAGACTCAGTTCTTGATTTTCTTGATCCAAAACAAGTTTGTTGGTATTCCGGTCTCAATTCTTGATTTTCTTGATGCTAAACTTGTTTGCGGTATTCGGAACTCAGTTCTTGATTTTCTTGATCCAAAACGAGTTTGTTGGTATTCCGGTCTCAATTCTTGATTTTCTTGATGCACAACTTATTTGCGGTATTCGGGACTCAGTTCTTGATTTTCTTGATCCAAAACCAGTTTGTTGGTATTCCGGTCTAAATTCCCGATTTTCTTAATGCAAAACATGTTTTCGGTATTCTGAGCTCAGTTCTTGATTTTCTTCATCCAAAACAAGTTTGTTGGTCTTCGGGACTCAATTTCTTGATTTTCTTGATGCAAAACTTGTTTGGGGTATTCGGGACTCAGTTCTTGATTTTTTGATCCAAAACTAGTTTGTTGATATTCCGGTCTAAATTCTCGATTTTCTTAATGCAAAATTTTTTTCCGGTACTCTGAGCTCAGTTCTTGATTTTCTTGATCTAAAACAAGTTTGTTTGTATTCCGGTCTAAATTCTTGATTTTGTTGATGCAAAACTTTTTTGCGGTATTCAGGATTTAGTTCTTGATTTTCTTGATCCGAAACAAGTTTGTTGGTCTTCCGGAATCAATTGTTCATTTTCTTGATGCAAAACTTGTTTGGGGTATACGGGACTCAGTTCTTGATTTTTTTGATCCAAAATAAATTTGTTGGTATTCGGGACACGAATTTTCATTTTCTTGTTGCAAAACTTATTTGCGGTATTCGGGACTCAGTTCTTGATTTTCTTGATCCAAAACAAATTTGTTGGTATTCGGAACACAAATCTTCATTCTCTTGTTGCAAAACTTGTTTGCGTTATTCTGGACTCAGTTCTTAATTTTCTTGATCAAAAACAAGTTTGTTGGTCTTCTGGACTCAATTCTTGATTTTCTTGATGCAAAACTTGTTTGGTGTATTCGGGACTCAGTTCTTGATTTTTTGATCCAAAACCAGTTTGTTGGTATTCCGGTCTAAATTCCCGATTTTCTTAATGCAAAACATGTTTTCGGTATTCTGAGCTCAGTTCTTGATTTTCTTCATCCAAAACAAGTTTGTTGGTCTTCCGGACTCAATTCTTGATTTTCTTGATGCAAAACTTGTTTGGGTTATTCGGGACTCAGTTCTTGATTTTCTTGATCCAAAACCAGTTTGTTGGTATTCCAGTCTAAATTCTCGATTTTCTTAATGCAAAACTTGTTTTCGGTATTATGAGCTCAGTTCTTGATTTTCTTTATCCAAAACAAGTTTGTTGGTCTTCCGGACTCAATTCTTGATTTTCTTGATGCAAAACTTGTTTGGTGTATTCGGGACTCAGTTCTTGATTTTTTGATCCACAACCAGTTTGTTGGTATTCCGGTCTAAATTCCCGATTTTCTTAATGCAAAACTTGTTTTCGATATTCTGAGCTCAGTTCTTGATTTTCTTGATCCAAAAAAAAGTTTGTTGGTCTTCCGGACTCAATTCTTGATTTTCTTGATGCAAAACTTGTTTGGGGTATTCGGGAATCAGTTCTTGATTTTCTTGATCCAAAACCAGTTTGTTGGTATTCCGGTCTAAATTCCCGACTTTCTTAATGCAAAACTTGTTTTCGGTATTATGAGCTCAGTTCTTGATTTTCTTTATCCAAAACAAGTTTGTTGGTCTTCCGGACTCAATTCTTGATTTTCTTGATGCTAAACTTGTTTGCGGTATTCGGAACTCAGTTCTTGATTTTCTTGATCCAAAACGAGTTTGTTGGTATTCCGGTCTCAATTCTTGATTTTCTTGATGCAAAACTTATTTGCGGTACTCGGGACTCAGTTCATTATTTTCTTGATCCAAAACAAGTTTGTTGGTCTTCTGGACTCAATTCTTGATTTTCTTGATGCAAAACTTGTTTGGTGTATTCGGGACTCAGTTCTTGATTTTTTGATCCAAAACCAGTTTGTTGGTATTCCGGTCTAAATTCCCGATTTTCTTAATGCAAAACTTGTTTGCGGTATTCATGATTCAGTTCTTGATTTTCTTGATCCGAAACAAGTTTGTTGGTCTTCCGGACTCAATTGTTCATTTTCTTGATGCAAAACTTGTTTGGGGTATTCGAGACTCAGTTCTTGATTTTCTTGATCCAAAACAAGTTTGTTGGTATTCCAGTCTAAATTCTTGATTTTCTTGATGCTAAACTTGTTTGCGGTATTCGGAACTCAGTTCTTGATTTTCTTGATCCAAAACGAGTTTGTTGGTATTCCGGTCTCAATTCTTGATTTTCTTGATGCACAACTTATTTGCGGTATTCGGGACTCAGTTCTTGATTTTCTTAATCCAAAACCAGTTTGTTGGTATTCCGGTCTAAATTCCCGATTTTCTTAATGCAAAACATGTTTTCGGTATTCTGAGCTCAGTTCTTGATTTTCTTCATCCAAAACAAGTTTGTTGGTCTTCGGGACTCAATTTCTTGATTTTCTTGATGCAAAACTTGTTTGGGGTATTCGGGACTCAGTTCTTGATTTTTTGATCCAAAACTAGTTTGTTGATATTCCGGTCTAAATTCTCGATTTTCTTAATGCAAAATTTTTTTCCGGTACTCTGAGCTCAGTTCTTGATTTTCTTGATCTAAAACAAGTTTGTTTGTATTCCGGTCTAAATTCTTGATTTTGTTGATGCAAAACTTTTTTGCGGTATTCAGGATTTAGTTCTTGATTTTCTTGATCCGAAACAAGTTTGTTGGTCTTCCGGAATCAATTGTTCATTTTCTTGATGCAAAACTTGTTTGGGGTATACGGGACTCAGTTCTTGATTTTTTTGATCCAAAATAAATTTGTTGGTATTCGGGACACGAATTTTCATTTTCTTGTTGCAAAACTTATTTGCGGTATTCGGGACTCAGTTCTTGATTTTCTTGATCCAAAACAAATTTGTTGGTATTCGGAACACAAATCTTCATTCTCTTGTTGCAAAACTTGTTTGCGTTATTCGGGACTCAGTTCTTAATTTTCTTGATCAAAAACAAGTTTGTTGGTCTTCTGGACTCAATTCTTGATTTTCTTGATGCAAAACTTGTTTGGTGTATTCGGGACTCAGTTCTTGATTTTTTGATCCAAAACCAGTTTGTTGGTATTCCGGTCTAAATTCCCGATTTTCTTAATGCAAAACATGTTTTCGGTATTCTGAGCTCAGTTCTTGATTTTCTTCATCCAAAACAAGTTTGTTGGTCTTCCGGACTCAATTCTTGATTTTCTTGATGCAAAACTTGTTTGGGTTATTCGGGACTCAGTTCTTGATTTTCTTGATCCAAAACCAGTTTGTTGGTATTCCAGTCTAAATTCTCGATTTTCTTAATGCAAAACTTGTTTTCGGTATTATGAGCTCAGTTCTTGATTATCTTTATCCAAAACAAGTTTGTTGGTCTTCCGGACTCAATTCTTGATTTTCTTGATGCAAAACTTGTTTGGTGTATTCGGGACTCAGTTCTTGATTTTTTGATCCACAACCAGTTTGTTGGTATTCCGGTCTAAATTCCCGATTTTCTTAATGCAAAACTTGTTTTCGATATTCTGAGCTCAGTTCTTGATTTTCTTGATCCAAAAAAAAGTTTGTTGGTCTTCCGGACTCAATTGTTCATTTTCTTGATGTAAAACTTGTTTGGGGTATTCGAGACTCAGTTCTTGATTTTCTTGATCCAAAACAAGTTTGTTGGTATTCCGGTCTCAATTCTTGATTTTCTTGATGCTAAACTTGTTTGAGGTATTCGGAACTCAGTTCTTGATTTTCTTGATCCAATACGAGTTTGTTGGTATTCCGGTCTCAATTCTTGATTTTCTTGATGCAGAACTTATTTGCGGTACTCGGGACTTAGTTCTTTATTTTCTTGATCCAAAACAAGTTTGTTGGTCTTCTGGACTCAATTCTTGATTTTCTTGATGCAAAACTTGTTTGGTGTATTCGGGACTTAGTTCTTGATTTTTTGATCCAAAACCAGTTTGTTGGTATTCCGGTCTAAATTCTCGTTTTTCTTAATGCAAAACTTGTTTTCTGTGTTCTGACCTCAGTTCTTGATTTTTCTTAATCCAAAACTAGTTTGTTGGTTTTCCGGACTCAATTCTTGATTTTGTTGATGCAAAACTTGTTTGTGGTATTCGAGACTCTGTTCTTGATTTTTTTGTTCCAAAACAAGTTTGTTGGTATTCCGGTCTAAATTCCCGATTTTCTTAATGCAAAACTTGTTTTCGGTATTATGAGCACAGTTCTTAATTTTCTTTATCCAAAACAAGTTTGTTGGTCTTCCGGACTCAATTGTTCATTTTCTTAATGCGAAACTTGTTAGGGGTATTCGAGACTCTGTTCTTGATTTTTTTGATCCAAAACAAGTTTGTTGGTATTCCGGTCTCAATTCTTGATTTTCTTGATGCTAAACTTGTTTGCGGTATTCGGAACTCAGTTCTTGATTTTCTTGATCCAAAACGAGTTTGTTGGTATTCCGGTCTCAATTCTTGATTTTCTTGATGCAAAACTTATTTGCGGTACTCGGGACTCAGTTCTTTATTTTCTTGATCCAAAACAAGTTTGTTGGTCTTCTGGCCTCAATTCTTGATTTTCTTGATGCAAAACTTGTTTGGTGTATTCGGGACTCAGTTCTTTATTTTTTGATCCAAAACCAGTTTGTTGGTATTCCGGTCTAAATTTCCGATTTTCTTAATGCAAAACTTGTTTGCGGTATTCAGGATTCAGTTCTTGATTTTCTTAATCCGAAACAAGTTTGTTGGTGTTCCGGACTCAATTGTTCATTTTCTTGATGCAAAACTTGTTTGGGGTATTCGAGACTCAGTTCTTGATTTTCTTGATCCAAAACAAGTTTGTTGGTATTCCGGTCTCAATTCTTGATTTTCTTGATGCTAAACTTGTTTGCGGTATTCGGAACTCAGTTCTTGATTTTCTTGATCCAAAACGAGTTTGTTGGTATTCCGGTCTCAATTCTTGATTTTCTTGATGCACAACTTATTTGCGGTATTCGGGACTCAGTTCTTGATTTTCTTGATCCAAAACCAGTTTGTTGGTATTCCGGTCTAAATTCCCGATTTTCTTAATGCAAAACATGTTTTCGGTATTCTGAGCTCAGTTCTTGATTTTTTTCATCCAAAACAAGTTTGTTGGTCTTCGGGACTCAATTTCTTGATTTTCTTCATGCAAAACTTGTTTGAGGTATTCGGGACTCAGTTCTTGATTTTCTTGATCCAAAACAAATTTGTTGGTATTCGGAACACAAATCTTCATTCTCTTGTTGCAAAACTTGTTTGCGGTATTCGGGACTCAGTTCTTAATTTTCCTGATCCAAAACAAGTTTGTTGGTCTTCTGGACTCAATTCTTGATTTTCTTGATGCAAAACTTGTTTGCGGTATTCGGAACTCAGTTCTTGATTTTCTTGATCCAAAACGAGTTTGATGGTATTCCGGTCTCAATTCTTGATTTTCTTGATGCAAAACTTGTTTGGTGTATTCGGGACTCAGTTCTTGATTTTTTGATCCAAAACCAGTTTGTTGGTATTCCGGTCTAAATTCCCAATTTTCTTAATGCAAAACATGTTTTCGGTATTCTGAGCTCAGTTCTTGATTTTCTTCATCCAAAACAAGTTTGTTGGTCTTCCGGACTCAATTCTTGATTTTCTTGATGCAAAACTTGTTTGGGTTATTCGGTACTCAGTTCTTGATTTTCTTGATCCAAAACCAGTTTGTTGGTATTCCAGTCTAAATTCTCGATTTTATTAATGCAAAACTTGTTTTCGGTATTATGAGCTCAGTTCTTGATTTTGTTTATCCAAAACAAGTTTGTAGGTCTTCCGGACTCAATTCTTGATTTTTTTGATGCAAAACTTGTTTGGTGTATTTGGGACTCAGTTCTTGATTTTTTGATCCACAACCAGTTTGTTGGTATTCCGGTCTAAATTCCCAATTTTCTTAATGCAAAACATGTTTTCGGTATTCTGAGCTCAGTTCTTGATTTTCTTCATCCAAAACAAGTTTGTTGGTCTTCCGGACTCAATTCTTGATTTTCTTGATGCAAAACTTGTTTGGGTTATTCGGGACTCTGTTCTTGATTTTCTTGATCCAAAACCAGTTTGTTGGTATTCCAGTCTAAATTCTCGATTTTCTTAATGCAAAACTTGTTTTCGGTATTATGAGCTCAGTTCTTGATTTTGTTTATCCAAAACAAGTTTGTTGGTCTTCCGGACTCAATTCTTGATTTTCTTGATGCAAAACTTGTTTGGTGTATTCGGGACTCAGTTCTTGATTTTTTGATCCACAACCAGTTTGTTGGTATTCCGGTCTAAATTCCCGATTTTCTTAATGCAAAACTTGTTTTCGGTATTCTGAGCTCAGTTCTTGATTTTCTTGATCCAAAACAAGTTTGTTGGTCTTCCGGACTCAATTCTTGATTTTATTCATGCAAAACTTGTTTGGGGTATTCGGGAATCAGTTCTTGATTTTCATGATCCAAAACCAGTTTGTTGGTATTCCGGTCTAAATTCCTGATTTTCTTAATGCAAAACTTGTTTTCGGTATTATGAGCTCAGTTCTTAATTTTCTTTATCCAAAACAAGTTTGTTGCTCTTCCGGACTCAATTGTTCATTTTCTTGATGCAAAACTTGTTTGGGGTATTCGAGACTCAGTTCTTGATTTTATTGATCCAAAACAAGTTTGTTGGTATTCCGGTCTCAATTCATGATTTTCTTGATGCTAAACTTGTTTGCGGTATTCGGAACATAGTTCTTGATTTTCTTGATCCAAAACGAGTTTGTTGGTATTCCGGTCTCAATTCTTGATTTTCTTGATGCAAAACTTATTTGCGGTACTCGGGACTCAGTTCTTAATTTTCTTGATCCAAAACAAGTTTGTTGGTCTTCTGGACTCAATTCTTGATTTTCTTGATGCAAAACTTGTTTGGTGTATTCGGGACTCAGTTCTTGATTTTTTGATCCAAAACCAGTTTGTTGGTATTCCGGTCTAAATTCCCGATTTTCTTAATGCAAAACATGTTTTCGGTATTCTGAGCTCAGTTCTTGATTTTCTTCATCCAAAACAAGTTTGTTGGTCTTCCGGACTCAATTCTTGATTTTCTTGATGCAAAACTTGTTTGGGTTATTCGGGACTCAGTTCTTGATTTTCTTGATCCAAAACCAGTTTTTTGGTATTCCAGTCTAAATTCTCGATTTTCTTAATGCAAAACTTGTTTTCGGTATTATGAGCTCAGTTCTTGATTTTCTTTATCCAAAACAAGTTTGTTGGTCTTCCGGACTCAATTCTTGATTTTCTTGATGCAAAACTTGTTTGGTGTATTCGGGACTCAGTTCTTGATTTTTTGATCCACAACCAGTTTGTTGGTATTCCGGTCTAAATTCCCGATTTTCTTAATGCGAAACTTGTTTTCGGTATTCTGAGCTCAGTTCTTGATTTTCTTGATCCAAAACAAGTTTGTTGGTCTTCCGGACTCAATTCTTGATTTTCTTGATGCAAAACTTGTTTGGGGTATTCGGGAATCAGTTCTTGATTTTCTTGATCCAAAATCTGTTTGTTGGTATTCCGGTCTAAATTCCCGATTTTCTTAATGCAAAACTTGTTTTCGGTATTATGAACTCAGTTCTTAATTTTCTTTATCCAAAACAAGTTTGTTGGTCTTCCGGACTCAATTGTTCATTTTCTTGATGCAAAACTTGTTTGGGGTATTCGAGACTCAGTTCTTGATTTTCTTGATCCAAAACAAGTTTGTTGGTATTCCGGTCTCAATTCTTGATTTTCTTGATGCTAAACTTGTTTGCGGTATTCGGAACTTAGTTCTTGATTTGCTTGATCCAAAACGAGTTTGTTGGTATTCCGGTCTCAATTCTTGATTTTCTTGATGCAAAACTTATTTGTGGTACTCGGGACTCAGTTCTTTATTTTCTTGATCCAAAACAAGTTTGTTGGTCTTCTGGACTCAATTCTTGATTTTCTTGATGCAAAACTTGTTTGGTGTATTCGGGACTCAGTTCTTGATTTTTTGATCCAAAACCAGTTTGTTGGTATTCCGGTCTAAATTCCCGATTTTCTTAATGCAAAACTTGTTTTCGGTATTCTAAGCTCAGTTCTTGATTTTCTTGATCCAAAACAAGTTTGTTGGTGTTCCGGACTCAATTCTTGATTTTCTTGATACAAAACTTGTTTGGGGTATTCGGGATTCAGTTCTTGATTTTCTTGATCCAAAACCAGTTTGTTGTTATTCCAGTTTAAATTCTCGATTTTCTTAATGCAAAACATGTTTTCGGTATTATGAGCTCAGTTCTTGATTTTCATTATCCAAAACAAGTTTGTTGCTCTTCCGGACTCAATTGTTCATTTTCTTGATGCAAAACTTGTTTGGGGTATTCGAGACTCAGTTCTTGATTTTCTTGATCCAAAACCAGTTTGTTGGCATTCCGGTCTAAATTCTCGATTTTCTTAATACAAAACTTGTTTTCTGTGTTCTGACCTCAGTTCTTGATTTTTCTTAATCCAAAACTAGTTTGTTGGTCTTCCGGACTCAATTGTTCATTTTCTTGATGCAAAACTTGTTTGGGGTATTCGAGACTCAGTTCTTGATTTTCTTGATCCAAAACAAGTTTGTTGGTATTCCGGTCTCAATTCTTGATTTTCTTGATGCTAAACTTGTTTGCGGTATTCGGAACTCAGTTCTTGATTTTCTTGATCCAAAACGAGTTTGTTGGTATTCCGGTCTCAATTCCCGATTTTCTTAATGCAAAACATGTTTTCGGTATTCTGAGCTCAGTTCTTGATTTTCTTCATCCAAAACAAGTTTGTTGGTCTTCCGGACTCAATTCTTGATTTTCTTGATGCAAAACTTGTTTGGGTTATTCGGGACTCAGTTCTTGATTTTCATTATCCAAAACCAGTTTGTTGGTATTCCGGTCTAAATTCTTGATTTTCTTGATGCAAAATTTGATTTCGGTATTCTGAGCTCAGTTCTTGATTTTCTTGATCCAAAATAAGTTTGTTGGTCTTCGTGACTCAATTCTTGATTTTCTTGATGCAAAAACTTGTTTGAGGTATTCGGGACTCAGTTCATGATTTTCTTAATCCAAAACCAGTATGTTGGAATTCCGGTCTAAATTCTCGATTTTCTTGATGCAAAACATGTTTCCGGTATTCTGAGCTCAGTTTTTGATTTTCTTGATCCAAAACAAGTTTGTTGGTCTTCCGGACTCAATTCTTCATTTTCTTGATGTAAAATTTGTTTGGGGTATTCGGAACTCAGTCTTGATTTTCTTGATCCAAAACCAGTTTATTGGTATTCTGGTCTAAATTCGTAATTTTCTTGATGCAAAACTTGTTTTCGGTATTCTGAGCTCAGTTCTTGATTTTCTTGATCCAAAAGAAGTTTGTTGGTCTTCTGGACTCAATTATTGATTTTCTTGATGTAAAACTTGTTTTGGGTATTCGGGACTCAGTTCTTGATTTTCTTGATCCAAAACCAGTTTGTTGGTATTCCGGTCTAAATTCTCGATTTTCTTAATGCAAAACTTATTTTCGGTATTATGAGCTCAGTTCTTGATTTTCTTTATCCAAAACCTGTTGGTTGGTATTCCGGTCTAAATTCTTGATTTTCTTGATGCAAAACATGTTTTCGGTATTCTGAGCTCAGTTCTTAATTTTCTTGATCCAAAACAAGTTTTTTGGTCTTCTGGACTCAATTCTTGAGTTTCTTGATGCAAAACATGTTTGGGGTATTCGGGACTCAGTTCTTGATTTTGTTGATCCAAAACCAGTATGTTGGAATTCCGTTCTAAATTCTCGATTTTCTTGATGCAAAACTTGTTTCCGGTATTCTGAGCTCAGTTCTTGATTTTCTTGATCCAAAACCAGTTTGTTGGTCTTCCGGACTCAATTCTTTATTTTCTTGATGCAAAATTTGTTTGGGGTATTCGGAACTCAGTCCTTGATTTTCTTGATCCAAAACCAGTTTGTTGGTATTCCGGTCTAAATTCTTGATTTTCTTAATGCAAAACTTGTTTTCGGTATTCTGAGCTCAGTTCTTTATATTCTTGATCCAAAACAAGTTTGTTGGTGTTCTGGACTCAATTCTTTATTTTCTTGATGCAAAACTTGTTTGGGGTATTCGGGACTCAGTTCTTGATTTTCTTAATCAAAAACCAGTATGTTGGAATTCTGGCTAAATTCTCGATTTTCTTTATACAAAACTTGTTTCCGGTATTCTGAGCTCAGTTCTTGATTTTCTTGATCCAAAACAAGTTTGTTGGTGTTCTGGACTCAATTCTTTATTTTCCTGATGCAAAACTTGTTTGGGGTATTCGGGACTCAGTTCTTGATTTTCTTAATCAAAAACCAGTATGTTGAAATTCTGGTCTAAATTCTCGATTTTCTTGATACAAAACTTGTTTCCGGTATTCTGAGCTCAGTTCTTGATTTTCTTGATCCAAAACAAGTTTTTTGGTCTTCCGGACTCAATTCTTCATTTTCTTGATGCAAAACTTGTTTGGGGTATTCGGGACTCAGTTCTTGATTTTGTTGATCCAAAACCAGTTTGTTGGTATTCCGGTCTAAATTCTCGATTTTCTTGATGCAAAACTTGTTTTCGGTATTATGAGCTCAGTTTTTGATTTTTTTTATCCAAAACCAGTTTGTTGGTATTCCGGTCTAAATTCTTGATTTTCTTGATGCAAAACTTGTTTTCGGTATTCTGAGCTCAGTTCTTGATTTTCTTTATCCAAAACAAGTTTGATTGTCTTCTGGACTCAATTCTTGATTTTCTTGATGCAAAACTTGTTTGGGGTATTCGGGACTCAGTCTTTGATTTTCTTGATCCAAAACCAGTTTGTTGGTATTCCGGTCTAAATTCTTGATTTTCATGATGCAAAACTTGTTTTCGGTATTCTGAGCTCAGTTCTTGATTTTCTAGATCCAAAAAAAGTTTGTTGGTCTTCCGGACTCAATTCTTGATTTTCTTGATGCAAAACTTGTTTGGGGTATTATGAGCTCAGTTCTTGATTTTCTTCATCCAAAACAAGTTTGTTGGTATTGGGGATTCAATTCTTGATTTTCTTGATGCAAAAACTTGTTTGAGTTATTCGGGACTCAGTTCTTGATTTTCTTAATCCAAAACCAGTATGTTGGAATTCCGGTCTAAATTCTCGATTTTCTTGCTGCAAAACATGTTTCCGGTATTCTGAGCTCAGTTCTTGATTTTCTTTATCCAAAACCTGTTGGTTGGTATTCCGGTCTAAATTCTTGATTTTCTTGATGCAAAACATGTTTTCGGTATTCTGAGCTCAGTTCTTAATTTTCTTGATCCAAAACAAGTTTGTTGGTCTTCTGGACTCAATTCTTGAGTTTCTTGATGCAAAACATGTTTGGGGTATTCGGGACTCAGTTCTTGATTTTGTTGATCCAAAACCAGTATGTTGGAATTCCGTTCTAAATTCTCGATTTTCTTAATGCAAAACTTGTTTCCGGTATTCTGAGCTCAGTTCTTGATTTTCTTGATCCAAAACCAGTTTGTTGGTCTTCCGGACTCAATTCTTTATTTTCTTGATGCAAAATTTGTTTGGGGTATTCGAAACTCAGTCCTTGATTTTCTTGATCCAAAACCAGTTTGTTGGTATTCCGGTCTAAATTCTTGATTTTCTTAATGCAAAACTTGTTTTCGGTATTCTGAGCTCAGTTCTTTATATTCTTGATCCAAAACAAGTTTGTTGGTGTTCTGGACCCAATTCTTTATTTTCTTGATGCAAAACTTGTTTGGGGAATTCGGGACTCAGTTCTTGATTTTCTTAATCAAAAACCAGTATGTTGGAATTCTGGCTAAATTCTCGATTTTCTTTATACAAAACTTGTTTCCGGTATTCTGAGCTCAGTTCTTGATTTTCTTGATCCAAAACAAGTTTGTTGGTGTTCTGGACTCAATTCTTTATTTTCCTGATGCAAAACTTGTTTGGGGTATTCGGGACTCAGTTCTTGATTTTCTTAATCAAAAACCAGTATGTTGAAATTCTGGTCTAAATTCTCGATTTTCTTGATACAAAACTTGTTTCCGGTATTCTGAGCTCAGTTCTTGATTTTCTTGATCCAAAACAAGTTTTTTGGTCTTCCGGACTCAATTCTTCATTTTCTTGATGCAAAACTTGTTTGGGGTATTCGGGACTCAGTTCTTGATTTTGTTGATCCAAAACCAGTTTGTTGGTATTCCGGTCTAAATTCTCGATTTTCTTGATGCAAAACTTGTTTTCGGTATTATGAGCTCAGTTTTTGATTTTTTTTATCCAAAACCAGTTTGTTGGTATTCCGGTCTAAATTCTAGATTTTCTTGATGCAAAACTTGTTTTCGGTATTCTGAGCTCAGTTCTTGATTTTCTTGATCCAAAACAAGTTTGTTTGTCTTCTGGACTCAATTCTTGATTTTCTTGATGCAAAACTTGTTTGGGGTATTCGGGACTCAGTCTTTGATTTTCTTGATCCAAAACCAGTTTGTTGGTATTTCGGTCTAAATTCTTGATTTTCATGATGCAAAACTTGTTTTCGGTATTCTGAGCTCAGTTCTTGATTTTCTAGATCCAAAACAAGTTTGTTGGTCTTCCGGACTAAATTCTTGATTTTCTTGATGCAAAACTTGCTTGGGGTATTATGAGCTCAGTTCTTGATGTTCTTCATCCAAAACAAGTTTGTTGGTATTGGGGATTCAATTCTTGATTTTCTGGATGCAAAAACTTGTTTGAGTTATTCGGGACTCAGTTCTTGATTTTCTTAATCCAAAACCAGTATGTTGGAATTCCGGTCTAAATTCTCGATTTTCTTAATGCAAAACTTGTTTCCGGTATTCTGAGCTCAGTTCTTGATTTTCTTGATCCAAAACAGGTTTGATGGTCTTCCGGACTCAATTCTTCATTTTCTTGATTCAAAATTTGTTTGGGGTATTCGGAACTCAGTCCTTGATTTTCTTGATCCAAAACCAGTTTGTTGGTATTCCGGTCTAAATTCTTGATTTTCTTAATGCAAAACTTGTTTTCGGTATTCTGATCTCAGTTCTTGATTTTCTTGATCCATAACAAGTTTGTTGGTGTTCTGGACTCAATTCTTTATTTTCTTGATGCAAAACTTGTTTGGGGTATTCGGGACTCAGTTCTTGATTTTCTTAATCAAAAACCAGTATGTTGGAATTCTGGTCTAAATTCTCGATTTTCTTGATACAAAACTTGTTACCGGTATTCTTAGCTCAGTTCTTGATTTTCTTGATCCAAAACAAGTTTGTTGGTCTTCCGGACTCAATTCTTCATTTTCTTGATGCAAAACTTGTTTGGGGTATTCGGGACTCAGTTCTTGATTTTGTTGATCCAAAACCAGTTTGTTGGTATTCCGGTCTAAATTCTCGATTTTCTTGATGCAAAACTTGTTTTCGGTATTATGAGCTCAGTTCTTGATTTTTTTTATCCAAAACCAGTTTGTTGGTATTCCGGTCTAAATTCTTGATTTTCTTGATGCAAAACTTGTTTTCGGTATTCTGAGCTCAGTTCTTGATTTTCATGATCCAAAACAAGTTTGTTGGTCTTCTGGACTCAATTCTTGATTTTCTTGATGCAAAACTTGTTTGGGGTATTCGGGACTCAGTCCTTGATTTTCTTGATCCAAAACCAGTTTGTTGGTATTCCGGTCTAAATTCTTGATTTTCATGATGCAAAACTTCTTTTCGGTATTCTGAGCTCAGTTCTTGATTTTCTAGATCCAAAACAAGTTTGTTGGTCTTCCGGACTCAACTCTTGATTTTCTTGATGCAAAACTTGTTTGGGGTATTATGAGCTCAGTGTTTGATTTTCTTCATCCAAAACAAGTTTGTTGGTATTGGGGATTCAATTCTTGATTTTCTTGATGCAAAAACTTGTTTGGGGTATTGGGGACTCAGTTCTTGATTTTCGTAATCCAAAACCAGTATGTTGGAATTCCGGTCTAAATTCTCGATTTTCTTGATGCAAAACTTGTTTCCGCTATTCTGAGCTTAGTTCTTGATTTTCTTGATCCAAAACAGGTTTGATGGTCTTCCGGACTCAATTCTTCATTTTCTTGATGCAAAATTTGTTTGGGGTATTCGGAACTCAGTCCTTGATTTTCTTGATCCAAAACCAGTTTGTTGGTATTCCGGTCTAAATTCTTGATTTTCCTAATGCAAAACTTGTTGTCGGTATTCTGAGCTCAGTTCTTGATTTTCTTAATCCAAAACAAGTTTGTTGGTGTTCTGGACTCAATTCTTTATTTTCTTGATGCAAAACTTGTTTGGGGTATTCGGGACTCAGTTCTTGATTTTCTTAATCCAAAACCAGTATGTTGGAATTCTGGTCTAAATTCTCGATTATCTTGATGCAAAACTTGTTTCCGGTATTATGAGCTCAGTCCTTGATTTTCTTGATCCAAAACAAGTTTGTTGGTCTTCCGGACTCAATTCTTGATTTTCTTGATGCAAAACTTGTTTGGGTATTATGAGCTCAGTTCCTGATTTTCTTCATCCAAAACAAGTTTGTTGGTATTGGGGATTCAATTCTTGATTTTCTTGATGCAAAAACTTGTTTGGGGTATTCGGGACTCAGTTCTTGATTTTCTTAATCCAAAACCAGTATGTTGGAATTCCGGTATAAATTCTCGATTTTCTTGATGCAAAACTTGTTTCCGGTATTATGAGCTCAGTTATTGATTTTCTTAATCCAAAACCAGTTTGTTGGTATTCCGGTCTAAATTCTCGATTTTCATAATGCAAAACTTGTTTCCGGTATTAAGAGCTCAGTTCTTGATTTTCTTAATCCAAAACAAGTTTGTTGGTATTGGGGACTCAATTCTTGATTTTCTTGATGCAAAAACTTGTTTGAGTTATTCGGGACTCAGTTCTTGATTTTCTTAATCCAAAACCAGTATGTTGGAATTCCGTTCTATATTCTCGATTTTCTTGATGCAAAACTTGTTTCCGGTATTCTGAGCTCAGTTCTTGATTTTCTTGATCCAAAACCAGTTTGTTGGTCTTCTGGACTCAATTCTTTATTTTCTTGATGCAAAATTTGTTTGGGGTATTGGGAACTCAGTCCTTGATTTTCTTGATCCAAAACCAGTTTGTTGGTATTCCGGTCTAAATTCTTGATTTTCTTGATGCAAACATGTTTTCGGTATTCTGAGCTCAGTTCTTGATTTTCATGATCCAAAACAAGTTTGTTGGTCTTCTGGACTCAATTCTTGATTTTCTTGATGCAAAACTTGTTTGGGGTATTCGGGACTCAGTCCTTGATTTTCTTGATCCAAAACCAGTTTGTTGATATTCCGGTCTAAATTCTTGATTTTCATGATGCAAAACTTCTTTCGGTATTCTGAGCTCAGTTCTTGATTTTGTAGATCCAAAACAAGTTTGTTGGTCTTCCGGACTCAATTCTTGATTTTCTTGATGCAAAACTTGTTTGGGGTATTATGAGCTCAGTTCTTGATTTTCTTCATCCAAAACAAGTTTGTTGGTATTGGGGATTCAATTCTTGATTTTCTTGATGCAAAAACTTGTTTGGGGTATTCGGGACTCAGTTTTTGATTTTCTTAATCCAAAACCAGTATGTTGGAATTCCGGTATAAATTCTCGATTTTCTTGATGCAAAACTTGTTTCCGGTATTCTGAACTCAGTTCTTGATTTTCTTGATCCAAAACAGGTTTGATGGTCTTCCGGACTCAATTCTTCATTTTCTTGATGCAAAATTTGTTTGGGGTATTCGGAACTCAGTCCTTGATTTTCTTGATTCAAAACCAGTTTGTTGGTATTCCGGTCTAAATTCTTGATTTTCTTAATGCAAAACTTGTTTTCGGTATTCTGAGCTCAGTTCTTTATATTCTTTATCCAAAACAAGTTTGTCGGTGTTCTGGACTCAATTCTTTATTTTCTTGATGCAAAACTTGTTTGGGGTATTCGGGACTCAGTTCTTGATTTTCGTAATCCAAAACCAGTATGTTGGAATTCTGGTCTAAATTCTCGATTTTCTTGATGCAAAACTTGTTTCCGGTATTCTGAGCTCAGTTCTTGATTTTCTTGATCCAAAACAAGTTTGTTGGTCTTCCGGACTCAATTCTTCACTTTCTTGATGCAAAACTTGTTTGGGGTATTCGGGACTCAGTTATTGATTTTCTTAATCCAAAACCAGTTTGTTGGTATTCCGGTCTAAATTCTCGATTTTCTAAATGCAAAACTTGTTTTCGGTATTAAGAGCTCAGTTATTGATTTTCTTAATCCAACACCAGTTTGTTGGTATTCTGGTCTAAATTCTCGATTTTCATAATGCAAAACTTCTTTCCGGTATTAAGAGCTCAGTTCTTGATTTTCTTGATCCAAAACAAGTTTGTTGGTCTTCCGGACTCAATTCTTCACTTTCTTGATGCAAAACTTGTTTGGGGTATTCGGGACTCAGTTCTTTATTTTCTTAATACAAAACCGGTTTGTTGGTATTCCGGTCTAAATTCTCGATTTTCTAAATGCAAAACTTGTTTTCGGTATTATGAGCTCAGTTATTGATTTTCTTAATCCAAAACCAGTTTGTTGGTATTCCGGTCTAAATTCTCGATTTTCATAATGCAAAACTTGTTTCCGGTATTAAGAGCTCAGTTCTTGATTTTCTTAATCCAAAACAAGTTTGTTGGTATTGGGGACTCAATTCTTGATTTTCTTGATGCAAAAACTTGTTTGAGTTATTCGGGACTCAGTTCTTGATTTTCTTAATCCAAAACCAGTATGTTGGAATTCCGTTCTATATTCTCGATTTTCTTGATGCAAAACTTGTTTCCGGTATTCTGAGCTCAGTTCTTGATTTTCTTGATCCAAAACCAGTTTGTTGGTCTTCCGGACTCAATTCTTTAATTTCTTGATACAAAATTTGCTTGGGGTATTCGGAACTCAGTTCTTGATTTTCTTGATCCAAAACCAGTTTGTTGGTATTCCGGTCTAAATTCTTAATTTTCTTGATGCAAAACATGTTTTCGGTATTCTGAGCTCAGTTCTTGATTTTCATGATCCAAAACAAGTTTGTTGGTCTTCTGGACTCCATTCTTGATTTTCTTGATGCAAAACTTGTTTGGGGTATTCGGGACTCAGTCCTTGATTTTCTTGATCCAAAACCAGTTTGTTGGTATTCCGGTCTAAATTCTTGATTTTCATGATGCAAAACTTCTTTCGGTATTCTGAGCTCAGTTCTTGATTTTCTAGATCCAAAACAAGTTTGTTGGTCTTCCGGACTCAATTCTTGATTTTCTTGATGCAAAACTTGTTTGGGGTATTATGAGCTCAGTTCTTGATTTTCTTCATCCAAAACAAGTTTGTTGGTATTGGGGATTCAATTCTTGATTTTCTTGATGCAAAAACTTGTTTGGGGTATTCGGGACTCAGTTCTTGATTTTCTTAATCCAAAACCAGTATGTTGGAATTCCGGTATAAATTCTCGATTTTCTTGATGCAAAACTTGTTTCCAGTATTCTGAACTCAGTTCTTGATTTTCTTGATCCAAAACAGGTTTGATGGTCTTCCGGACTCAATTCTTCATTTTCTTGATGCAAAATTTGTTTGGGGTATTCGGAACTCAGTCCTTGATTTTCTTGATTCAAAACCAGTTTGTTTGTATTCCGGTCTAAATTCTTGATTTTCTTAATGCAAAACTTGTTTTCGGTATTCTGAGCTCAGTTCTTTATATTCTTTATCCAAAACAAGTTTGTCGGTGTTCTGGACTCAATTGTGTATTTTCTTGATGCAAAACTTGTTTGGGGTATTCGGGACTCAGTTCTTGATTTTCTTAATCCAAAACCAGTATGTTGGAATTCTGGTCTAAATTCTTGATTTTCTTAATGCAAAACTTGTTTTCGGTATTCTGAGCTCAGTTTTTTATATTCTTTATCTAAAACAAGTTTGTCGGTGTTCTGGACTCAATTCTGTATTTTCTTGATGCAAAACTTGTTTGGGGTATTCGGGACTCAGTTCTTGATTTTCTTAATCCAAAACCAGTATGTTGGAATTCCGGTATAAATTCTCGATTTTCTTGATGCAAAACTTGTTTCCGGTATTCTGAACTCAGTTCTTGATTTTCTTGATCCAAAACAGGTTTGATGGTCTTCCGGACTCAATTCTTCATTTTCTTGATGCAAAATTTGTTTGGGGTATTCGGAACTCAGTCCTTGATTTTCTTGATTCAAAACCAGTTTGTTGGTATTCCGGTCTAAATTCTTGATTTTCTTAATGCAAAACTTGTTTTCGGTATTCTGAGCTCAGTTCTTTATATTCTTTATCCAAAACAAGTTTGTCGGTGTTCTGGACTCAATTCTGTATTTTCTTGATGCAAAACTTGTTTGGGGTATTCGGGACTCAGTTCTTGATTTTCTTAATCCAAAACCAGTATGTTGGAATTCCGGTATAAATTCTCGATTTTCTTGATGCAAAACTTGTTTCCGGTATTCTGAACTCAGTTCTTGATTTTCTTGATCCAAAACAGGTTTGATGGTCTTCCGGACTCAATTCTTCATTTTCTTGATGCAAAATTTGTTTGGGGTATTCGGAACTCAGTCCTTGATTTTCTTGATTCAAAACCAGTTTGTTGGTATTCCGGTCTAAATTCTTGATTTTCTTAATGCAAAACTTGTTTTCGGTATTCTGAGCTCAGTTCTTTATATTCTTTATCCAAAACAAGTTTGTCGGTGTTCTGGACTCAATTCTGTATTTTCTTGATGCAAAACTTGTTTGGGGTATTCGGGACTCAGTTCTTGATTTTCTTAATCCAAAACCAGTTTGTTGGTATTCCGGTCTAAATTCTCGATTTTCTAAATGCAAAACTTGTTTTCGGTATTAAGAGCTCAGTTATTGATTTTCTTAATCCAACACCAGTTTGTTGGTATTCTGGTCTAAATTCTCGATTTTCATAATGCAAAACTTCTTTCCGGTATTAAGAGCTCAGTTCTTGATTTTCTTGATCCAAAACAAGTTTGTTGGTATTGGGGACTCAATTCTTGATTTTCTTGATGCAAAAACTTGTTTGAGTTATTCGGGACTCAGTTCTTGATTTTTTTAATCCAAAACCAGTATGTTGGAATTCCGTTCTAAATTCTCGATTTTCTTGATGCAAAACTTGTTTCCGGTATTCTGAGCTCAGTTCTTGATTTTCTTGATCCAAAACAAGTTTGTTGGTGTTCTGGACTCAATTCTTGATTTTCTTGATGCAAAATTTGTTTGGGGTATTCGGAACTCAGTCCTTGATTTTCTTAATCCAAAACCAGTATGTTGGAATTCCGTTCTATATTCTCGATTTTCTTGATGCAAAACTTGTTTCCGGTATTCTGAGCTCAGTTCTTGATTTTCTTGATCCAAAACCAGTTTGTTGGTCTTCCGGACTCAATTCTTTAATTTCTTGATACAAAATTTGCTTGGGGTATTCGGAACTCAGTTCTTGATTTTCTTGATCCAAAACCAGTTTGTTGGTATTCCGGTCTAAATTCTTAATTTTCTTGATGCAAAACATGTTTTCGGTATTCTGAGCTCAGTTCTTGATTTTCATGATCCAAAACAAGTTTGTTGGTCTTCTGGACTCCATTCTTGATTTTCTTGATGCAAAACTTGTTTGGGGTATTCGGGACTCAGTCCTTGATTTTCTTGATCCAAAACCAGTTTGTTGGTATTCCGGTCTAAATTCTTGATTTTCATGATGCAAAACTTCTTTCGGTATTCTGAGCTCAGTTCTTGATTTTCTAGATCCAAAACAAGTTTGTTGGTCTTCCGGACTCAATTCTTGATTTTCTTGATGCAAAACTTGTTTGGGGTATTATGAGCTCAGTTCTTGATTTTCTTCATCCAAAACAAGTTTGTTGGTATTGGGGATTCAATTCTTGATTTTCTTGATGCAAAAACTTGTTTGGGGTATTCGGGACTCAGTTCTTGATTTTCTTAATCCAAAACCAGTATGTTGGAATTCCGGTATAAATTCTCGATTTTCTTGATGCAAAACTTGTTTCCAGTATTCTGAACTCAGTTCTTGATTTTCTTGATCCAAAACAGGTTTGATGGTCTTCCGGACTCAATTCTTCATTTTCTTGATGCAAAATTTGTTTGGGGTATTCGGAACTCAGTCCTTGATTTTCTTGATTCAAAACCAGTTTGTTTGTATTCCGGTCTAAATTCTTGATTTTCTTAATGCAAAACTTGTTTTCGGTATTCTGAGCTCAGTTCTTTATATTCTTTATCCAAAACAAGTTTGTCGGTGTTCTGGACTCAATTGTGTATTTTCTTGATGCAAAACTTGTTTGGGGTATTCGGGACTCAGTTCTTGATTTTCTTAATCCAAAACCAGTATGTTGGAATTCTGGTCTAAATTCTTGATTTTCTTAATGCAAAACTTGTTTTCGGTATTCTGAGCTCAGTTCTTTATATTCTTTATCTAAAACAAGTTTGTCGGTGTTCTGGACTCAATTCTGTATTTTCTTGATGCAAAACTTGTTTGGGGTATTCGGGACTCAGTTCTTGATTTTCTTAATCCAAAACCAGTATGTTGGAATTCCGGTATAAATTCTCGATTTTCTTGATGCAAAACTTGTTTCCGGTATTCTGAACTCAGTTCTTGATTTTCTTGATCCAAAACAGGTTTGATGGTCTTCCGGACTCAATTCTTCATTTTCTTGATGCAAAATTTGTTTGGGGTATTCGGAACTCAGTCCTTGATTTTCTTGATTCAAAACCAGTTTGTTGGTATTCCGGTCTAAATTCTTGATTTTCTTAATGCAAAACTTGTTTTCGGTATTCTGAGCTCAGTTCTTTATATTCTTTATCCAAAACAAGTTTGTCGGTGTTCTGGACTCAATTCTGTATTTTCTTGATGCAAAACTTGTTTGGGGTATTCGGGACTCAGTTCTTGATTTTCTTAATCCAAAACCAGTATGTTGGAATTCCGGTATAAATTCTCGATTTTCTTGATGCAAAACTTGTTTCCGGTATTCTGAACTCAGTTCTTGATTTTCTTGATCCAAAACAGGTTTGATGGTCTTCCGGACTCAATTCTTCATTTTCTTGATGCAAAATTTGTTTGGGGTATTCGGAACTCAGTCCTTGATTTTCTTGATTCAAAACCAGTTTGTTGGTATTCCGGTCTAAATTCTTGATTTTCTTAATGCAAAACTTGTTTTCGGTATTCTGAGCTCAGTTCTTTATATTCTTTATCCAAAACAAGTTTGTCGGTGTTCTGGACTCAATTCTGTATTTTCTTGATGCAAAACTTGTTTGGGGTATTCGGGACTCAGTTCTTGATTTTCTTAATCCAAAACCAGTTTGTTGGTATTCCGGTCTAAATTCTCGATTTTCTAAATGCAAAACTTGTTTTCGGTATTAAGAGCTCAGTTATTGATTTTCTTAATCCAACACCAGTTTGTTGGTATTCTGGTCTAAATTCTCGATTTTCATAATGCAAAACTTCTTTCCGGTATTAAGAGCTCAGTTCTTGATTTTCTTGATCCAAAACAAGTTTGTTGGTATTGGGGACTCAATTCTTGATTTTCTTGATGCAAAAACTTGTTTGAGTTATTCGGGACTCAGTTCTTGATTTTTTTAATCCAAAACCAGTATGTTGGAATTCCGTTCTAAATTCTCGATTTTCTTGATGCAAAACTTGTTTCCGGTATTCTGAGCTCAGTTCTTGATTTTCTTGATCCAAAACAAGTTTGTTGGTGTTCTGGACTCAATTCTTGATTTTCTTGATGCAAAATTTGTTTGGGGTATTCGGAACTCAGTCCTTGATTTTCTTGATCCAAAACCAGTTTGTTGGTATTCCGGTCTAAATTCTTGATTTTCTTAATGCAAAACTTGTTTCCGGTATTCTGAGCTCAGTTCTTGATTTTCTTGATCCAAAACCAGTTTGTTGGTCTTCCGGACTCAATTCTTTAATTTCTTGATACAAAATTTGCTTGGGGTATTCGGAACTCAGTTCTTGATTTTCTTGATCCAAAACCAGTTTGTTGGTATTCCGGTCTAAATTCTTAATTTTCTTGATGCAAAACATGTTTTCGGTATTCTGAGCTCAGTTCTTGATTTTCATGATCCAAAACAAGTTTGTTGGTCTTCTGGACTCCATTCTTGATTTTCTTGATGCAAAACTTGTTTGGGGTATTCGGGACTCAGTCCTTGATTTTCTTGATCCTAAACCAGTTTGTTGGTATTCCGGTCTAAATTCTTGATTTTCATGATGCAAAACTTCTTTCGGTATTCTGAGCTCAGTTCTTGATTTTCTAGATCCAAAACAAGTTTGTTGGTCTTCCGGACTCAATTCTTGATTTTCTTGATGCAAAACTTGTTTGGGGTATTATGAGCTCAGTTCTTGATTTTCTTCATCCAAAACAAGTTTGTTGGTATTGGGGATTCAATTCTTGATTTTCTTGATGCAAAAACTTGTTTGGGGTATTCGGGACTCAGTTCTTGATTTTCTTAATCCAAAACCAGTATGTTGGAATTCCGGTATAAATTCTCGATTTTCTTGATGCAAAACTTGTTTCCAGTATTCTGAACTCAGTTCTTGATTTTCTTGATCCAAAACAGGTTTGATGGTCTTCCGGACTCAATTCTTCATTTTCTTGATGCAAAATTTGTTTGGGGTATTCGGAACTCAGTCCTTGATTTTCTTGATTCAAAACCAGTTTGTTTGTATTCCGGTCTAAATTCTTGATTTTCTTAATGCAAAACTTGTTTTCGGTATTCTGAGCTCAGTTCTTTATATTCTTTATCCAAAACAAGTTTGTCGGTGTTCTGGACTCAATTGTGTATTTTCTTGATGCAAAACTTGTTTGGGGTATTCGGGACTCAGTTCTTGATTTTCTTAATCCAAAACCAGTATGTTGGAATTCTGGTCTAAATTCTTGATTTTCTTAATGCAAAACTTGTTTTCGGTATTCTGAGCTCAGTTCTTTATATTCTTTATCTAAAACAAGTTTGTCGGTGTTCTGGACTCAATTCTGTATTTTCTTGATGCAAAACTTGTTTGGGGTATTCGGGACTCAGTTCTTGATTTTCTTAATCCAAAACCAGTATGTTGGAATTCCGGTATAAATTCTCGATTTTCTTGATGCAAAACTTGTTTCCGGTATTCTGAACTCAGTTCTTGATTTTCTTGATCCAAAACAGGTTTGATGGTCTTCCGGACTCAATTCTTCATTTTCTTGATGCAAAATTTGTTTGGGGTATTCGGAACTCAGTCCTTGATTTTCTTGATTCAAAACCAGTTTGTTGGTATTCCGGTCTAAATTCTTGATTTTCTTAATGCAAAACTTGTTTTCGGTATTCTGAGCTCAGTTCTTTATATTCTTTATCCAAAACAAGTTTGTCGGTGTTCTGGACTCAATTCTGTATTTTCTTGATGCAAAACTTGTTTGGGGTATTCGGGACTCAGTTCTTGATTTTCTTAATCCAAAACCAGTATGTTGGAATTCCGGTATAAATTCTCGATTTTCTTGATGCAAAACTTGTTTCCGGTATTCTGAACTCAGTTCTTGATTTTCTTGATCCAAAACAGGTTTGATGGTCTTCCGGACTCAATTCTTCATTTTCTTGATGCAAAATTTGTTTGGGGTATTCGGAACTCAGTCCTTGATTTTCTTGATTCAAAACCAGTTTGTTGGTATTCCGGTCTAAATTCTTGATTTTCTTAATGCAAAACTTGTTTTCGGTATTCTGAGCTCAGTTCTTTATATTCTTTATCCAAAACAAGTTTGTCGGTGTTCTGGACTCAATTCTGTATTTTCTTGATGCAAAACTTGTTTGGGGTATTCGGGACTCAGTTCTTGATTTTCTTAATCCAAAACCAGTTTGTTGGTATTCCGGTCTAAATTCTCGATTTTCTAAATGCAAAACTTGTTTTCGGTATTAAGAGCTCAGTTATTGATTTTCTTAATCCAACACCAGTTTGTTGGTATTCTGGTCTAAATTCTCGATTTTCATAATGCAAAACTTCTTTCCGGTATTAAGAGCTCAGTTCTTGATTTTCTTGATCCAAAACAAGTTTGTTGGTATTGGGGACTCAATTCTTGATTTTCTTGATGCAAAAACTTGTTTGAGTTATTCGGGACTCAGTTCTTGATTTTTTTAATCCAAAACCAGTATGTTGGAATTCCGTTCTAAATTCTCGATTTTCTTGATGCAAAACTTGTTTCCGGTATTCTGAGCTCAGTTCTTGATTTTCTTGATCCAAAACAAGTTTGTTGGTGTTCTGGACTCAATTCTTGATTTTCTTGATGCAAAATTTGTTTGGGGTATTCGGAACTCAGTCCTTGATTTTCTTGATCCAAAACCAGTTTGTTGGTATTCCGGTCTAAATTCTTGATTTTCTTAATGCAAAACTTGTTTTCGGTATTCTGAGCTCAGTTCTTGATTTTCTTGATCCAAAACAAGTTTGTTGGTGTTCTGGACTCAATTCTTTATTTTCTTGATGCAGAACTTGTTTGGGGTATTCGGGACTCAGTTCTTGATTTTCTTAATCAAAAACCAGTATGTTGAAATTCTGGTCTAAATTCTCGATTTTCTTGATACAAAACTTGTTTCCGGTATTCTGAGCTCAGTTCTTGATTTTCTTGATCCAAAACAAGTTTGTTGGTCTTCCGGACTCAATTCTTCATTTTCTTGATGCAAAACTTGTTTGAGATATTCGGAACTCAGTTCTTGATTTTGTTGATCCAAAACCAGTTTGTTGGTATTCCGGTCTAAATTCTCGATTTTCTTGATGCAAAACTTGTTTCCGGTATTCTGAGCTCAGTTCTTGATTTTCTTGATCCAAAACAAGTTTGTTGGTCTTCCGGACTCAATTCTTCACTTTCTTGATGCAAAACTTGTTTGGGGTATTCGGGACTCGGTTCTTGATTTTCTTAATCCAAAACCAGTTTGTTGGTATTCCGGTCTAAATTCTCGATTTTCTAAATGCAAAACTTGTTTTCGGTATTATGAGCTCAGTTATTGATTTTCTTAATCCAAAACCAGTTTGTTGGTATTCCAGTCTAAATTCTCGATTTTCATAATGCAAAACTTGTTTCCGGTATTAAGAGCTCAGTTCTTGATTTTCTTGATCCAAAACAAGTTTGTTGGTATTGGGGACTCAATTCTTGATTTTCTTGATGCAAAAACTTGTTTGAGTTATTCGGGACTCAGTTCTTGATTTTCTTAATCCAAAACCAGTATGTTGGAATTACGTTCTAAATTCTCGATTTTCTTGATGCAAAACTTGTTTCCGGTATTCTGAGCTCAGTTCTTGATTTTCTTGATCCAAAACAGGTTTGATGGTCTTCCGGACTCAATTCTTCATTTTCTTGATGCAAAATTTGTTTGGGGTATTCGGAACTCAGTCCTTGATTTTCTTGATTCAAAACCAGTTTGTTGGTATTCCGGTCTAAATTCTTGATTTTCTTAATGCAAAACTTGTTTTCGGTATTCTGAGCTCAGTTCTTTATATTCTTTATCCAAAACAAGTTTGTCGGTGTTCTGGACTCAATTGTGTATTTTCTTGATGCAAAACTTGTTTGGGGTATTCGGGACTCAGTTCTTGATTTTCTTAATCCAAAACCAGTATGTTGGAATTCTGGTCTAAATTCTTGATTTTCTTAATGCAAAACTTGTTTTCGGTATTCTGAGCTCAGTTCTTTATATTCTTTATCTAAAACAAGTTTGTCGGTGTTCTGGACTCAATTCTGTATTTTCTTGATGCAAAACTTGTTTGGGGTATTCGGGACTCAGTTCTTGATTTTCTTAATCCAAAACCAGTATGTTGGAATTCCGGTATAAATTCTCGATTTTCTTGATGCAAAACTTGTTTCCGGTATTCTGAACTCAGTTCTTGATTTTCTTGATCCAAAACAGGTTTGATGGTCTTCCGGACTCAATTCTTCATTTTCTTGATGCAAAATTTGTTTGGGGTATTCGGAACTCAGTCCTTGATTTTCTTGATTCAAAACCAGTTTGTTGGTATTCCGGTCTAAATTCTTGATTTTCTTAATGCAAAACTTGTTTTCGGTATTCTGAGCTCAGTTCTTTATATTCTTTATCCAAAACAAGTTTGTCGGTGTTCTGGACTCAATTCTGTATTTTCTTGATGCAAAACTTGTTTGGGGTATTCGGGACTCAGTTCTTGATTTTCTTAATCCAAAACCAGTATGTTGGAATTCCGGTATAAATTCTCGATTTTCTTGATGCAAAACTTGTTTCCGGTATTCTGAACTCAGTTCTTGATTTTCTTGATCCAAAACAGGTTTGATGGTCTTCCGGACTCAATTCTTCATTTTCTTGATGCAAAATTTGTTTGGGGTATTCGGAACTCAGTTCTTGATTTTCTTGATTCAAAACCAGTTTGTTGGTATTCCGGTCTAAATTCTTGATTTTCTTAATGCAAAACTTGTTTTCGGTATTCTGAGCTCAGTTCTTTATATTCTTTATCCAAAACAAGTTTGTCGGTGTTCTGGACTCAATTCTGTATTTTCTTGATGCAAAACTTGTTTGGGGTATTCGGGACTCAGTTCTTGATTTTCTTAATCCAAAACCAGTTTGTTGGTATTCCGGTCTAAATTCTCGATTTTCTAAATGCAAAACTTGTTTTCGGTATTAAGAGCTCAGTTATTGATTTTCTTAATCCAACACCAGTTTGTTGGTATTCTGGTCTAAATTCTCGATTTTCATAATGCAAAACTTCTTTCCGGTATTAAGAGCTCAGTTCTTGATTTTCTTGATCCAAAACAAGTTTGTTGGTATTGGGGACTCAATTCTTGATTTTCTTGATGCAAAAACTTGTTTGAGTTATTCGGGACTCAGTTCTTGATTTTTTTAATCCAAAACCAGTATGTTGGAATTCCGTTCTAAATTCTCGATTTTCTTGATGCAAAACTTGTTTCCGGTATTATGAGCTCAGTTCTTGATTTTCTTGATCCAAAACAAGTTTGTTGGTGTTCTGGACTCAATTCTTGATTTTCTTGATGCAAAATTTGTTTGGGGTATTCGGAACTCAGTCCTTGATTTTCTTGATCCAAAACCAGTTTGTTGGTATTCCGGTCTAAATTCTTGATTTTCTTAATGCAAAACTTGTTTTCGGTATTTTGAGCTCAGTTCTTGATTTTCTTGATCCAAAACAAGTTTGTTGGTGTTCTGGACTCAATTCTTTATTTTCTTGATGCAGAACTTGTTTGGGGTATTCGGGACTCAGTTCTTGATTTTCTTAATCAAAAACCAGTATGTTGAAATTCTGGTCTAAATTCTCGATTTTCTTGATACAAAACTTGTTTCCGGTATTCTGAGCTCAGTTCTTGATTTTCTTGATCCAAAACAAGTTTGTTGGTATTCCGGACTCAATTCTTCATTTTCTTGATGCAAAACTTGTTTGAGATATTCGGAACTCAGTTCTTGATTTTGTTGATCCAAAACCAGTTTGTTGGTATTCCGGTCTAAATTCTCGATTTTCTTGATGCAAAACTTGTTTCCGGTATTCTGAGCTCAGTTCTTGATTTTCTTGATCCAAAACAAGTTTGTTGGTCTTCCGGACTCAATTCTTCACTTTCTTGATGCAAAACTTGTTTGGGGTATTCGGGACTCGGTTCTTGATTTTCTTAATCCAAAACCAGTTTGTTGGTATTCCGGTCTAAATTCTCGATTTTCTAAATGCAAAACTTGTTTTCGGTATTATGAGCTCAGTTATTGATTTTCTTAATCCAAAACCAGTTTGTTGGTATTCCAGTCTAAATTCTCGATTTTCATAATGCAAAACTTGTTTCCGGTATTAAGAGCTCAGTTCTTGATTTTCTTGATCCAAAACAAGTTTGTTGGTATTGGGGACTCAATTCTTGATTTTCTTGATGCAAAAACTTGTTTGAGTTATTCGGGACTCAGTTCTTGATTTTCTTAATCCAAAACCAGTATGTTGGAATTACGTTCTAAATTCTCGATTTTCTTGATGCAAAACTTGTTTCCGGTATTCTGAGCTCAGTTCTTGATTTTCTTGATCCAAAACCAGTTTGTTGGTCTTCCGGACTCAATTCTTTATTTTCTTGATGCAAAATTTGTTTGGGGTATTCGGCACTCAGTTCTTGATTTTCTTGATCCAAAACCAGTTTGTTGGTATTCCGGTCCAAATTCTTGATTTTCTTAATGCAAAACTTGTTTTCGGTATTCTGAGCTCAGTTCTTGATTTTCTTGATCCAAAACAAGTTTGTTGGTGTTCTGGACTCAATTCTTGATTTTCTTGATGCAAAATTTGTTTGGTGTATTCGGAACTCAGTCCTTAATTTTCTTGATCCAAAACTAGTTTGTTGGTATTCCGGTCTAAATTCTTGATTTTCTTAATGCAAAACTTGTTTTCGGTATTCTGAGCTCAGTTCTTGATTTTCTTGATCCAAAACAAGTTTGTTGGTGTTCTGGACTCAATTCTTTATTTTTTTGATGCAAAACTTGTTTGGGGTATTCGGGACTCAGTTCTTGATTTTCTTAATCAAAAACCAGTATGTTGAAATTCTGGTCTAAATTCTCGATTTTCTTGATACAAAACTTGTTTCGGGTATTCTGAGCTCAGTTTTTGATTTTCTTGATCCAAAACAAGTTTGTTGGTCTTCCGGACTCAATTCTTCATTTTCTTGATGCAAAACTTGTTTGGGGTATTCGGGACTCAGTTCTTGATTTTGTTGATCCAAAACCAGTTTGTTGGTATTCCGGTCTAAATTCTCGATTTTCTTGATGCAAAACTTGTTTTCGGTATTATGAGCTCAGTTCTTGATTTTTTTTATCCAAAACCAGTTTGTTGGTATTCCGGTCTAAATTCTTGATTTTCTTGATGCAAAACATGTTTTCGGTATTCTGAGCTCAGTTCTTGATTTTCTTGATCCAAAACAAGTTTGTTGGTCTTCTGGACTCAATTCTTGATTTTCTTGATGCAAAACTTGTTTGGGGTATTCGGGACTCAGTCCTTGATTTTCTTGATCCAAAACCAGTTTGTTGGTATTCCGGTCTAAATTCTTGATTTTCATGATGCAAAACTTGTTTTCGGTATTCTGAGCTCATTTCTTGATTTTCTAGATCCAAAACAAGTTTGTTGGTCTTCCGGACTCAATTCTTGATTTTCTTGAGGCAAAACTTGTTTGAGGTATTATGAGCTTAGTTCTTGATTTTTTCTTCATCCAAAACAAGTTTGTTGGTATTGGGAATTCAATTCTTGATTTTCTTGATGCAAAAACTTGTTTGGGGTATTCGGGACTCAGTTCTTGATTTTCTTAATCCAAAACCAGTATGTTGGAATTCCGGTCTAAATTCTAGATTTTCTTGATGCAAAACTAGTTTCCGGTATTCTGAGCTCAGTTCTTGATTTTCTTGATTCAAAACAGGTTTGTTGGTCTTCCGGACTCAATTCTTCATTTTCTTGATGCAAAATTTGTTTGGGGTATTCGGAACTCAGTCCTTGATTTTCTTGATCCAAAACTAGTTTGTTGGTATTCCGGTCTAAATTCTTGATTTTCTTAATGCAAAACTTGTTTTCGGTATTCTGAGCTCAGTTCTTGATTTTCTTGATCCAAAACAAGTTTGTTGGTGTTCTGGACTCAATTCTTTATTTTCTTGATGCAAAACTTGTTTGGGGTATTCGGGACTCAGTTCTTGATTTTCTTAATCCAAAACCAGTATGTTGTAATTCTGGTCTAAATTCTCGATTTTCTTGATGCAAAACATGTTTCCGGTATTCTGAGCTCAGTTCTTGATTTTCTTGATCCAAAACAAGTTTGTTGGTCTTCCGGACTCAATTCTTCATTTTCTTGATGCAAAACATGTTTGGGATATTCGGGACTCAGTTCTGGATTTTGTTGATCCAAAACCAGTTTGTTGGTATTCCGGTCTAAATTCTCGATTTTCTTGATGCAAAACTTGTTTTCGGTATTATGAGCTCAGTTCTTGAGTTTTTTTATCCAAAACCAGTTTGTTGGTATTCCGGTCTAAATTCTTGATTTTCTTGATGCAAAACTTGTTTTCGGTATTCTGAACTCAGTTCTTGATTTTCTTGATCCAAAACATGTTTGTTGGTCTTCTGGACTCAATTCATGATTTTCTAAATGCAAAACTTGTTTTCGGTATTATGAGCTCAGTTATTGATTTTCTTAATCCAAAACCAGTTTGTTGGTATTCCGGTCTAAATTCTCGATTTTCATAATTCAAAACTTGTTTCCGGTATTAAGAGCTCAGTTCTTGATTTTCTTGATCCAAAACAAGTTTGTTGGTATTGGGGACTCAATTCTTGATTTTTTTGATGCAAAAACTTGTTTGAGTTATTCGGGACTCAGTTCTTGATTTTCTTAATCCAAAACCAGTATGTTGGAATTCCGTTCTAAATTCTCGATTTTCTTGATGCAAAACTTGTTTCCGGTATTCTGAGCTCAGTTCTTGATTTTCTTGATCCAAAACCAGTTTGTTGGTCTTCCGGACTCAATTCTTTATTTTTTCTTGATACAAAATTTGTTTGGGGTATTCGGAACTCAGTTCTTGATTTTCTTGATTCAAAACCAGTTTGTTGGTATTCCGGTCTAAATTCTTGATTTTCTTAATGCAAAACTTGTTTTCGGTATTCTGAGCTCAGTTCTTGATTTTCTTGATCCAAAACAAGTTTGTTGGTGTTCTGGACTCAATTCTTGATTTTCTTCATGCAAAATTTGTTTGGCGTATTCGGAACTCAGTCCTTGATTTTCTTGATCCAAAACCAGTTTGTTGGTATTCCGGTCTAAATTCTTGATTTTCTTAATGCAAAACTTGTTTTCGGTATTCTGAGCTCAGTTCTTGATTTTCTTGATCCAAAACAAGTTTGTTGGTGTTCTGGACTCAATTCTTTATTTTCTTGATGCAAAACTTGTTTGGGGTATTCGGGACTCAGTTCTTGATTTTCTTAATCAAAAACCAGTATGTTGAAATTCTGGTCTAAATTCTCGATTTTCTTGATACAAAACTTGTTTCCGGTATTCTGAGCTCAGTTCTTGATTTTCTTGATCCAAAACAAGTTTGTTGGTCTTCCGGACTCAATTCTTCATTTTCTTGATGCAAAACTTGTTTGGGATATTCGGGACTCAGTTCTGGATTTTGTTGATCCAAAACCAGTTTGTTGGTATTCCGGTCTAAATTCTCGATTTTCTTGATGCAAAACTTGTTTTCGGTATTATGAGCTCAGTTCTTGATTTTTTTTATCCAAAACCAGTTTGTTGGTATTCCGGTCTAAATTCTTGATTTTCTTGATGCAAAACTTGTTTTTGGTATTCTGAGCTCAGTTCTTGATTTTCTTGATCCAAAAAAAGTTTGTTGGTCTTCTGGACTCAATTCGTGATTTTCTTTATGCAAAACTTGTTTGGGGTATTCGGGACTCAGTCCTTGATTTTCTTGATCCAAAATCAGTTTGTTGGTATTCCGGTCTAAATTCTTGATTTTCATGATGCAAAACTTGTTTTCGGTATTCTGAGCTCAGTTCTTGATTTTCTAGATCCAAAACAAGTTTGTTGGTCTTCCGGACTCAATTCTTGATTTTCTTGAGGCAAAACTTGTTTGGGGTATTATGATCTCAGTTCTTGATATTCTTCATCCAAAACAAGTTTGTTGGTATTGGGAATTCAATTCTTGATTTTCTTGATGCAAAAACTTGTTTGGGGTATTCGGGACTCAGTTCTTGATTTTCTTTATCCAAAACCAGTATGTTGGAATTCCGGTCTAAATTCTCGATTTTCTTGATGCAAAACTTGTTTCCGGTATTCTGAGCTCAGTTCTTGATTTTCTTGATCCAAAACAGGTTTGTTGGTCTTCCGGACTCAATTCTTCAATTTCTTGATGCAAAATTTGTTTGGGGTATTCGGAACTCAGTCCTTGATTTTCTTGATACAAAACCAGTTTGTTGGTATTCCGGTCTAAATTCTTGATTTTCTTAATGCAAAACTTGTTTTCGGTATTCTGAGCTCAGTTCTTGATTTTCTTGATCCAAAACAAGTTTGTTGGTGTTCTGGACTCAATTCTTTATTTTCTTGATGCAAAACTTGTTTGGCGTATTCGGGATTCAGTTCTTGATTTTCTTAATCCAAAACCAGTATGTTGGAATTCTGGTCTAAATTCTCGATTTTGTTGATGCAAAACTTGTTTCCGGTATTCTGAGCTCAGTTCTTGATTTTCTTGATCCAAAACAAGTTTGTTGGTGTTCTGGACTCAATTCTTTATTTTCTTGATGCAAAACTTGTTTGGGGTATTCGGGACTCAGTTCTTGATTTTCTTAATCAAAAACCAGTATGTTGAAATTCTGGTCTAAATTCTCGATTTTCTTGATACAAAACTTGTTTCCGGTATTCTGAGCTCAGTTCTTGATTTTCTTGATCCAAAACAAGTTTGTTGGTCTTCCGGACTCAATTCTTCATTTTCTTGATGCAAAACTTGTTTGGGATATTCGGGACTCAGTTCTTGATTTTGTTGATCCAAAACCAGTTTGTTGGTATTCCGGTCTAAATTCTCGATTTTCTTGATGCAAAACTTGTTTTCGGTATTATGAGCTCAGTTCTTGATTTTTTTTATCCAAAACCAGTTTGTTGGTATTCCGGTCTAAATTCTTGATTTTCTTGATGCAAAACTTGTTTTCGGTATTCTGAGCTCAGTTCTTGATTTTCTTGATCCAAAAAAAGTTTGTTGGTCTTCTGGACTCAATTCTTGATTTTCTTGATGCAAAACTTGTTTGGGGTATTCGGGACTCAGTCCTTGATTTTCTTGATCCAAAACCAGTTTGTTGGTATTCCGGTCTAAATTCTTGATTTTCATAATGCAAAACTTGTTTTCGGTATTCTGAGCTCAGTTATTGATTTTCTTAATCCAAAACCAGTTTGTTGGTATTCCGGTCTAAATTCTCGATTTTCATAATTCAAAACTTGTTTCCGGTATTAAGAGCTCAGTTCTTGATTTTCTTGATCCAAAACAAGTTTGTTGGTATTGGGGACTCAATTCTTGATTTTCTTGATGCAAAAACTTATTTGAGTTATTCGGGACTCAGTTCTTGATTTTCTTAATCCAAAACCAGTATGTTGGAATTCCGTTCTAAATTCTCGATTTTCTTGATGCAAAACTTGTTTCGGGTATTCTGAGCTCAGTTCTTGATTTTCTTGATCCAAAACCAGTTTGTTGGTCTTCCGAACTCAATTCTTTATTTTCTTGATACAAAATTTGTTTGGGGTATTCGGAACTCAGTTCTTGATTTTCTTAATCCAAAACCAGTTTGTTGGTATTCCGGTCTAAATTCTTGATTTTCTTAATGCAAAACTTGTTTTCGGTATTCTGAGCTCAGTTCTTGATTTTCTTGATCCAAAACAAGTTTGTTGGTGTTCTGGACTCAATTCTTGATTTTCTTGATGCAAAATTTGTTTGGCGTATTCTGAGCTCTGTTCTTGATTTTCTTGATCCAAAACAAGTTTGTTGGTCTTCCGGACTCAATTCTTCATTTTCTTGATGCAAAACTTCTTTGGGATATTCGGGACTCAGTTCTTGATTTTGTTGATCCAAAACCAGTTTGTTGGTATTCCGGTCTAAATTCTCGATTTTCTTGATGCAAAACTTGTTTTCGGTATTATGAGCTCAGTTCTTGATTTTTTTTATCCAAAACCAGTTTGTTGGTATTCCGGTCTAAATTCTTGATTTTCTTGATGCAAAACTTGTTTTTGGTATTCTGAGCTCAGTTCTTGATTTTCTTGATCCAAAACAAGTTTGTTGGTATTCCGGTCTAAATTCTTGATTTTCTTAATGCAAAACTTGTTTTCGGTATTCTGAGCTCAGTTATTGATTTTCTGAATCCAAAACCAGTTTGTTGGTATTCCGGTCTAAATTCTCGATTTTCATAATTCAAAACTTGTTTCCGGTATTAAGAGCTCAGTTCTTGATTTTCTAGATCCAAAACAAGTTTGTTGGTCTTCCGGACTCAATTCTTGATTTTCTTGAGGCAAAACTTGTTTGGGGTATTATGAGCTCAGTTCATGATTTTCTTCATCCAAAACAAATTTGTTGGTATTGGGGATTCAATTCTTGATTTTCTTGATGCAAAAACTTGTTTGGGGTATTCGGGACTCAGTTGTTGATTTTCTTAATCCAAAACCAGTTTGTTGGTATTCCGGTCTAAATTCTTGATTTTCTTAATGCAAAACTTGTTTTCGGTATTCTGAGCTCAGTTATTGATTTTCTTAATCCAAAACCAGTTTGTTTGTATTCCGGTCTAAATTCTCGATTTTCATAATTCAAAACTTGTTTCCGGTATTAAGAGCTCAGTTCTTGATTTTCTTGATCCAAAACAAGTTTGTTGGTATTGGGGACTCAATTCTTGATTTTCTTGATGCAAAAACTTGTTTGAGTTATTCGGGACTCAGTTCTTGATTTTCTTAATCCAAAACCAGTATGTTGGAATTCCGTTCTAAATTCTCGATTTTCTTGATGCAAAACTTGTTTCCGGTATTCTGAGCTCAGTTCTTGATTTTCTTGATCCAAAACCAGTTTGTTGGTCTTCCGGACTCAATTCTTTAATTTCTTGATACAAAATTTGTTTGGGGTATTCGGAACTCAGTTCTTGATTTTCTTGATCCAAAACCAGTTTGTTGGTCTTCCGGTCTAAATTCTTGATTTTCTTAATGCAAAACTTGTTTTCGGTATTCTGAGCTCAGTTCTTGATTTTCTTGATCCAAAACAAGTTTGTTGGTGTTCTGGACTCAATTCTTGATTTTCTTGATGCAAAATTTGTTTGGCGTATTCGGAACTCAGTCCTTGATTTTCTTGATCCAAAACCAGTTTGTTGGTATTCCGGTCTAAATTCTTGATTTTCTTAATGCAAAACTTGTTTTCGGTATTCTGAGCTCAGTTCTTGATTTGCTTGATCCAAAACAAGTTTGTTGGTGTTCTGGACTCAATTTATTATTTTCTTTATGCAAAACTTGTTTGGGGTATTCGGGACTCAGTTCTTGATTTTCTTAATCAAAAACCAGTATGTTGAAATTCTGGTCTAAATTCTCGATTTTCTTGATACAAAACTTGTTTCCGGTATTCTGAGCTCAGTTCTTGATTTTCTTGATCCAAAACAAGTTTGTTGGTCTTCCGGACTCAATTCTTTATTTTCTTGATGCAAAACTTGTTTGGGATATTCGGGACTCAGTTCTTGATTTTGTTGATCCAAAACCAGTTTGTTGGTATTCCGGTCTAAATTCTCGATTTTCTTGATTCAAAACTTGTTTTCGGTATTATGAGCTCAGTTCTTGATTTTTTTTATCCAAAACCAGTTTGTTGGTATTCCGGTCTAAATTCTTGATTTTCTTGATGCAAAACTTGTTTTCGGTATTCTGAATCTTAGTTCTTGATTTTCTTGATCCAAAACAAGTTTGTTGGTCTTCTGGACTCAATTCTTGATTTTCTTGATGCAAAACTTGTTTGGGGTATTCGGGACTCAGTCCTTGATTTTCTTGATCCAAAACCAGTTTGTTGGTATTCCGGTCTAAATTCTTGATTTTCATGATGCAAAACTTGTTTTCGGTATTCTGAGCTCAGTTCTTGATTTTCTAGATCCAAAACAAGTTTGTTGGTCTTCCGGACTCAATTCTTGATTTTCTTGAGGCAAAACTTGTTTGGGGTATTATGAGCTCAGTTCATGATTTTCTTCATCCAAAACAAATTTGTTGGTATTGGGGATTCAATTCTTGATTTTCTTGATGCAAAAACTTGTTTGGGGTATTCGGGACTCAGTTGTTGATTTTCTTAATCCAAAACCAGTTTGTTGGTATTCCGGTCTAAATTCTTGATTTTCTTAATGCAAAACTTGTTTTCGGTATTCTGAGCTCAGTTATTGATTTTCTTAATCCAAAACCAGTTTGTTGGTATTCCGGTCTAAATTCTCGATTTTCATAATTCAAAACTTGTTTCCGGTATTAAGAGCTCAGTTCTTGATTTTCTTGATCCAAAACAAGTTTGTTGGTATTGGGGACTCAATTCTTGATTTTCTTGATGCAAAAACTTGTTTGAGTTATTCGGGACTCAGTTCTTGATTTTCTTAATCCAAAACCTGTATGTTGGAATTCCGTTCTAAATTCTCGATTTTCTTGATGCAAAACTTGTTTCCGGTATTCTGAGCTCAGTTCTTGATTTTCTTGATCCAAAACCAGTTTGTTGGTCTTCCGGACTCAATTCTTTAATTTCTTGATACAAAATTTGTTTGGGGTATTCGGAACTCAGTTCTTGATTTTCTTGATCCAAAACCAGTTTGTTGGTCTTCCGGTCTAAATTCTTGATTTTCTTAATGCAAAACTTGTTTTCGGTATTCTGAGCTCAGTTCTTGATTTTCTTGATCCAAAACAAGTTTGTTGGTGTTCTGGACTCAATTCTTGATTTTCTTGATGCAAAATTTGTTTGGCGTATTCGGAACTCAGTCCTTGATTTTCTTGATCCAAAACCAGTTTGTTGGTATTCCGGTCTAAATTCTTGATTTTCTTAATGCAAAACTTGTTTTCGGTATTCTGATCTCAGTTCTTGATTTGCTTGATCCAAAACAAGTTTGTTGGTGTTCTGGACTCAATTCTTTATTTTCTTTATGCAAAACTTGTTTGGGGTATTCGGGACTCAGTTCTTGATTTTCTTAATCAAAAACCAGTATGTTGAAATTCTGGTCTAAATTCTCGATTTTCTTGATACAAAACTTGTTTCCGGTATTCTGAGCTCAGTTCTTGATTTTCTTGATCCAAAACAAGTTTGTTGGTCTTCCGGACTCAATTCTACATTTTCTTGATGCAAAACTTGTTTGGGATATTCGGGACTCAGTTCTTGATTTTGTTGATCCAAAACCAGTTTGTTGGTATTCCGGTCTAAATTCTCGATTTTCTTGATGCAAAACTTGTTTTCGGTATTATGAGCTCAGTTCTTGATTTTTTTTATCCAAAACCAGTTTGTTGGTATTCCGGTCTAAATTCTTGATTTTCTTGATGCAAAACTTGTTTTCGGTATTCTGAGCTCAGTTCTTGATTTTCTTGATCCAAAACAAGTTTGTTGGTCTTCTGGACTCAATTCTTGATTTTCTTGATGCAAAACTTGTTTGGGGTATTCGGGACTCAGTCCTTGATTTTCTTGATCCAAAACCAGTTTGTTGGTATTCCGGTCTAAATTCTTGATTTTCATGATGCAAAACTTGTTTTCGGTATTCTGAGCTCAGTTCTTGATTTTCTAGATCCAAAACAAGTTTGTTGGTCTTCCGGACTCAATTCTTGATTTTCTTGAGGCAAAACTTGTTTGGGGTATTATGAGCTCAGTTCATGATTTTCTTCATCCAAAACAAGTTTGTTGGTATTGGGGATTCAATTCTTGATTTTCTTGATGCAAAAACTTGTTTGGGGTATTCGGGACTCAGTTCTTGATTTTCTTAATCCAAAACCAGTTTGTTGGTATTCCGGTCTAAATTCTTGATTTTCTTAATGCAAAACTTGTTTTCGGTATTCTGAGCTCAGTTATTGATTTTCTGAATCCAAAACCAGTTTGTTGGTATTCCGGTCTAAATTCTCGATTTTCATAATTCAAAACTTGTTTCCGGTATTAAGAGCTCAGTTCTTGATTTTCTTGATCCAAAACAAGTTTGTTGGTATTGGGGACTCAATTCTTGATTTTCTTGATGCACAAACTTGTTTGAGTTATTCGGGACTCAGTTCTTGATTTTCTTAATCCAAAACCAGTATGTTGGAATTCCGTTCTAAATTCTCGATTTTCTTGATGCAAAACTTGTTTCCGGTATTCTGAGCTCAGTTCTTGATTTTCTTGATCCAAAACCAGTTTGTTGGTCTTCCGGACTCAATTCTTTAATTTCTTGATACAAAATTTATTTGGGGTATTCGGAACTCAGTTCTTGATTTTCTTGATCCAAAACCAGTTTGTTGGTCTTCCGGTCTAAATTCTTGATTTTCTTAATGCAAAACTTGTTTTCGGTATTCTGAGCTCAGTTCTTGATTTTCTTGATCCAAAACAAGTTTGTTGGTGTTCTGGACTCAATTCTTGATTTTCTTGATGCAAAATTTGTTTGGCGTATTCGGAACTCAGTCCTTGATTTTCTTGATCCAAAACCAGTTTGTTGGTATTCCGGTCTAAATTCTTGATTTTCTTGATGCAAAACTTGTTTTCGGTATTATGAGCTCAGTTCTTGATTTTTTTTATCCAAAACCAGTTTGTTGGTATTCCGGTCTAAATTCTCGATTTTCTTGATGCAAAACTTGTTTTCGGTATTATGAGCTCAGTTCTTGATTTTCTTGATCCAAAACCAGTTTGTTGGTATTCCGGTCTAAATTCTTGATTTTCATGATGCAAAACTTGTTTTCGGTATTATGAGCTCAGTTCTTGATTTTTTTTATCCAAAACCAGTTTGTTGGTATTCCGGTCTAAATTCTTGATTTTCTTGATGCAAAACTTGTTTTCGGTATTATGAGCTCAGTTCATGATTTTCTTCATCCAAAACAAGTTTGTTGGTATTGGGGATTCAATTCTTGATTTTCTTGATGCAAAAACTTGTTTGGGGTATTCGGGACTCAGTTCTTGATTTTCTTAATCCAAAACCAGTTTGTTGGTATTCCGGTCTAAATTCTTGATTTTCTTAATGCAAAACTTGTCTTCGGTATTCTGAGCTCAGTTCTTGATTTGCTTGATCCAAAACAAGTTTGTTGGTGTTCTGGACTCAATTCTTTATTTTCTTTATGCAAAACTTGTTTGGGGTATTCGGGACTCAGTTCTTGATTTTCTTAATCAAAAACCAGTATGTTGAAATTCTGGTCTAAATTCTCGATTTTCTTGATACAAAACTTGTTTCCGGTATTCTGAGCTCAGTTCTTGATTTTCTTGATCCAAAACAAGTTTGTTGGTCATCCGGACTCAATTCTTCATTTTCTTGATGCAAAACTTGTTTGGGATATTCGGGACTCAGTTCTTGATTTTGTTGATCCAAAACCAGTTTGTTGGTATTCCGGTCTAAATTCTCGATTTTCTTGATGCAAAACTTGTTTTCGGTATTATGAGCTCAGTTCTTGATTTTTTTTATCCAAAACCAGTTTGTTGGTATTCCGGTCTAAATTCTTGATTTTCTTGATGCAAAACTTGTTTTCGGTATTCTGAGCTCAGTTCTTGATTTTCTTGATCCAAAACCAGTTTGTTGGTCTTCCGGACTCAATTCTTTATTTTCTTGATACAAAATTTGTTTGGGGTATTCGGAACTCAGTTCTTGATTTTCTTGATCCAAAACCAGTATGTTGGAATTCTGGTCTAAATTCTCGATTTTGTTGATGCAAAACTTGTTTCCGGTATTCTGAGCTCAGTTCTTGATTTTCTTGATCCAAAACAAGTTTGTTGGTGTTCTGGACTCAATTCTTTATTTTCTTGATGCAAAACTTGTTTGGGGTATTCGGGACTCAGTTCTTGATTTTCTTAATCAAAAACCAGTATGTTGAAATTCTGGTCTAAATTCTCGATTTTCTTGATACAAAACTTGTTTCCGGTATTCTGAGCTCAGTTCTTGATTTTCTTGATCCAAAACAAGTTTGTTGGTCTTCCGGACTCAATTCTTCATTTATTTGATGCAAAACTTGTTTGGGATATTCGGGACTCAGTTCTTGATTTTGTTGATCCAAACCAGTTTGTTGGTATTCCGGTCTAAATTCTCGATTTTCTTGATGCAAAACTTGTTTTCGGTATTATGAGCTCAGTTCTTGATTTTCTTAATCCAAAACCAGTTTGTTGGTATTCCGGTCTAAATTCTTGATTTTCTTGATGCAAAACTTGTTTTCGGTATTCTGAGCTCAGTTCTTGATTTTCTTGATCCAAAACAAGTTTGTTGGTCTTCTGGACTCAATTTTTCATTTTCTTGATGCAAAACTTGTTTGGGGTATTCGGGACTTAGTTCTTGAATTTGTTGATCCAAAACCAGTTTGTTGGTATTCCGGTCTAAATTCTCGATTTTCTTGATGCAAAACTTGTTTTCGGTATTATGAGCTCAGTTCTTGATTTTTTTTATCCAAAACCAGTTTGTTGGTATTCCGGTCTAAATTCTTGATTTTCTTGATGCAAAACTTGTTTTCGGTATTCTGAGCTCAGTTCTTGATTTTCTTGATCCAAAACAAGTTTGTTGGTCTTCTGGACTCAATTCTTGATTTTCTTGATGCAAAACTTGTTTGGGGTATTCGGGACTCAGTCCTTGATTTTCTTGATCCAAAACCAGTTTGTTGGTATTCCGGTCTAAATTCTTGATTTTCATGATGCAAAACTTGTTTTCGGTATTATGAGCTCAGTTCTTGATTTTTTTTATCCAAAACCAGTTTGTTGGTATTCCGGTCTAAATTCTTGATTTTCTTGATGCAAAACTTGTTTTCGGTATTATGAGCTCAGTTCATGATTTTCTTCATCCAAAACAAGTTTGTTGGTATTGGGGATTCAATTCTTGATTTTCTTGATGCAAAAACTTGTTTGGGGTATTCGGGACTCAGTTCTTGATTTTCTTAATCCAAAACCAGTTTGTTGGTATTCCGGTCTAAATTCTTGATTTTCTTAATGCAAAACTTGTTTTCGGTATTCTGAGCTCAGTTCTTGATTTTCTTGATCCAAAACAAGTTTGTTGGTCTTCTGGACTCAATTCTTGAGTTTCTTGATGCAAAACTTGTTTGGGGTATTCGGGACTTAGTTCTTGATTTTGTTAATCCAAAACCAGTTTGTTGGTATTCCGGTCTAAATTCTCGATTTTCTTGATGCAAAACTTGTTTTCGGTATTATGAGCTCAGTTCTTGATTTTTTTTATCCAAAACCAGTTTGTTGGTATTCCGGTCTAAATTCTTGATTTTCTTGATGCAAAACTTGTTTTCGGTATTTTGAGCTCAGTTCTTGATTTTCTTAATCAAAAACCAGTATGTTGAAATTCTGGTCTAAATTCTCGATTTTCTTGATACAAAACTTGTTTCCGGTATTCTGAGCTCAGTTCTTGATTTTCTTGATCCAAAACAAGTTTGTTGGTCTTCCGGACTCAATTCTTCATTTTCTTGATGCAAAACTTGTTTGGGATATTCGGGACTCAGTTCTTGATTTTGTTGATCCAAAACCAGTTTGTCGGTATTCCGGTCTAAATTCTCGATTTTTTTGATGCAAAACTTGTTTTCGGTATTATGAGCTCAGTTCTTGATTTTCTTAATCCAAAACCAGTTTGTTGGTATTCCGGTCTAAATTCTTGATTTTCTTGATGCAAAACTTGTTTTCGGTATTCTGAGCTCAGTTCTTGATTTTCTTGATCCAAAACAAGTTTGTTGGTATTCGGGACTCAGTTCTTGATTTTTTTGATCCAAAACAAGTTTGTTGGTATTCCGGTCTCACTTCTTGATTTTTTTGATGCAAAAACTTGTTTGGGGTATTCGGGACTCAGTTCTTGATTTTCTTAATCCAAAACCAGTTTGTTGGTATTCCGGTCTAAATTCTTGATTTTCTTAATGCAAAACTTGTTTTCGGTATTCTGAGCTCAGTTCTTGATTTTCTTGATCCAAAACAAGTTTGTTGGTCTTCTGGACTCAATTCTTGAGTTTCTTGATGCAAAACTTGTTTGGGGTATTCGGGACTTAGTTCTTGATTTTGTTAATCCAAAACCAGTTTGTTGGTATTCCGGTCTAAATTCTCGATTTTCTTGATGCAAAACTTGTTTTCGGTATTATGAGCTCAGTTCTTGATTTTTTTTATCCAAAACCAGTTTGTTGGTATTCCGGTCTAAATTCTTGATTTTCTTGATGCAAAACTTGTTTTCGGTATTCTGAGCTCAGTTCTTGATTTTCTTGATCCAAAACAAGTTTGTTGGTCTTCTGGACTCAATTCTTGATTTTCTTGATGCAAAACTTGTTTGGGGTATTCGGGACTCAGTCCTTGATTTTCTTGATACAAAACCAGTTTGTTGGTATTCCGATCTAAATTCTTGATTTTCATGATGCAAAACTTGTTTTCGGTATTCTGAGCTCAGTTCTTGATTTTCTAGATCCAAAACAAGTTTGTTGGTTTTCCGGACTCAATTCTTGATTTTCTTGAGGCAAAACTTGTTTTCGGTATTATGAGCTCAGTTCTTGATTTTCTTAATCCAAAACCAGTTTGTTGGTATTCCGGTCTAAATTCTTGATTTTCTTGATGCAAAACTTGTTTTCGGTATTCTGAGCTCAGTTCTTGATTTTCTTGATCCAAAACAAGTTTGTTGGTATTCGGGACTCAGTTCTTGATTTTTTTGATCCAAAACAAGTTTGTTGGTATTCCGGTCTCACTTCTTGATTTTCTTGATGCAAAAACTTGTTTGGGGTATTCGGGACTCAGTTCTTGATTTTCTTAATCCAAAACCAGTTTGTTGGTATTCCGGTCTAAATTCTTGATTTTCTTAATGCAAAACTTGTTTTCGGTATTCTGAGCTCAGTTCTTGATTTTCTTGATCCAAAACAAGTTTGTTGGTCTTCTGGACTCAATTCTTGAGTTTCTTGATGCAAAACTTGTTTGGGGTATTCGGGACTTAGTTCTTGATTTTGTTAATCCAAAACCAGTTTGTTGGTATTCCGGTCTAAATTCTCGATTTTCTTGATGCAAAACTTGTTTTCGGTATTATGAGCTCAGTTCTTGATTTTTTTTATCCAAAACCAGTTTGTTGGTATTCCGGTCTAAATTCTTGATTTTCTTGATGCAAAACTTGTTTTCGGTATTCTGAGCTCAGTTCTTGATTTTCTTGATCCAAAACAAGTTTGTTGGTCTTCTGGACTCAATTCTTGAGTTTCTTGATGCAAAACTTGTTTGGGGTATTCGGGACTTAGTTCTTGATTTTGTTAATCCAAAACCAGTTTGTTGGTATTCCGGTCTAAATTCTCGATTTTCTTGATGCAAAACTTGTTTTCGGTATTATGAGCTCAGTTCTTGATTTTTTTTATCCAAAACCAGTTTGTTGGTATTCCGGTCTAAATTCTCGATTTTCTTGATGCAAAACTTGTTTTCGGTATTATGAGCTCAGTTCTTGATTTTCTTGATCCAAAACCAGTTTGTTGGTATTCCGGTCTAAATTCTTGATTTTCATGATGCAAAACTTGTTTTCGGTATTATGAGCTCAGTTCTTGATTTTTTTTATCCAAAACCAGTTTGTTGGTATTCCGGTCTAAATTCTTGATTTTCTTGATGCAAAACTTGTTTTCGGTATTATGAGCTCAGTTCATGATTTTCTTCATCCAAAACAAGTTTGTTGGTATTGGGGATTCAATTCTTGATTTTCTTGATGCAAAAACTTGTTTGGGGTATTCGGGACTCAGTTCTTGATTTTCTTAATCCAAAACCAGTTTGTTGGTATTCCGGTCTAAATTCTTGATTTTCTTAATGCAAAACTTGTTTTCGGTATTCTGAGCTCAGTTCTTGATTTTCTTGATCCAAAACAAGTTTGTTGGTCTTCTGGACTCAATTCTTGAGTTTCTTGATGCAAAACTTGTTTGGGGTATTCGGGACTTAGTTCTTGATTTTGTTAATCCAAAACCAGTTTGTTGGTATTCCGGTCTAAATTCTCGATTTTCTTGATGCAAAACTTGTTTTCGGTATTATGAGCTCAGTTCTTGATTTTTTTTATCCAAAACCAGTTTGTTGGTATTCCGGTCTAAATTCTTGATTTTCTTGATGCAAAACTTGTTTTCGGTATTTTGAGCTCAGTTCTTGATTTTCTTAATCAAAAACCAGTATGTTGAAATTCTGGTCTAAATTCTCGATTTTCTTGATACAAAACTTGTTTCCGGTATTCTGAGCTCAGTTCTTGATTTTCTTGATCCAAAACAAGTTTGTTGGTCTTCCGGACTCAATTCTTCATTTTCTTGATGCAAAACTTGTTTGGGATATTCGGGACTCAGTTCTTGATTTTGTTGATCCAAAACCAGTTTGTCGGTATTCCGGTCTAAATTCTCGATTTTTTTGATGCAAAACTTGTTTTCGGTATTATGAGCTCAGTTCTTGATTTTCTTAATCCAAAACCAGTTTGTTGGTATTCCGGTCTAAATTCTTGATTTTCTTGATGCAAAACTTGTTTTCGGTATTCTGAGCTCAGTTCTTGATTTTCTTGATCCAAAACAAGTTTGTTGGTATTCGGGACTCAGTTCTTGATTTTTTTGATCCAAAACAAGTTTGTTGGTATTCCGGTCTCACTTCTTGATTTTTTTGATGCAAAAACTTGTTTGGGGTATTCGGGACTCAGTTCTTGATTTTCTTAATCCAAAACCAGTTTGTTGGTATTCCGGTCTAAATTCTTGATTTTCTTAATGCAAAACTTGTTTTCGGTATTCTGAGCTCAGTTCTTGATTTTCTTGATCCAAAACAAGTTTGTTGGTCTTCTGGACTCAATTCTTGAGTTTCTTGATGCAAAACTTGTTTGGGGTATTCGGGACTTAGTTCTTGATTTTGTTAATCCAAAACCAGTTTGTTGGTATTCCGGTCTAAATTCTCGATTTTCTTGATGCAAAACTTGTTTTCGGTATTATGAGCTCAGTTCTTGATTTTTTTTATCCAAAACCAGTTTGTTGGTATTCCGGTCTAAATTCTTGATTTTCTTGATGCAAAACTTGTTTTCGGTATTCTGAGCTCAGTTCTTGATTTTCTTGATCCAAAACAAGTTTGTTGGTCTTCTAGACTCAATTCTTGATTTTCTTGATGCAAAACTTGTTTGGGGTATTCGGGACTCAGTCCTTGATTTTCTTGATACAAAACCAGTTTGTTGGTATTCCGATCTAAATTCTTGATTTTCATGATGCAAAACTTGTTTTCGGTATTCTGAGCTCAGTTCTTGATTTTCTAGATCCAAAACAAGTTTGTTGGTTTTCCGGACTCAATTCTTGATTTTCTTGAGGCAAAACTTGTTTTCGGTATTATGAGCTCAGTTCTTGATTTTCTTAATCCAAAACCAGTTTGTTGGTATTCCGGTCTAAATTCTTGATTTTCTTGATGCAAAACTTGTTTTCGGTATTCTGAGCTCAGTTCTTGATTTTCTTGATCCAAAACAAGTTTGTTGGTATTCGGGACTCAGTTCTTGATTTTTTTGATCCAAAACAAGTTTGTTGGTATTCCGGTCTCACTTCTTGATTTTTTTGATGCAAAAACTTGTTTGGGGTATTCGGGACTCAGTTCTTGATTTTCTTAATCCAAAACCAGTTTGTTGGTATTCCGGTCTAAATTCTTGATTTTCTTAATGCAAAACTTGTTTTCGGTATTCTGAGCTCAGTTCTTGATTTTCTTGATCCAAAACAAGTTTGTTGGTCTTCTGGACTCAATTCTTGAGTTTCTTGATGCAAAACTTGTTTGGGGTATTCGGGACTTAGTTCTTGATTTTGTTAATCCAAAACCAGTTTGTTGGTATTCCGGTCTAAATTCTCGATTTTCTTGATGCAAAACTTGTTTTCGGTATTATGAGCTCAGTTCTTGATTTTTTTTATCCAAAACCAGTTTGTTGGTATTCCGGTCTAAATTCTTGATTTTCTTGATGCAAAACTTGTTTTCGGTATTCTGAGCTCAGTTCTTGATTTTCTTGATCCAAAACAAGTTTGTTGGTCTTCTGGACTCAATTCTTGAGTTTCTTGATGCAAAACTTGTTTGGGGTATTCGGGACTTAGTTCTTAATTTTGTTAATCCAAAACCAGTTTGTTGGTATTCCGGTCTAAATTCTCGATTTTCTTGATGCAAAACTTGTTTTCGGTATTATGAGCTCAGTTCTTGATTTTTTTTATCCAAAACCAGTTTGTTGGTATTCCGGTCTAAATTCTCGATTTTCTTGATGCAAAACTTGTTTTCGGTATTATGAGCTCAGTTCTTGATTTTCTTGATCCAAAACCAGTTTGTTGGTATTCCGGTCTAAATTCTTGATTTTCATGATGCAAAACTTGTTTTCGGTATTATGAGCTCAGTTCTTGATTTTTTTTATCCAAAACCAGTTTGTTGGTATTCCGGTCTAAATTCTTGATTTTCTTGATGCAAAACTTGTTTTCGGTATTATGAGCTCAGTTCATGATTTTCTTCATCCAAAACAAGTTTGTTGGTATTGGGGATTCAATTCTTGATTTTCTTGATGCAAAAACTTGTTTGGGGTATTCGGGACTCAGTTCTTGATTTTCTTAATCCAAAACCAGTTTGTTGGTATTCCGGTCTAAATTCTTGATTTTCTTAATGCAAAACTTGTTTTCGGTATTCTGAGCTCAGTTCTTGATTTTCTTGATCCAAAACAAGTTTGTTGGTCTTCTGGACTCAATTCTTGAGTTTCTTGATGCAAAACTTGTTTGGGGTATTCGGGACTTAGTTCTTGATTTTGTTAATCCAAAACCAGTTTGTTGGTATTCCGGTCTAAATTCTCGATTTTCTTGATGCAAAACTTGTTTTCGGTATTATGAGCTCAGTTCTTGATTTTTTTTATCCAAAACCAGTTTGTTGGTATTCCGGTCTAAATTCTTGATTTTCTTGATGCAAAACTTGTTTTCGGTATTCTGAGCTCAGTTCTTGATTTTCTTGATCCAAAACAAGTTTGTTGGTCTTCTGGACTCAATTCTTGATTTTCTTGATGCAAAACTTGTTTGGGGTATTCGGGACTCAGTCCTTGATTTTCTTGATACAAAACCAGTTTGTTGGTATTCCGATCTAAATTCTTGATTTTCATGATGCAAAACTTGTTTTCGGTATTCTGAGCTCAGTTCTTGATTTTCTAGATCCAAAACAAGTTTGTTGGTTTTCCGGACTCAATTCTTGATTTTCTTGAGGCAAAACTTGTTTTCGGTATTATGAGCTCAGTTCTTGATTTTCTTAATCCAAAACCAGTTTGTTGGTATTCCGGTCTAAATTCTTGATTTTCTTGATGCAAAACTTGTTTTCGGTATTATGAGCTCAGTTCTTGATTTTTTTTATCCAAAACCAGTTTGTTGGTATTCCGGTCTAAATTCTTGATTTTCTTGATGCAAAACTTGTTTTCGGTATTCTGAGCTCAGTTCTTGATTTTCTTGATCCAAAACAAGTTTGTTGGTCTTCTGGACTCAATTCTTGATTTTCTTGATGCAAAACTTGTTTGGGGTATTCGGGACTCAGTCCTTGATTTTCTTGATACAAAACCAGTTTGTTGGTATTCCGATCTAAATTCTTGATTTTCATGATGCAAAACTTGTTTTCGGTATTCTGAGCTCAGTTCTTGATTTTCTAGATCCAAAACAAGTTTGTTGGTTTTCCGGACTCAATTCTTGATTTTCTTGAGGCAAAACTTGTTTTCGGTATTATGAGCTCAGTTCTTGATTTTCTTAATCCAAAACCAGTTTGTTGGTATTCCGGTCTAAATTCTTGATTTTCTTGATGCAAAACTTGTTTTCGGTATTCTGAGCTCAGTTCTTGATTTTCTTGATCCAAAACAAGTTTGTTGGTATTCGGGACTCAGTTCTTGATTTTTTTGATCCAAAACAAGTTTGTTGGTATTCCGGTCTCACTTCTTGATTTTCTTGATGCAAAAACTTGTTTGGGGTATTCGGGACTCAGTTCTTGATTTTCTTAATCCAAAACCAGTTTGTTGGTATTCCGGTCTAAATTCTTGATTTTCTTAATGCAAAACTTGTTTTCGGTATTCTGAGCTCAGTTCTTGATTTTCTTGATCCAAAACAAGTTTGTTGGTCTTCTGGACTCAATTCTTGAGTTTCTTGATGCAAAACTTGTTTGGGGTATTCGGGACTTAGTTCTTGATTTTGTTAATCCAAAACCAGTTTGTTGGTATTCCGGTCTAAATTCTCGATTTTCTTGATGCAAAACTTGTTTTCGGTATTATGAGCTCAGTTCTTGATTTTTTTTATCCAAAACCAGTTTGTTGGTATTCCGGTCTAAATTCTTGATTTTCTTGATGCAAAACTTGTTTTCGGTATTCTGAGCTCAGTTCTTGATTTTCTTGATCCAAAACAAGTTTGTTGGTCTTCTGGACTCAATTCTTGATTTTCTTGATGCAAAACTTGTTTGGGGTATTCGGGACTCAGTCCTTGATTTTCTTGATACAAAACCAGTTTGTTGGTATTCCGATCTAAATTCTTGATTTTCATGATGCAAAACTTGTTTTCGGTATTCTGAGCTCAGTTCTTGATTTTCTAGATCCAAAACAAGTTTGTTGGTTTTCCGGACTCAATTCTTGATTTTCTTGAGGCAAAACTTGTTTTCGGTATTATGAGCTCAGTTCTTGATTTTCTTAATCCAAAACCAGTTTGTTGGTATTCCGGTCTAAATTCTTGATTTTCTTGATGCAAAACTTGTTTTCGGTATTCTGAGCTCAGTTCTTGATTTTCTTGATCCAAAACAAGTTTGTTGGTATTCGGGACTCAGTTCTTGATTTTTTTGATCCAAAACAAGTTTGTTGGTATTCCGGTCTCACTTCTTGATTTTCTTGATGCAAAAACTTGTTTGGGGTATTCGGGACTCAGTTCTTGATTTTCTTAATCCAAAACCAGTTTGTTGGTATTCCGGTCTAAATTCTTGATTTTCTTAATGCAAAACTTGTTTTCGGTATTCTGAGCTCAGTTCTTGATTTTCTTGATCCAAAACAAGTTTGTTGGTCTTCTGGACTCAATTCTTGAGTTTCTTGATGCAAAACTTGTTTGGGGTATTCGGGACTTAGTTCTTGATTTTGTTAATCCAAAACCAGTTTGTTGGTATTCCGGTCTAAATTCTCGATTTTCTTGATGCAAAACTTGTTTTCGGTATTATGAGCTCAGTTCTTGATTTTTTTTATCCAAAACCAGTTTGTTGGTATTCCGGTCTAAATTCTTGATTTTCTTGATGCAAAACTTGTTTTCGGTATTCTGAGCTCAGTTCTTGATTTTCTTGATCCAAAACAAGTTTGTTGGTCTTCTGGACTCAATTCTTGAGTTTCTTGATGCAAAACTTGTTTGGGGTATTCGGGACTTAGTTCTTGATTTTGTTAATCCAAAACCAGTTTGTTGGTATTCCGGTCTAAATTCTCGATTTTCTTGATGCAAAACTTGTTTTCGGTATTATGAGCTCAGTTCTTGATTTTTTTTATCCAAAACCAGTTTGTAGGTATTCCGGTCTAAATTCTTGATTTTCTTGATGCAAAACTTGTTTTCGGTATTCTGAACTCAGTTCTTGATTTTCTTAATCAAAAACCAGTGTGTTGAAATTCTGGTCTAAATTCTCGATTTTCTTGATACAAAACTTGTTTCCGGTATTCTGAGCTCAGTTCTTGATTTTCTTGATCCAAAACAAGTTTGTTGGTCTTCCGGACTCAATTCTTCATTTTCTTGATGCAAAACTTGTTTGGGATATTCGGGACTCAGTTCTTGATTTTGTTGATCCAAAACCAGTTTGTCGGTATTCCGGTCTAAATTCTCGATTTTCTTGATGCAAAACTTGTTTTCGGTATTATGAGCTCAGTTCTTGATTTTCTTAATCCAAAACCAGTTTGTTGGTATTCCGGTCTAAATTCTTGATTTTCTTGATGCAAAACTTGTTTTCGGTATTCTGAGCTCAGTTCTTGATTTTCTTGATCCAAAACAAGTTTGTTGGTATTCGGGACTCAGTTCTTGATTTTTTTGATCCAAAACAAGTTTGTTGGTATTCCGGTCTCACTTCTTGATTTTCTTGATGCAAAAACTTGTTTGGGGTATTCGGGACTCAGTTCTTGATTTTCTTAATCCAAAACCAGTTTGTTGGTATTCCGGTCTAAATTCTTGATTTTCTTAATGCAAAACTTGTTTTCGGTATTCTGAGCTCAGTTCTTGATTTTCTTGATCCAAAACAAGTTTGTTGGTCTTCTGGACTCAATTCTTGAGTTTCTTGATGCAAAACTTGTTTGGGGTATTCGGGACTTAGTTCTTGATTTTGTTAATCCAAAACCAGTTTGTTGGTATTCCGGTCTAAATTCTCGATTTTCTTGATGCAAAACTTGTTTTCGGTATTATGAGCTCAGTTCTTGCTTTTTTTTATCCAAAACCAGTTTGTTGGTATTCCGGTCTAAATTCTTGATTTTCTTGATGCAAAACTTGTTTTCGGTATTCTGAGCTCAGTTCTTGATTTTCTTGATCCAAAACAAGTTTGTTGGTCTTCTGGACTCAATTCTTGATTTTCTTGAGGCAAAACTTGTTTGGGGTATTATGAGATCAGTTCTTGATTTTCTTCATCCAAAACAAGTTTGTTGGTATTGGGAATTCAATTCTTGATTTTCTTGATGCAAAAACTTGTTTGGGGTATTCGGGACTCAGTTCTTGATTTTCTTAATCCAGAACCAGTATGTTGGAATTCCGGTCTAAATTCTCGATTTTCTTGATGCAAAACTTGTTTCCGGTATTCTGAGCTCATTTCTTGATTTTCTTGATCCAAAATAGGTTTGTTGGTCTTCCGGACTCAATTCTTCATTTTCTTGATGCAAAATTTGTTTGGGGTATTCGGAACTCAGTCCTTGATTTTCTTGATACAAAACCAGTTTGTTGGTATTCCGGTCTAAATTCTTGATTTTCTTAATGCAAAACTTGTTTTCGGTATTCTGAGCTCAGTTCTTGATTTTCTTGATCCAAAACAAGTTTGTTGGTCTTCTGGACTCAATTCTTGATTTTCTTGAGGCAAAACTTGTTTGGGGTATTATGAGCTCAGTTCTTGATTTTCTTCATCCAAAACAAGTTTGTTGGTATTGGGAATTCAATTCTTGATTTTCTTGATGCAAAAACTTGTTTGGGGTATTCGGGACTCAGTTCTTGATTTTCTTAATCCAGAACCAGTATGTTGGAATTCCGGTCTAAATTCTCGATTTTCTTGATGCAAAACTTGTTTCCGGTATTCTGAGCTCATTTCTTGATTTTCTTGATCCAAAATAGGTTTGTTGGTCTTCCGGACTCAATTCTTCATTTTCTTGATGCAAAACTTGTTTGGGGTATTCGGGACTCAGTCCTTGATTTTCTTGATCCAAAACCAGTTTGTTGGTATTCCGGTCTAAATTCTTGATTTTCATGATGCAAAACTTGTTTTCGGTATTCTGAGCTCAGTTCTTGATTTTCTAGATCCAAAACAAGTTTGTTGGTTTTCCGGACTCAATTCTTGATTTTCTTGAGGCAAAACTTGTTTGGGGTATTATGAGCTCAGTTCTTGATTTTCTTCATCCAAAACAAGTTTGTTGGTATTGGGAATTCAATTCTTGATTTTCTTGATGCAAAAACTTGTTTGGGGTATTCGGGACTCAGTTCTTGATTTTCTTAATCCAGAACCAGTATGTTGGAATTCCGGTCTAAATTCTCGATTTTCTTGATGCAAAACTTGTTTCCGGTATTCTGAGCTCATTTCTTGATTTTCTTGATCCAAAATAGGTTTGTTGGTCTTCCGGACTCAATTCTTCATTTTCTTGATGCAAAATTTGTTTGGGGTATTCGGAACTCAGTCCTTGATTTTCTTGATACAAAACCAGTTTGTTGGTATTCCGGTCTAAATTCTTGATTTTCTTAATGCAAAACTTGTTTTCGGTATTCTGAGCTCAGTTCTTGATTTTCTTGATCCAAAACAAGTTTGTTGGTTTCCGGACTCAATTCTTGATTTTCTTGAGGCAAAACTTGTTTGGGGTATTATGAGCTCAGTTGTTGATTTTCTTCATCCAAAACAAGTTTGTTGGTATTGGGAATTCAATTCTTGATTTTCATGATGCAAGACTTGTTTTCGGTATTCTGAGCTCAGTTCTTGATTTTCTAGATCCAAAACTAGTTTGTTGGTTTTCCGGACTCAATTCTTGATTTTCTTGAGGCAAAACTTGTTTGGGGTATTATGAGCTCAGTTCTTGATTTTCATCATCCAAAACAAGTTTGTTGGTATTGGGAATTCAATTCTTGATTTTCTTGATGCAAAAACTTGTTTGGGATATTCGGGACTCAGTTCTTGATTTTCTTAATCAAAAACCAGTATGTTGAAATTCTGGTCTAAATTCTAGATTTTCTTGATACAAAACTTGTTTCCGGTATTCTGAGCTCAGTTCTTGATTTTCTTGATCCAAAACAAGTTTGTTGGTCTTCCGGACTCAATTCTTCATTTTCTTGATGCAAAACTTGTTTGGGATATTCGGTACTCAGTTCTTGATTTTGTTGATCCAAAACCAGTTTGTTGGTATTCCGGTCTAAATTTCTCGATTTTTTTGATGCAAAACTTGTTTTCGGTATTATGAGCTCAGTTCTTGATTTTTTTTATCCAAAACCAGTTTGTTGGTATTCCGGTCTAAATTCTTGATTTTCTTGATGCAAAACTTGTTTTCGGTATTCTGAGCTCAGTTCTTGATTTTCTTGATCCAAAACAAGTTTGTTGGTCTTCTGGACTCAATTATTGATTTTCTTGATGCAAAACTTGTTTGGGGTATTCGGGACTCAGTCCTTGATTTTCTTGATTCAAAACCAGTTTGTTGGTATTCCGGTCTAAATTCTTGATTTTCATGATGCAAAACTTGTTTTCGGTATTCTGAGCTCAGTTCTTGATTTTGTAGATCCAAAACAACTTTGTTGGTCTTCCGGACTCAATTCTTGATTTTCTTGAGGCAAAACTTGTTTGGGGTATTATGAGCTCAGTTCATGATTTTCTTCATCCAAAACAAGTTTGTTCGTATTGGGGATTCAATTCTTGATTTTCTTGATGCAAAAACTTGTTTGGGGTATTCGGGACTCAGTTCTTGATTTTCTTGATCCAAAACCAGTTTGTTGGTATTCCGGTCTAAATTCTTGATTTTCATGATGCAAAACTTATTTTCGGTATTCTGAGATCAGTTCTTGATTTTCTTGATCCAAAACAAATTTGTTGGTCTTCCGGACTCAATTCTTGATTTTCTTGATGCAAAACTTGTTTGGGGTATTCGGGACTCAGTTCTTGATTTTGTTGATCCAAAACCAGTTTGTTGGTATTCCGGTCTAAATTCTCGATTTTATTGATGCAAAACTTGTTTCCGGTATTCTGAGCTCAGTTCTTTATTTTCTTAATCCAAAACAAGTTTGTTGGTCTTCCGGACTCAATTCTTCATTTTCTTGATGCAAAATTTGTTTGGTCTATTCGGAACTCAGTCCTTTATTTTCTTGATCCAAAACTACTTTATTGGTATTCTGGTCTAAATTCGTGATTTTCTTGATGCAAAACATGTTTTCGGTATTCTGAACTCAGTTGTTGATTTTCTTGATCTAAAAGAAGTTTGTTGGTCTTCTGGACTCAATTCTTGATTTTTTTAATGTAAAACTTGTTTGGGGTATTCGGGACTCAGTTCTTCATTTTCTTGATCCAAAACCAGTTTGTTGGTATTCCGGTCTATATTCTCGATTTTCTTAATGCAAAACTTGTTTTCGGTATTATGATCTCAGTTCTTGATTTTCTTAATCAAAAACCAGTATGTTGGAATTCTGGTCTAAATTCTTGATTTTCTTGATACAAAACAAGTTTGTTGGTCTGCCGGACTCAATTCTTGATTTTCTTGATGCAAAACTTGTTTGGGGTATTCGGGACTCAGTTCTTGATTTTGTTGATCCAAAACCAGTTTGTTGGTATTCCGGTATAAATTCTCGATTTTCTTGATGCAAAACTTGTTTCCGGTATTCTGAACTCAGTTCTTGATTTTCTTGATCCAATACAAGTTTATTGGTCTTCCGGACTCAATTCTTCATTTTCTTGATGCAAAATTTGTTTGGGCTAGTCGGAACTCAGTTCTTGATTTTCTTGATTCAAAACCAGTTTATTGGTATTCTGGTCTAAATTCGTGATTTTCTTGATGCAAAACTTGTTTTCGGTATTCTGAACTCAGTTCTTGATTTTCTTGATCCAAAAGAAGTTTGTTGGTCTTCTGGACTCAATTCTTGATTTTTTTGATGTAAAACTTGTTTGGGGTATTCGGGAGTTAGTTCTTCATTTTCTTGATCCAATACCAGTTTGTTGGTATTCCGGTCTAAATTCTCGATTTTCTTAATGCAAAACTTGTTTTCGGTATTATGAGCTCAGTTTTTGATTTTTTTTATCCAAAACCAGTTTGTTGGTATTCCGGTCTAAATTCTTAATTTTCTTAATGCAAAACTTGTTTTCGGTATTCTGAGCTCAGTTCTTGATTTTCTTGATCCAAAACAAGTTTGTTGGTCTTCTGGACTCAATTCTTGAGTTTCTTGATGCAAAACTTGTTTGGGGTATTCGGGACTCAGTTCTTAATTTTGTTGATCCAAAACCAGTTTGTTGGTATTCCGGTCTAAATTCTCGATTTTCTTAATGCAAAACTTGTTTTCGGTATTATGAGCTCAGTTCTTGATTTTCTTTATCCAAAACAAGTTTGTCGGTCTTCCGGACTCAATTCTTGATTTTTTTGATGTAAAACTTGTTTGGGGTATTCGGGAGTTAGTTCTTCATTTTCTTGATCCAATACCAGTTTGTTGGTATTCCGGTCTAAATTCTTGATTTTCACGATGCAAAACTTGTTTTCGGTATTCTGAGCTCAGTTGTTGATTATCCTGATCCAAAACAAGTTTGTTGGTCTTCTGGACTCAATTCTTGAGTTTCTTGATGCAAAACTTGTTTGGGGTATTCGGGACTCAGTTCTTGATTTTGTTGATTCAAAACCAGTTTGTTGGTATTCCGGTATAAATTCTCGATTTTCTTGATGCAAAACTTGTTTCCGGTATTCTGAGCTCAGTTCTTGATTTTTTTGATCCAAAACAAGTTTGTTGGTCTTCCGGACTCAATTCTTCATTTTCTTGATGCAAAATTTGTTTGGGGTATTCGGAACTCAGTCTTTGATTTTCTTGATTCAAAACAAGTTTATTGGTATTCTGGTCTAAATTCGTGATTTTCTTGATACAAAACTTGTTTTCGGTATTCTGAACTCAGTTCTTGATTTTCTTGATCCAAAAGAAGTTTGTTGGTCTTCTGGACTCAATTCTTGATTTTTTTGATGTAAAACTTGTTTGGGGTATTCGGGAGTCAGTTCTTCATTTTCTTGATCCAATACCAGTTTGTTGGTATTCCGGTCTAAATTCTCGATTTTCTTAATGCAAAACTTGTTTTCGGTATTATGAGCTCAGTTCTTGATTTTTTTTATCCAAAACCAGTTTGTTGGTATTCCGGTCTAAATTCTTGATTTTCTTGATGCAAAACTTGTTTTCGGTATTCTGAGCTCAGTTCTTGATTTTCTTGATCCAAAACAAGTTTGTTGGTCTTCTGGACTCAATTCTTGAGTTTCTTGATGCAAAACTTGTTTGGGGTATTCGGGACTCAGTTCTTGATTTTGTTGATCCAAAACCAGTTTGTTGGTATTCCGGTCTAAATTCTCGATTTTCTTAATGCAAAACTTGTTTTCGGTATTATGAGCTCAGTTCTTGATTTTCTTGATCCAAAACAAGTTTGTTGGTCTTCTGGACTCAATTCTTGAGTTTCTTGATGCAAAACTTGTTTGGGGTATTCGGGACTCAGTTGTTGATTTTTTTGATCCAAAACCAGTTTGTTGGTATTCCGGTCTAAATTCTCGATTTTCTTAATGCAAAACTTGTTTTCGGTATTATGAGCTCAGTTCTTGATTTTCTTTATCCAAAACAACTTTGTTGGTCTTCCGGACTCAATTCTTGATTTTTTTGATGCAAAACTTGTTCGGGGTATTCGGAACTCAGTCCTTGATTTTCTTGATCCAAAACAAGTTTGTTGGTATTCCGGTCTAAATTCTCGATTTTCTTAATGCAAAACTTGTTTTCGGTATTCTGAGCTCAGTTCTTGATTTTCTTGATCCAAAACAAGTTTGTTGGTCTTCTGGACTCAATTCTTGAGTTTCTTGATGCAAAACTTGTTTGGGGTATTCGGGACTCAGTTTTTGATTTTGTTGATCCAAAACCAGTTTGTTGGTATTCCGGTATAAATTCTCGATTTTCTTGATGCAAAACTTGTTTCCGGTATTCTGTGCTCAGTTCTTGATTTTCTTGATCCAAAACAAGTTTGTTGGTCTTCCGGACTCAATTCTTCATTTTCTTGATGCAAAATTTGTTTGGGGTATTCGGAACTCAGTCTTTGATTTTCTTCATTCAAAACAAGTTTATTGGTATTCCTGTCTAAATTCTCGATTTTCTTAATGCAAAACTTGTTTTCGGTATTATGAGCTCAGTTCTTGATTTTCATTATCCAAAACAAGTTTGTCGGTCTTCCGGACTCAATTCTTGATTTTCTTGATGCAAAACTTGTTTGGGGTATTCGGAAATCAGTCCTTGATTTTCTTGATCCAAAACATGTTTGTTGGTATTCCGGTCTAAATTCTTGATTTTCACGATGCAAAACTTGTTTTCGGTATTCTGAGCTCAGTTGTTGATTATCCTGATCCAAAACAAGTTTGTTGGTCTTCTGGACTCAATTCTTGAGTTTCTTGATGCAAAACTTGTTTGGGGTATTCGGGACTCAGTTCTTGATTTTGTTGATCCAAAACCAGTTTGTTGGTATTCCGGTATAAATTCTCGATTTTCTTGATGCAAAACTTGTTTCCGGTATTCTGAGCTCAGTTCTTAATTTTTTTGATCCAAAACAAGTTTGTTGGTCTTCCGGACTCAATTCTTCATTTTCTTGATGCAAAATTTGTTTGGGTTATTCGGAACTCAGTCTTTGATTTTCTTGATTCAAAACAAGTTTATTGGTATTCTGGTCTAAATTCGTGATTTTCTTGATGCAAAACTTGTTTTCGGTATTCTGAACTCAGTTCTTAATTTGTTGATCCAAAAGAAGTTTGTTGGTCTTCTGGACTCAATTCTAGATTTTTTTGATGTAAAACTTGTTTGGGGTATTCGGGAGTCAGTTCTTCATTTTCTTGATCCAATACCAGTTTGTTGGTATTCCGGTCTAAATTCTCGATTTTCTTAATGCAAAACTTGTTTTCGGTATTATGAGCTCAGTTCTTCATTTTCTTGATCCAAAACCAGTTTGTTGGTATTCCGGTCTAAATTCTCGATTTTCTTAATGCAAAACTTGTTTTCGGTATTATGAGCTCAGTTCTTGATTTTCTTTATCCAAAACAAGTTTGTCGATCTTGCGGACTCAATTCTTGATTTTCTTGATGCAAAACTTGTTTGGGGTATTCGGGACTCAGTTCTTGATTTTGTTGATCCAAAACCAGTTTGTTGGTATTCCGGTCTAAATTCTCGATTTTCTTAATGCAAAACTTGTTTTCGGTATTATGAGCTCAGTTCTTGATTTTCTTTATCCAAAACAAGTTTGTCGGTCTTCCGGACTCAATTCTTGATTTTCTTGATGCAAAACTTGTTTGGGGTATTCGGAACTCAGTCCTTTATTTTCTTGATCCAAAACAAGTTTGTTGGTATTCCGGTCTAAAGTCTCGATTTTCTTAATGCAAAACTTGTTTTCGGTATTCTGAGCTCAGTTCTTGATTTTCTTGATCCAAAACAAGTTTGTTGGTCTTCTGGACTCAATTCTTGAGTTTCTTGATGCAAAACTTGTTTGCGGTATTCGGGACTCAGTTCTTGATTTTGTTGATCCAAAACCAGTTTGTTGGTATTCCGGTATAAATTCTCGATTTTCTTGATGCAAAACTTGTTTCCGGTATTCTGAGCTCAGTTCTTGATTTTCTTGATCCAAAACAAGTTTGTTGGTCTTCCGGACTCAATTCTTCATTTTCTTGATGCAAAATTTGTTTGGGGTATTCGGAACTCAGTCTTTGATTTTCTTCATTCAAAACAAGTTTATTGGTATTCTGGTCTAAATTCGTGATTTTCTTGATACAAAACTTGTTTTCGGTATTCTGAACTCAGTTCTTGATTTTCTTGATCCAAAAGAAGTTTGTTGGTCTTCTGGACTCAATTCTTGATTTTTTTGATGTAAAACTTGTTTGGGGTATTCGGGAGTCAGTTCTTCATTTTCTTGATCCAATACCAGTTTGTTGGTATTCCGGTCTAAATTCTCGATTTTCTTAATGCAAAACTTGTTTTCGGTATTATGAGCTCAGTTCTTGATTTTTTTTATCCAAAACCAGTTTGTTGGTATTCCGGTCTAAATTCTTGATTTTCTTGATGCAAAACTTGTTTTCGGTATTCTGAGCTCAGTTCTTGATTTTCTTGATCCAAAACAAGTTTGTTGGTCTTCTGGACTCAATTCTTGAGTTTCTTGATGCAAAACTTGTTTGGGGTATTCGGGACTCAGTTCTTGATTTTGTTGATCCAAAACCAGTTTGTTGGTATTCCGGTCTAAATTCTCGATTTTCTTAATGCAAAACTTGTTTTCGGTATTATGAGCTCAGTTCTTGATTTTCTTGATCCAAAACAAGTTTGTTGGTCTTCTGGACTCAATTCTTGAGTTTCTTGATGCAAAACTTGTTTGGGGTATTCGGGACTCAGTTGTTGATTTTTTTGATCCAAAACCAGTTTGTTGGTATTCCGGTCTAAATTCTCGATTTTCTTAATGCAAAACTTGTTTTCGGTATTATGAGCTCAGTTCTTGATTTTCTTTATCCAAAACAACTTTGTTGGTCTTCCGGACTCAATTCTTGATTTTTTTGATGCAAAACTTGTTCGGGGTATTCGGAACTCAGTCCTTGATTTTCTTGATCCAAAACAAGTTTGTTGGTATTCCGGTCTAAATTCTCGATTTTCTTAATGCAAAACTTGTTTTCGGTATTCTGAGCTCAGTTCTTGATTTTCTTGATCCAAAACAAGTTTGTTGGTCTTCTGGACTCAATTCTTGAGTTTCTTGATGCAAAACTTGTTTGGGGTATTCGGGACTCAGTTTTTGATTTTGTTGATCCAAAACCAGTTTGTTGGTATTCCGGTATAAATTCTCGATTTTCTTGATGCAAAACTTGTTTCCGGTATTCTGTGCTCAGTTCTTGATTTTCTTGATCCAAAACAAGTTTGTTGGTCTTCCGGACTCAATTCTTCATTTTCTTGATGCAAAATTTGTTTGGGGTATTCGGAACTCAGTCTTTGATTTTCTTCATTCAAAACAAGTTTATTGGTATTCCTATCTAAATTCTCGATTTTCTTAATGCAAAACTTGTTTTCGGTATTATGAGCTCAGTTCTTGATTTTCATTATCCAAAACAAGTTTGTCGGTCTTCCGGACTCAATTCTTGATTTTCTTGATGCAAAACTTGTTTGGGGTATTCGGAAATCAGTCCTTGATTTTCTTGATCCAAAACATGTTTGTTGGTATTCCGGTCTAAATTCTTGATTTTCACGATGCAAAACTTGTTTTCGGTATTCTGAGCTCAGTTGTTGATTATCCTGATCCAAAACAAGTTTGTTGGTCTTCTGGACTCAATTCTTGAGTTTCTTGATGCAAAACTTGTTTGGGGTATTCGGGACTCAGTTCTTGATTTTGTTGATCCAAAACCAGTTTGTTGGTATTCCGGTATAAATTCTCGATTTTCTTGATGCAAAACTTGTTTCCGGTATTCTGAGCTCAGTTCTTAATTTTTTTGATCCAAAACAAGTTTGTTGGTCTTCCGGACTCAATTCTTCATTTTCTTGATGCAAAATTTGTTTGGGTTATTCGGAACTCAGTCTTTGATTTTCTTGATTCAAAACAAGTTTATTGGTATTCTGGTCTAAATTCGTGATTTTCTTGATGCAAAACTTGTTTTCGGTATTCTGAACTCAGTTCTTAATTTGTTGATCCAAAAGAAGTTTGTTGGTCTTCTGGACTCAATTCTAGATTTTTTTGATGTAAAACTTGTTTGGGGTATTCGGGAGTCAGTTCTTCATTTTCTTGATCCAATACCAGTTTGTTGGTATTCCGGTCTAAATTCTCGATTTTCTTAATGCAAAACTTGTTTTCGGTATTATGAGCTCAGTTCTTCATTTTCTTGATCCAAAACCAGTTTGTTGGTATTCCGGTCTAAATTCTCGATTTTCTTAATGCAAAACTTGTTTTCGGTATTATGAGCTCAGTTCTTGATTTTCTTTATCCAAAACAAGTTTGTCGATCTTCCGGACTCAATTCTTGATTTTCTTGATGCAAAACTTGTTTGGGGTATTCGGGACTCAGTTCTTGATTTTGTTGATCCAAAACCAGTTTGTTGGTATTCCGGTCTAAATTCTCGATTTTCTTAATGCAAAACTTGTTTTCGGTATTATGAGCTCAGTTCTTGATTTTCTTTATCCAAAACAAGTTTGTCGGTCTTCCGGACTCAATTCTTGATTTTCTTGATGCAAAACTTGTTTGGGGTATTCGGAACTCAGTCCTTTATTTTCTTGATCCAAAACAAGTTTGTTGGTATTCCGGTCTAAAGTCTCGATTTTCTTAATGCAAAACTTGTTTTCGGTATTCTGAGCTCAGTTCTTGATTTTCTTGATCCAAAACAAGTTTGTTGGTCTTCTGGACTCAATTCTTGAGTTTCTTGATGCAAAACTTGTTTGCGGTATTCGGGACTCAGTTCTTGATTTTGTTGATCCAAAACCAGTTTGTTGGTATTCCGGTATAAATTCTCGATTTTCTTGATGCAAAACTTGTTTCCGGTATTCTGAGCTCAGTTCTTGATTTTCTTGATCCAAAACAAGTTTGTTGGTCTTCCGGACTCAATTCTTCATTTTCTTGATGCAAAATTTGTTTGGGGTATTCGGAACTCAGTCTTTGATTTTCTTCATTCAAAACAAGTTTATTGGTATTCTGGTCTAAATTCGTGATTTTCTTAATGCAAAACTTGTTTTCGGTATTCTGAACTCAGTTCTTGATTTTCTTGATCCAAAAGAAGTTTGTTGGTCTTCTGGACTCAATTCTTGATTTTTTTGATGTAAAACTTGTTTGGGGTATTCGGGACTTAGTTCTTCATTTTCTTGATCCAAAACCAGTTTGTTGGTATTCCGGTCTAAATTCTCGATTTTCTTAATGCAAAACTTATTTTCGGTATTATGAGCTCAGTTCTTGATTTTCTTTATCCAAAACAAGTTTGTCGGTCTTCCGGACTCAATTCTTGATTTTCTTGATGCAAAACTTGTTTGGGGTATTCGGAACTCAGTCCTTGATTTTCTTGATCCAAAACAAGTTTGTTGGTATTCCGGTCTAAATTCTTGATTTTCACGATGCAAAACTTGTTTTCGATATTCTGAGCTCAGTTCTTGATTTTCTTGATCCAAAACAAGTTTGTTGGTCTTCTGGACTCAATTCTTGAGTTTCTTGATGCAAAACTTGTTTGGGGTATTCGGGACTCAGTTCTTGATTTTGTTGATCCAAAACCAGTTTGTTGGTATTCCGGTATAAATTCTCGATTTTCTTGATGCAAAACTTGTTTCCGGTATTCTGAGCTCAGTTCTTGATTTTCTTGATCCAAAACAAGTTTGTCGGTCTTCCGGACTCAATTCTTTATTTTCTTGATGCAAAATTTGTTTGGGGTATTCGGAACTCAGTCTTTGATTTTCTTCATTCAAAACAAGTTTATTGGTATTCTGGTCTAAATTCGTGATTTTCTTAATGCAAAACTTGTTTTCGGTATTCTGAACTCAGTTCTTGATTTTCCTGATCCAAGACAAGTTTGTTGGTCTTCTGGACTCAATTCTTGAGTTTCTTGATGCAAAACTTGTTTGAGGTATTCGGAACTCAGTTCTTGATTTTGTTGATCCAAAACCAGTTTGTTGGTATTCCGGTATAAATTCTCGATTTTCATGATGCAAAACTTGTTTCCGGTATTCTGAGCTCAGTTCTTGATTTTCTTGATCCAAAACAAGTTTGTTGGTCTTCCGGACTCAATTCTTCATTTTCTTGATGCAAAATTTGTTTGGGGTATTCGGAACTCAGTCTTTGATTTTCTTCAATCAAAACAAGTTTATTGGTATTCCGGACTCAATTCTCGATTTTCTTAATGCAAAACTTGTTTTCGGTATTCTGAACTCAGTTCTTGATTTTCTTGATCTAAAAAAAGTTTGTTGGTCTTCTGGACTCAATTCTTGATTTTTTTGATGTAAAACTTGTTTGGGGTATTCGGGACTCAGTTCTTCATTTTTTTGATCCAAAACCAGTTTGTTGGTATTCCGGTCTATATTCTCGATTTTATTAATGCAAAACTTGTTTTCGGTATTATGAGCTCAGTTCTTGATTTTCTTAATCAAAAACCAGTATGTTGGAATTCTGGTCTAAATTCTTGATTTTCTTGATACAAAACAAGTTTGTTGGTCTTCCGGACTCAATTCTTGATTTTCTTGATGCAAAACTTGTTTTCGGTATTCTGAGCTCAGTTCTTGATTTTCTTGATCCAAAACAAGTTTGTTGGTCTTCTGGACTCAATTCTTGAGTTTCTTGATGCAAAACTTGTTTGGGGTATTCGGGACTCAGTTCTTGATTTTGTTGATTCAAAACCAGTTTGTTGGTATTCCGGTCTAAATTCTCGATTTTCTTAATGCAAAACTTGTTTTCGGTATTATGAGCTCAGTTCTTGATTTTCTTTATCCAAAACAAGTTTGTCGGTCTTCCGGACTCAATTCTTGATTTTCTTGATGCAAAACTTGTTTGGGGTATTCGGAACTCAGTTCTTGATTTTCTTGATCCAAAACAAGTTTGTTGGTATTCCGGTCTAAATTCTCGATTTTCTTAATGCAAAACTTGTTTTCGGTATTCTGAGCTCAGTTCTTGATTTTCTTGATCCAAAACAAGTTTGTTGGTCTTCTGGACTCAATTCTTGAGTTTCTTAATGCAAAACTTGTTTTCGGTATTATGAGCTCAGTTCTTGATTTTTTTTATCCAAAACCAGTTTGTTGGTATTCCGGTCTAAATTCTTGATTTTCTTGATGCAAAACTTGTTTTCGGTATTCTGAGCACAGTTCTTGATTTTCTTGATCCAAAACAAGTTTGTTGGTCTTCTGGACTCAATTCTTGAGTTTCTTGATGCAAAACTTGTTTGCGGTATTCGGGACTCAGTTCTTGATTTTGTTGATCCAAAACCAGTTTGTTGGTATTCCGGTATAAATTCTCGATTTTCTTGATGCAAAACTTGTTTCCGGTATTCTGAGCTCAGTTCTTGATTTTCTTGATCCAAAACAAGTTTGTTGGTCTTCCGGACTCAATTCTTCATTTTCTTGATGCAAAATTTGTTTGGGGTATTCGGAACTCAGTCTTTGATTTTCTTCATTCAAAACAAGTTTATTGGTATTCTGGTCTAAATTCGTGATTTTCTTAATGCAAAACTTGTTTTCGGTATTCTGAACTCAGTTCTTGATTTTCTTGATCCAAAAGAAGTTTGTTGGTCTTCTGGACTCAATTCTTGATTTTTTTGATGTAAAACTTGTTTGGGGTATTCGGGACTCAGTTCTTCATTTTCTTGATCCAAAACCAGTTTGTTGGTATTCCGGTCTAAATTCTCGATTTTCTTAATGCAAAACTTATTTTCGGTATTATGAGCTCAGTTCTTGATTTTCTTTATCCAAAACAAGTTTGTCGGTCTTCCGGACTCAATTCTTGATTTTCTTGATGCAAAACTTGTTTGGGGTATTCGGAACTCAGTCCTTGATTTTCTTGATCCAAAACAAGTTTGTTGGTATTCCGGTCTAAATTCTTGATTTTCACGATGCAAAACTTGTTTTCGATATTCTGAGCTCAGTTCTTGATTTTCTTGATCCAAAACAAGTTTGTTGGTCTTCTGGACTCAATTCTTGAGTTTCTTGATGCAAAACTTGTTTGGGGTATTCGGGACTCAGTTCTTGATTTTGTTGATCCAAAACCAGTTTGTTGGTATTCCGGTATAAATTCTCGATTTTCTTGATGCAAAACTTGTTTCCGGTATTCTGAGCTCAGTTCTTGATTTTCTTGATCCAAAACAAGTTTGTCGGTCTTCCGGACTCAATTCTTCATTTTCTTGATGCAAAATTTGTTTGGGGTATTCGGAACTCAGTCTTTGATTTTCTTCATTCAAAACAAGTTTATTGGTATTCTGGTCTAAATTCGTGATTTTCTTAATGCAAAACTTGTTTTCGGTATTCTGAACTCAGTTCTTGATTTTCCTGATCCAAAACAAGTTTGTTGGTCTTCTGGACTCAATTCTTGAGTTTCTTGATGCAAAACTTGTTTGAGGTATTCGGAACTCAGTTCTTGATTTTGTTGATCCAAAACCAGTTTGTTGGTATTCCGGTATAAATTCTCGATTTTCATGATGCAAAACTTGTTTCCGGTATTCTGAGCTCAGTTCTTGATTTTCTTGATCCAAATCAAGTTTGTTGGTCTTCCGGACTCAATTCTTCATTTTCTTGATGCAAAATTTGTTTGGGGTATTCGGAACTCAGTCTTTGATTTTCTTCATTCAAAACAAGTTTATTGGTATTCCGGACTCAATTCTCGATTTTCTTAATGCAAAACTTGTTTTCGGTATTCTGAACTCAGTTCTTGAATTTCTTGATCTAAAAAAAGTTTGTTGGTCTTCTGGACTCAATTCTTGATTTTTTTGATGTAAAACTTGTTTGGGGTATTCGGGACTCAGTTCTTCATTTTTTTGATCCAAAACCAGTTTGTTGGTATTCCGGTCTATATTCTCGATTTTATTAATGCAAAACTTGTTTTCGGTATTATGAGCTCAGTTCTTGATTTTCTTAATCAAAAACCAGTATGTTGGAATTCTGGTCTAAATTCTTGATTTTCTTGATACAAAACAAGTTTGTTGGTCTTCCGGACTCAATTCTTGATTTTCTTGATGCAAAACTTGTTTTCGGTATTCTGAGCTCAGTTCTTGATTTTCTTGATCCAAAACAAGTTTGTTGGTCTTCTGGACTCAATTCTTGAGTTTCTTGATGCAAAACTTGTTTGGGGTATTCGGGACTCAGTTCTTGATTTTGTTGATCCAAAACCAGTTTGTTGGTATTCCGGTCTAAATTCTCGATTTTCTTAATGCAAAACTTGTTTTCGGTATTATGAGCTCAGTTCTTGATTTTCTTTATCCAAAACAAGTTTGTCGGTCTTCCGGACTCAATTCTTGATTTTCTTGATGCAAAACTTGTTTGGGGTATTCGGAACTCAGTCCTTGATTTTCTTGATCCAAAACAAGTTTGTTGGTATTCCGGTCTAAATTCTCGATTTTCTTAATGCAAAACTTGTTTTCGGTATTCTGAGCTCAGTTCTTGATTTTCTTGATCCAAAACAAGTTTGTTGGTCTTCTGGACTCAATTCTTGAGTTTCTTAATGCAAAACTTGTTTTCGGTATTATGAGCTCAGTTCATGATTTTTTTTATCCAAAACCAGTTTGTTGGTATTCCGGTCTAAATTCTTGATTTTCTTGATGCAAAACTTGTTTTCGGTATTCTGAGCACAGTTCTTGATTTTCTTGATCCAAAACAAGTTTGTTGGTCTTCTGGACTCAATTCTGGAGTTTCTTGATGCAAAACTTGTTTGGGGTATTCGGGACTCAGTTCTTGATTTTGTTGATCCTAAACCAGTTTGTTGGTATTCCGGTCTAAATTCTCGATTTTCTTAATGCAAAACTTGTTTTCGGTATTATGAGCTCAGTTCTTGATTTTTTTTATCCAAAACAAGTTTGTTGGTCTTCTAGACTCAATTCTTGAGTTTCTTGATGCAAAACTTGTTTGGGGTATTCGGGACTCAGTTCTTGATTTTGTTAATCCAAAACCAGTTTGTTGGTATTCCGGTCTAAATTCTCGATTTTCTTAATGCAAAACTTGTTTTCGGTATTCTGAACTCAGTTCTTGATTTTCTTGATCTAAAAGAAGTTTGTTGGTCTTCTGAACTCAATTCTTGATTTTTTTGATGTAAAACTTGTTTGAGGTATTCGGGACTCAGTTCCTCATTTTCTTGATCCAAAACCAGTTTGTTGGTATTCCGGTCTATATTCTCGATTTTCTTAATGCAAAACTTGTTTGGGGTATTCGGGACTCAGTCTTTGATTTTCTTCATTCAAAACAAGTTTATTGGTATTCCGGTCTAAATTCTCGATTTTCTTAATGCAAAACTTGTTTTCGGTATTATGAGCTCAGTTCTTGATTTTCTTTATCCAAAACAAGTTTGTCGGTCTTCCGGACTCAATTCTTGATTTTCTTGATGCAAAACTTGTTTGGGGTATTCGGAACTCAGTCCTTGATTTTCTTGATCCAAAACAAGTTTGTTGGTATTCCGGTCTAAATTCTTGATTTTCACGATGCAAAACTTGTTTTCGGTATTCTGAGCTCAGTTGTTGATTATCCTGATCCAAAACAAGTTTGTTGGTCTTCTGGACTCAATTCTTGAGTTTCTTGATGCAAAACTTGTTTGGGGTATTCGGGACTCAATTCTTGATTTTGTTGATCCAAAACCAGTTTGTTGGTATTCCGGTCTAAATTCTCGATTTTCTTAATGCAAAACTTGTTTTCGGTATTATGAGTTCAGTTCTTATTTTTCTTTATCCAAAACAAGTTTGTCGGTCTTCCGGACTCAATTCTTGATTTTCTTGATGCAAAACTTGTTTGGGGTATTCGGAACTCAGTCCTTGATTTTCTTGATCCAAAACAGTTTATTGGTATTCTGGTCTAAATTCGTGATTTTCTTAATGCAAAACTTGTTTTCGGTATTCTGAACTCAGTTCTTGATTTTCTTGATCCAAAAGAAGTTTGTTGGTCTTCTGGACTCCATTCTTGATTTTTTTGATGTAAAACTTGTTTGGGGTATTCGGGACTCAGTTCTTCATTTTCTTGATCCAAAACCAGTTTGTTGGTATTCCGGTCTAAATTCTCGATTTTCTTAATGCAAAACTTGTTTTCGGTATTATGAGCTCAGTTCTTGATTTTCTTTATCCAAAACAAGTTTGTCGGTCTTCCGGACTCAATTCTTGATTTTCTTGATGCAAAACTTGTTTGGGGTATTCGGAACTCAGTCCTTGATTTTCTTGATCCAAAACAAGTTTATTGGTATTCTGGTCTAAATTCGTGATTTTCTTAATGCAAAACTTGTTTTCGGTATTCTGAACTCAGTTCTTGATTTTCTTGATCCAAAAGAAGATTGTTGGTCTTCTGGACTCAATTCTTGATTTTTTTGATGTAAAACTTGTTTGGGGTATTCGGGACTCAGTTCTTCATTTTCTTGATCCAAAACCAGTTTGTTGGTATTCCGGTCTAAATTCTCGATTTTCTTAATGCAAAACTTGTTTTCGGTATTATGAGCTCAGTTCTTGATTTTTTTTATCCAAAACAAGTTTGTTGGTCTTCTGGACTCAATTCTTGAGTTTCTTGATGCAAAACTTGTTTGGGGCATTCGGGACTCAGTTCTTGATTTTGTTAATCGAAAACCAGTTTGTTGGTATTCCGGTCTAAATTCTCGATTTTCTTAATGCAAAACTTGTTTTCGGTATTCTGAACTCAGTTCTTGATTTTCTTGATCTAAAAGAAGTTTGTTGGTCTTCTGAACTCAATTCTTGATTTTTTTGATGTAAAACTTGTTTGAGGTATTCGGGACTCAGTTCCTCATTTTCTTGATCCAAAACCAGTTTGTTGGTATTCCGGTCTATATTCTCGATTTTCTTAGTGCAAAACTTGTTTGGGGTATTCGGGACTCAGTTCTTGATTTTGTTGATCCAAAACCAGTTTGTTGGTATTCCGGTATAAATTCTCGATTTTCTTAATGCAAAACTTGTTTTCGGTATTATGAGCTCAGTTCTTGATTTTCTTTATCCAAAACAAGTTTGTCGGTCTTCCGGACTCAATTCTTGATTTTCTTGATGCAAAACTTTTTTGGGGTATTCGGAACTCAGTCCTTGATTTTCTTGATCCAAAACAAGTTTGTTGGTATTCCGGTCTAAATTCTTGATTTTCACGATGCAAAACTTGTTTTCGGTATTCTGAGCTCAGTTGTTGATTATCCTGATCCAAAACAAGTTTGTTGGTCTTCTGGACTCAATTCTGGAGTTTCTTGATGCAAAACTTGTTTGGGGTATTCGGCACTCAGTTCTTGATTTTGTTGATCCAAAACCAGTTTGTTGGTATTCCGGTCTAAATTCTCGATTTTCTTAATGCAAAACTTGTTTTCGGTATTATGAGCTCAGTTCTTGATTTTCTTTATCCAAAACAAGTTTGTCGGTCTTCCGGACTCAATTCTTGATTTTCTTGATGCAAAACTTGTTTGGGGTATTCGGAACTCAGTCCTTGATTTTCTTGATCCAAAACAGTTTATTGGTATTCTGGTCTAAATTCGTGATTTTCTTAATGCAAAACTTGTTTTCGGTATTCTGAACTCAGTTCTTGATTTTCTTGATCCAAAAGAAGTTTGTTGGTCTTCTGGACTCAATTCTTGATTTTTTTGATGTAAAACTTGTTTGGGGTATTCGGGACTCAGTTCTTCATTTTCTTGATCCAAAACCAGTTTGTTGGTATTCCGGTCTAAATTCTCGATTTTCTTAATGCAAAACTTGTTTTCGGTATTATGAGCTCAGTTCTTGATTTTCATTATCCAAAACAAGTTTGTCGGTCTTCCGGACTCAATTCTTGATTTTCTTGATGCAAAACTTGTTTGGGGTATTCGGAACTCAGTCCTTGATTTTCTTGATCCAAAACAAGTTTATTGGTATTCTGGTCTAAATTCGTGATTTTCTTAATGCAAAACTTGTTTTCGGTATTCTGAACTCAGTTCTTGATTTTCTTGATCCAAAAGAAGATTGTTGGTCTTCTGGACTCAATTCTTGATTTTTTTGATGTAAAACTTGTTTGGGGTATTCGGGACTCAGTTCTTCATTTTCTTGATCCAAAACCAGTTTGTTGGTATTCCGGTCTAAATTCTCGATTTTCTTAATGCAAAACTTGTTTTCGGTATTATGAGCTCAGTTCTTGATTTTTTTTATCCAAAACAAGTTTGTTGGTCTTTTGGACTCAATTCTTGAGTTTCTTGATGCAAAACTTGTTTGGGGTATTCGGGACTCAGTTCTTGATTTTGTTAATCGAAAACCAGTTTGTTGGTATTCCGGTCTAAATTCTCGATTTTCTTAATGCAAAACTTGTTTTCGGTATTCTGAACTCAGTTCTTGATTTTCTTGATCTAAAAGAAGTTTGTTGGTCTTCTGAACTCAATTCTTGATTTTTTTGATGTAAAACTTGTTTGAGGTATTCGGGACTCAGTTCCTCATTTTCTTGATCCAAAACCAGTTTGTTGGTATTCCGGTCTATATTCTCGATTTTCTTAGTGCAAACCTTGTTTGGGGTATTCGGGACTCAGTTCTTGATTTTGTTGATCCAAAACCAGTTTGTTGGTATTCCGGTATAAATTCTCGATTTTCTTAATGCAAAACTTGTTTTCGGTATTATGAGCTCAGTTCTTGATTTTCTTTATCCAAAACAAGTTTGTCGGTCTTCCGGACTCAATTCTTGATTTTCTTGATGCAAAACTTTTTTGGGGTATTCGGAACTCAGTCCTTGATTTTCTTGATCCAAAACAAGTTTGTTGGTATTCCGGTCTAAATTCTTGATTTTCACGATGCAAAACTTGTTTTCGGTATTCTGAGCTCAGTTGTTGATTATCCTGATCCAAAACAAGTTTGTTGGTCTTCTGGACTCAATTCTGGAGTTTCTTGATGCAAAACTTGTTTGGGGTATTCGGGACTCAGTTCTTGATTTTGTTGATCCAAAACCAGTTTGTTGGTATTCCGGTCTAAATTCTCGATTTTCTTAATGCAAAACTTGTTTTCGGTATTCTGAACTCAGTTCTTGATTTTCTTGATCCAAAAGAAGTTTGTTGGTCTTCTGGACTCAATTCTTGATTTTTTTGATGTAAAACTTGTTTGGAGTATTCGGGACTCAGTTCTTCATTTTCTTGATCCAAAACCAGTTTGTTGGTATTCCGGTCTAAATTCTCGATTTTCTTAATGCAAAACTTGTTTTCGGTATTATGAGCTCAGTTCTTGATTTTTTTTATCCAAAACAAGTTTGTTGGTCTTCTGGACTCAATTCTTGAGTTTCTTGATGCAAAACTTGTTTGGGGTATTCGGGACTCAGTTCTTGATTTTGTTGATCCAAAACCAGTTTGTTGGTATTCCGGTCTAAATTCTCGATTCTCTTAATGCAAAACTTGTTTTCGGTATTCTGAACTCAGTTCTTGATTTTCTTGATCTAAAAGAAGTTTGTTGGTCTTCTGGACTCAATTCTTGATTTTTTTGATGTAAAACTTGTTTGGGGTATTCGGGACTCAGTTCTTCATTTTCTTGATCCAAAACCAGTTTGTTGGTATTCCGGTCTATATTCTCGATTTTCTTAATGCAAAACTTGTTTTCGGTATTATGAGCTCAGTTCCTGATTTTCTTAATCAAAAACCAGTATGTTGGAATTCTGGTCTAAATTCTTGATTATCTTGATACAAAACAAGTTTGTTGGTCTTCCGGACTCAATTCTTGATTTTTTTGATGCAAAACTTGTTTGGGGTAGTCGGGACTCAGTTCTTGATTTTGTTGATCCAAAACCAGTTTGTTGGTATTCCGGTATAAATTCTCGATTTTCTTGATGCAAAACTTTTTCCGATATTCTGAACTCAGTTCTTGATTTTCTTGATCCAATACAAGTTTGTTGGTCTTCCGGACTCAATTCTTCATTTTCTTGATGCAAAATTTGTTTGGGCTATTCGGAACTCAGTCCTTGATTTTCTTGATCCAAAACCAGTTTATTGGTATTCTGGTCTAAATTCGTGATTTTCTTGATGCAAAACTTGTTTTCGGTATTCTGAACTCAGTTCATGATTTTCTTGATCCAAAAGAAGTTTGTTGGTCTTCTGGACTCAATTCTTGATTTTTTTGATGTAAAACTTGTTTGGGGTATTCGGGAGTCAGTTCTTCATTTTCTTGATCCAATACCAGTTTGTTGGTATTCCGGTCTAAATTCTCGATTTTCTTAATGCAAAACTTGTTTTCGGTATTATGAGCTCAGTTCTTGATTTTTTTTATCCAAAACCAGTTTGTTGGTATTCCGGTCTAAATTCTTGATTTTCTTGATGCAAAACTTGTTTTCGGTATTCTGAACTCAGTTCATGATTTTCTTGATCCAAAAGAAGTTTGTTGGTCTTCTGGACTCAATTCTTGAGTTTCTTGATGCAAAACTTGTTTGGGTTATTCGGGACTCAGTTCTTGATTTTGTTGATCCAAAACCAGTTTGTTGGTATTCCGGTCTAAATTCTCGATTTTCTTAATGCAAAACTTGTTTTCGGTATTATGAGTTCAGTTCTTGATTTTCTTTATCCAAAACAAGTTTGTCGGTCTACCGGACTCAATTCTTGATTTTCTTGATGCAAAACTTGTTTGGGGTATTCGAAACTCAGTCCTTGATTTTCTTGATCCAAAACATGTTTGTTGGTATTCCGGTCTAAATTCTTGATTTTCACGATGCAAAACTTGTTTTCGGTATTCTGAGCTCAGTTGTTGATTATCCTGATCCAAAACAAGTTTGTTGGTCTTCTGGACTCAATTCTTGAGTTTCTTGATGCAAAACTTGTTTGGGGTATTCGGGACTCAGTTCTTGATTTTGTTGATCCAAAACCAGTTTGTTGGTATTCCGGTCTAAATTCTCGATTTTCTTAATGCAAAACTTGTTTCCGGTATTCTGAGCTCAGTTCTTGATTTTCTTGATCCAAAACAAGTTTGTTGGTCTTCCGGACTCAATTCTTTATTTTCTTGATGCAAAATTTGTTTGGGGTATTCGGAACTCAGTCTTTGATTTTCTTGATTCAAAACAAGTTTATTGGTATTCCGGTCTAAATTCGTGATTTTCTTGATGCAAAACTTGTTTTCGGTATTCTGAACTCAGTTCTTGATTTTCTTGATCCAAAAGAAGTTTGTTGGTCTTCGGGACTCAATTCTTGATTTTTTTGATGTAAAACTTGTTTGGGGTATTCGGGAGTCAGTTCTTCATTTTCTTGATCCAATACCAGTTTGTTGGTATTCCGGTCTAAATTCTCGATTTTCTTAATGCAAAACTTGTTTTCGGTATTATGAGTTCAGTTCTTGATTTTCTTTATCCAAAACAAGTTTGTCGGTCTACCGGACTCAATTCTTGATTTTCTTGATGCAAAACTTGTTTGGGGTATTCGAAACTCAGTCCTTGATTTTCTTGATCCAAAACATGTTTGTTGGTATTCCGGTCTAAATTCTTGATTTTCACGATGCAAAACTTGTTTTCGGTATTCTGAGCTCAGTTGTTGATTATCCTGATCCAAAACAAGTTTGTTGGTCTTCTGGACTCAATTCTTGAGTTTCTTGATGCAAAACTTGTTTGGGGTATTCGGGACTCAGTTCTTGATTTTGTTGATCCAAAACCAGTTTGTTGGTATTCCGGTCTAAATTCTCGATTTTCTTAATGCAAAACTTGTTTTCGGTATTATGAGTTCAGTTCTTGATTTTCTTTATCCAAAACAAGTTTGTCGGTCTACCGGACTCAATTCTTGATTTTCTTGATGCAAAACTTGTTTGGGGTATTCGAAACTCAGTCCTTGATTTTCTTGATCCAAAACATGTTTGTTGGTATTCCGGTCTAAATTCTTGATTTTCACGATGCAAAACTTGTTTTCGGTATTCTGAGCTCAGTTGTTGATTATCCTGATCCAAAACAAGTTTGTTGGTCTTCTGGACTCAATTCTTGAGTTTCTTGATGCAAAACTTGTTTGGGGTATTCGGGACTCAGTTCTTGATTTTGTTGATCCAAAACCAGTTTGTTGGTATTCCGGTCTAAATTCTCGATTTTCTTAATGCAAAACTTGTTTCCGGTATTCTGAGCTCAGTTCTTGATTTTCTTGATCCAAAACAAGTTTGTTGGTCTTCCGGACTCAATTCTTCATTTTCTTGATGCAAAATTTGTTTGGGGTATTCGGAACTCAGTCTTTGATTTTCTTGATTCAAAACAAGTTTATTGGTATTCTGGTCTAAATTCGTGATTTTCTTGATGCAAAACTTGTTTTCGGTATTCTGAACTCAGTTCTTGATTTTCTTGATCCAAAAGAAGTTTGTTGGTCTTCGGGACTCAATTCTTGATTTTTTTGATGTAAAACTTGTTTGGGGTATTCGGGAGTCAGTTCTTCATTTTCTTGATCCAATACCAGTTTGTTGGTATTCCGGTCTAAATTCTCGATTTTCTTAATGCAAAACTTGTTTTCGGTATTATGAGCTCAGTTCTTGATTTTTTTTATCCAAAACCAGTTTGTTGGTATTCCGGTCTAAATTCTTGTTTTCTTGATGCAAAACTTGTTTTCGGTATTATGAGCTCAGTTCTTGATTTTTTTTATCCAAAACCAGTTTGTTGGTATTCCGGTCTAAATTCTTGATTTTCTTGATGCAAAACTTGTTTTCGGTATTCTGAGCTCAGTTCTTGATTTTCTTGATCCAAAACAAGTTTGTTGGTCTTCTGGACTCAATTCTTGAGTTTCTTGATGCAAAACTTGTTTGGGTTATTCGGGACTCAGTTCTTGATTTTGTTGATCCAAAACCAGTTTGTTGGTATTCCGGTCTAAATTCTCGATTTTCTTAATGCAAAACTTGTTTTCGGTATTATGAGTTCAGTTCTTGATTTTCTTTATCCAAAACAAGTTTGTCGGTCTACCGGACTCAATTCTTGATTTTCTTGATGCAAAACTTGTTTGGGGTATTCGAAACTCAGTCCTTGATTTTCTTGATCCAAAACATGTTTGTTGGTATTCCGGTCTAAATTCTTGATTTTCACGATGCAAAACTTGTTTTCGGTATTCTGAGCTCAGTTGTTGATTATCTTGATCCAAAACAAGTTTGTTGGTCTTCTGGACTTAATTCTTGAGTTTCTTGATGCAAAACTTGTTTGGGGTATTCGGGACTCAGTTCTTGATTTTGTTGATCCAAAACCAGTTTGTTGGTATTCCGGTATAAATTCTCGATTTTCTTATTGCAAAACTTGTTTCCGGTATTCTGAGCTCAGTTCTTGATTTTCTTGATCCAAAACAAGTTTGTTGGTCTTCCGGACTCAATTCTTTATTTTCTTGATGCAAAATTTGTTTGGGGTATTCGGAACTCAGTCTTTGATTTTCTTGATTCAAAACAAGTTTATTGGTATTCTGGTCTAAATTCGTGATTTTCTTGATGCAAAACTTGTTTTCGGTATTCTGAACTCAGTTCTTGATTTTCTTGATCCAAAAGAAGTTTGTTGGTCTTCGGGACTCAATTCTTGATTTTTTTGATGTAAAACTTGTTTGGGGTATTCGGGAGTCAGTTCTTCATTTTCATGATCCAATACCAGTTTGTTGGTATTCCGGTCTAAATTCTCGATTTTCTTAATGCAAAACTTGTTTTCGGTATTATGAGCTCAGTTCTTGATTTTTTTTATCCAAAACCAGTTTGTTGGTATTCCGGTCTAAATTCTCGATTTTCTTAATGCAAAACTTGTTTTCGGTATTATGAGCTCAGTTCTTGATTTTTTTTATCCAAAACCAGTTTGTTGGTATTCCGGTCTAAATTCTTGATTTTCTTGATGCAAAACTTGTTTTCGGTATTCTGAGCTCAGTTCTTGATTTTCTTGATCCAAAACAAGTTTGTTGGTCTTCTGGACTCAATTCTTGAGTTTCTTGATGCAAAACTTGTTTGGGGTATTCGGGACTCAGTTCTTGATTTTGTTGATCCAAAACCAGTTTGTTGGTATTCCGGTCTAAATTCTCGATTTTCTTAATGCAAAACTTGTTTTCGGTATTATGAGCTCAGTTCTTGATTTTCTTTATCCAAAACAAGTTTGTCGGTCTTCCGGACTCAATTCTTGATTTTCATGATGCAAAACTTGTTTGGGGTATTCGGAACTCAGTCCTTGATTTTCTTGATCCAAAACAAGTTTGTTGGTATTTCGGTCTAAATTCTTGATTTTCATGATGCAAAACTTGTTTTCGGTATTCTGAGCTCAGTTGTTGATTATCTTGATCCAAAACAAGTTTGTTGGTCTTCCGGACTCAATTTGTGATTTTCTTGATGAAAAACTTGTTTGGGGTATTCGGAACTCAGTTCTTGATTTTCATGATCCAAAACCAGTTTGTTGGTATTCCGGTCTAAATTCTTGATTTTCTTGATGCAAAACTTGTTTCCGGTATTCTGAGCTCAGTTGTTGATTTTCTTGATCCAAAACAAGTTTGTTGGTCTTCCGGACTCAATTCGTGATTTTCTTGATGAAAAACTTGTTTGGGGTATTCGGAATCAGTTTCTTGATTTTCTTAATCCAAAACCAGTTTGTTGGTATTCCGGTCTAAATTCTCGATTTTCTTAATGCAAAACTTGTTTTCGGTATGATGAGCTCAGTTCTTGATTTTCTTGATCCAAAACAAGTTTGTTGGTCTTCCGGACTCAATTCTTCATTTTCTTGATGCAAAATTTGTTTGGGGTATTCGGAACTCAGTCTTTGATTTTCTTCATTCAAAACAAGTTTATTGGTATTCGGGTCTAAATTCGTGATTTTCTTAATGCAAAACTTGTTTTCGGTATTCTGAACTCAGTTCTTGATTTTCTTGATCCAAAACAAGTTTGTTGGTCTGCTGGACTCAATTCTTGAGTTTCTTGATGCAAAACTTGTTTGGGGTATTCGGGACTCAGTTCTTGATTTTGTTGATCCAAAACCAATTTGTTGGTATTCCGGTCTAAATTCTCGATTTTCTTAATGCAAAACTTGTTTTCGGTATTATGAGCTCAGTTCTTGATTTTCTTTATCCAAAACAAGTTTGTCGGTCTTCCGGACTCAATTCTTGATTTTCTTGATGCAAAACTTGTTTGGGGTATTCGGAATTCAGTCCTTGATTTTCTTGATCCAAAACAAGTTTGTTGGTATTCCGGTCTAAATTCTTGATTTTCATGATGCAAAACTTGTTTTCGGTATTCTGAGCTCAGTTGTTGATTATCTTGATCCAAAACAAGTTTGTTGGTCTTCCGGACTCAATTTGTGATTTTCTTGATGAAAAACTTGTTTGGGGTATTCGGAACTCAGTTCTTCATTTTCTTGATCCAAAACCAGTTTGTTGGTATTCCGGTCTAAATTCTCGATTTTCTTCATGCAAAACTTGTTTTGCGGTATTCTGAGCTCTGTTGTTGGTTTTCTTGATCCAAAACCAGTTTGTTGGTATTCCGGTCTAAATTCTCGATTTTCTTAATGCAAAACTTGTTTCCGGTATTACGAGCTCAGTTCTTTATTTTCTTGATCCAAAACAAGTTTGTTGGTATTGGGGACTCAATTCTTGATTTTCTTGATGCAAAAACTTGTTTGGGGTATTCGGGACTCAGTTCTTGATTTTCTTAATCCAAAACCAGTATGTTGGAATTCCGTTCTAAATTCTCGATTTTCTTGATGCAAAACTTGTTTCCGGTATTCTTAGCTCAGTTCTTGATTTTCTTCATCCAAAACTAGTTTGTTGGTCTTCTGGACTCAATTCTTTATTTTCTTAATGCAAAATTTGTTTGGTGTATTCGGAACTCAGTCCTTGATTTTCTTGATCCAAAACCAGTTTGTTGGTATTCCGGTCTAAATTCTTTATTTTCTTAATGCAAAACTTGTTTTCGGTATTCTGAGCTCAGTTCTTGATTTTCTTGATCCAAAACAAGTTTGTTGGTGTTCTGGACTCAATTCTTTATTTTCTTGATACAAAACTTGTTTGGGGTATTCGGGACTCAGTTCTTGATTTTCTTAATCAAAAACCAGTATGTTGGAATTCTGGTCTAAATTCTCGATTTTCTTCATGCAAAACTTGTTTCCGGTATTCTGAACTCAGTTCTTGATTTTCATTATCCAAAACCAGTTTGTTGGTATTCCGATCTAAATTTTTGATTTTCTTAATGCAAAACTTGTTTTCGGTATTCTGAGCTCAGTTCTTGATTTTCTTGATCCAAAACAAGTTTGTTGGTGTTCTGGACTCAATTCTTTATTTTCTTGATGCAAAACTTGTTTGAGGTATTCGGGACTCAGTTCTAGATTTTCTTAATCAAAAACCAGTATGTTGGAATTCTGGTCTAAATTCTCGATTTTCTTCATGCAAAACTTGTTTCCGGTATTCTGAACTCAGTTCTTGATTTTCTTGATCCAATACAAGTTTGTTGGTCTTCCGGACTCAATTCTTCATTTTCTTGATGCAAAATTTGTTTGGGCTATTCGGAACTCAGTCCTTGATTTTCTTGATCCAAAACCAGTTTATTGGTATTCTGGTCTAAATTCGTGATTTTCTTGATGCAAAACTTGATTTCGGTATTCTGAACTCAGTTCTTGATTTTCTTGATCCAAAAGAAGTTTGTTGGTCTTCTGGACTCAATTCTTGATTTTTTTGATGTAAAACTTGTTTGGGGTATTCGGGACTCAGTTTTTCATTTTCTTGATCCAAAACCAGTTTGTTGGTATTCCGGTCTAAATTCTCGTTTTTCTTAATGCAAAACATGTTTTCGGTATTATGAGCTCAGTTCTTGATTTTTTTTATCCAAAACCAGTTTGTTGGTATTCCGGTCTAAATTCTTGATTTTCTTGATGCAAAACTTGTTTTCGGTATTCTGAGCTCAGTTCTTGATTTTCTTGATCCAAAACAAGTTTGTTGGTCTTCTGGACTCAATTCTTGAGTTTCTTGATGCAAAACTTGTTTGGGGTATTCGGGACTCAGGTCTTGATTTTGTTGATCCAAAACCAGTTTGTTGGTATTCCGGTCTAAATTCTCGATTTTCTTAATTCAAAACTTGTTTTCGGTATTATGAGCTCAGTTCTTGATTTTCTTTATCCAAAACAAGTTTGTCGGTCTTCCGGACTCAATTCTTGATTTTCTTGATGCAAAACTTGTTTGGGGTATTCGGAACTCAGTCCTTGTTTTTCTTTATCCAAAACAAGTTTGTTGGTATTCCGGTCTAAATTCTTGATTTGCATGATGCAAAACTTGTTTTCGGTATTCTGAGCTCAGTTGTTGATTTTCTTGATCCAAAACAAATTTGTTGGTCTTCCGGACTCAATTCGTGATTTTCTTGATGAAAAACTTGTTTGGGGTATTCGGGACTCAGTTCTTGATTTTCTTAATCCAAAACCAGTTTGTTGGTATGTCTTAATTCTCGATTTTCTTAATGCAAAACTAGTTTTCGGTATTATGAGCTCAGTTCTTGATTTTCTTAATCAAAAACTAGTTTGTTGGTATTCTGGTCTAAATTCTCGATTTTCTTAATGCATAACTTGTTTCCGGTATTATGAGCTCAGTTCTTTATTTTCTTGATCCAAAACAAGTTTGTTGGTATTGGGGACTCAATTCTTGATTTTCTTGATGCAAAAACTTATTTGGGGTATTCGGGACTCAGTTCTTGATTTTCTTAATCCAAAACCAGTATGTTGGAATTCCGTTCTAAATTCTCGATTTTCTTGATGCAAAACTTGTTTCCGGTATTCTGAGCTCAGTTCTTGATTTTCATCATCCAAAACCAGTTTGTTGGTCTTCCGGACTCAATTCTTTATTTTTTTGATGCAAAATTTGTTTGGTGTATTCGGAACTCAGTCCTTGATTTTCTTGATCCAAAACCAGTTTGTTGGTATTCCGGTCTAAATTCCAGATTTTCTTAATGCAAAACAGTCGGTATTCTGAGCTCAGTTCTTGATTTTTTCTTGATCCAAAACAAGTTTGTTGGTGTTCTGGACTCAAATTTTTATTTTCTTGATGCAAAACTTGTTTGGGGTATTCGGGACTCAGTTTCTTGATTTTCTTAATCAAATACCAGTATGTTGAAATTCTGGTCTAAATTCTCGATTTTCTTAATGCAAAACTTGTTTCCGGTATTCTGAGCTCAGTTCTTGATTTTCTTGATCCAATACAAGTTTGTTGGTCTTCCGGACTCAATTCTTCATTTTCTTGATGCAAAATTTGTTTGGGCTATTCGGAACTCAGTCCTTGATTTTCTTGATCCAAAACCAGTTTATTGGTATTCTGGTCTAAATTCGTGATTTTCTTGATGCAAAACTTGTTTTCGGTATTCTAAACTCAGTTCTTGATTTTCTTGATCCAAAAGAAGTTTGTTGGTCTTCTGGACTCAATTCTTGATTTTATTGATGTAAAACTTGTTTGGGGTATTCTGGACTCAGTTCTTCATTTTCTTGATCCAAAACCAGTTTGTTGGTATTCCGGTCTAAATTCTTGATTTTCTTGATGCAAAACTTGTTTTCGGTATTCTGAGCTCAGTTCTTGATTTTCTTGATCCAAAACAAGTTTGTTGGTCTTCTGGACTCAATTCTTGAGTTTCTTGATGCAAAACTTGTTTGGGGTATTCGGGACTCAGTTCTTGATTTTGTTGATCCAAAACCAGTTTGTTGGTATTCCGGTCTAAATTCTCGATTTTCTTGATGCAAAACTTGTTTCCGGTATTCTGAGCTCAGTTCTTGATTTTCTTGATCCAAAGCAAGTTTGTTGGTCTACCGGACTCAATTCTTAATTTTCTTGATGCAAAATTTGTTTGGGGTATTCGGAACTCAGTCTTTGATTTTCTTGATTCAAAACCAGTTTATTGGTATTCTGGTCTAAATTCGTGATTTTCTTAATGCAAAACTTGTTTGGCGTATTCGGGACTCAGTTCTTGATTTTTTTGATCCAAAACCAGTTTGTTGGTATTCCGGTCTAAATTCTCGATTTTCTTAATGCAAAACTTGTTTTCGGTACTATGAGCTCAGTTCTTGATATTCTTTATCCAAAACAAGTTTGTCGGTCTTCCGGACTCAATTCTCGATTTTCTTAATGCAAAACTTGTTTCCGGTATTATGAGCTCAGTTCTTTATTTTCTTGATCCAAAACAAGTTTGTTGTTATTGGGGACTCAATTCTTGATTTTCTTGATGCAAAATTTGTTTGGGGTATTCGGAACTCAGTCCTTGATTTTCTTGATCCAAAACTAGTTTATTGGTATTCTGGTCTAAATTCGTGATTTTCTTGATGCAAAACTTGTTTTCGGTATTCTGAACTCAGTTCTTGATTTTCTTGATCCAAAAGAAGTTTGTTGGTATTCCGGACTCAATTCTTGATTTTGTTGATGCAAAACTTGTTATTGGTATTCGAGAATTAGTTCTTGATTTTCTTGATCCAAAACAAGTTTGTTGGTATTCCGGACTAAATTCTTGATTTTGTTGATGCAAAACTTGTTAGCGGTATTCGGGAATTAGTTCTTGATTTTCATGATCCAAAACCAGTTTGGTGGTATTCCGGTCTAAATTCTCGATTTTTCTTAATGCAAAACTTCTTTCCGGAAATCTGAGCTCAGTTCTTGATTTTCTTGATCCAAAACAAGTCTGTTGGTCTTCCGGAATCAATTCTTGATTTTCTTGATGCAAAACTTGTTTGGGTTACTCGGGACTCTGTTCTTGATTTTCTTGATCCAAAACATGTTTGATGGTCTTCCGAACTCAATTCTTGGTTTTCTTGTTGCAAAACTTGTTTCCGGTATTCTGAGCTCAGTTCTTGATTTTCTTGATCCAAAACAAGTTTGTTGGTCTTCCGGACTCAATTCTTGATTTTCTTGATGCAAAACTTGTTTGGGTTACTCGGGACTCAGTTCTTGATTTTCTTGATCCAAAACCAATTTTTTGGTATTCCGGTCTAAATTCTAGATTTTCTTAATGCAATACTTGTTTCCGGTATTCTGAGCTCAGTTCTTGATTTTCTTGATCCAAAACAAGTTTGTTGGTCTTCCGGACTCAATTTTTGATTTTCTTGGTGCAAAACTTGTTAGCGGTATTCGGGAATTAGTTCTTGATTTTCTTGATCCAAAATAAGTTTGTTGGTATTCCGGACTCAATTCTTGATTTTGTTGATGCAAAACTTGTTAGCGGTATTCGGGAATTAGTTCTTGATTTTCTTGATCCAAAACAAGTTTGTTGGTATTCCGGACTCAATTCTTGATTTTGTTGATGCAAAACTTGTTAGCGTTATTCGGGAATTAGTTCTTGATTTTCTTGATCCAAAATAAGTTTGTTGGTCTTCGGGACTGAATTCTTGATTTTCTTGATGCAAAACTTGTTTGGGGTATTCGGGACTCAGTTCTTGATTTTTCTTATTCCAAAACAAGTTTGTAGGTTTTCCGGTCTAAATTCTCGATTTTCTTAATGCAAAACTTGTTTCCGGTATTCTGAGCTCAGTTCTTGATTTTCTTGAACCAAAACAAGTTTGTTGGTCTTCCGGACTCAATTCTTAATTTGCTTGATGCAAAACTTGTTTGGGTTACTCGGGACTCAGTTCTTGATTTTCATGATCCAAAACCAGTTTGTTGGTATTCCGGTCTAAATTCTCGATTTTTCTTAATGCAAAACTTGTTTCCGGTATTCTGAGCTCAGTTCTTGATTTTCTTGATCCAAAACAAGTCTGTTGGTCTTCCGGAATCAATTCTTGATTTTCTTGATGCAAAACTTGTTTGGGTTACTCGGGACTCTGTTCTTGATTTTCTTGATCCAAAATTTGTTTGATGGTCTTCCGGACTCAATTCTTGGTTTTCTTGATGCAAAACATGTTTGGGTTACTCGGGACTCTGTTCTTGATTTTCTTGATCCAAAACATGTTTGATGGTCTTCCGAACTCAATTCTTGGTTTTTCTTGATGCAACACTTGTTTTGGGTATTCGGAACTCAGTCCTTTATTTCCGTGATCCAAAACCAGTTTATTGGTAATCCGGTCTAAATTCTCGATTTTCTTAATGCAAAACTTGTTTCCGGTATTCTGGGCCCAGTTCTTGATTTTTTCTTAATCGAAAACAAGTTTTTTGGTATTCCGTAGTCAATTCTTGATTTTCCTGATGTAAAATTTGTTTGGGGTATTCGGAACTCAGTCCTTGATTTTCTTGATTCAAAACCAGTTTGTTGGTATTCGGTCTCAATTCTCGATTTTCTTAATGCAAAACTTGTTTCCGGTATTCTGGGCCCAGTTCTTGATTTTGTTGATCCAAAACAAGTTTGCTGGTATTCCGGTCTCAATTCTTGATTTTGTTGATGCAAAACTTGTTTGCGGTATTCGGGACTCAGTTCTTGATTTTCTTGATCCAAAACAAGTTTGTTGGTATTCCGGTCTCAATTCTTGATTTTCTTGATGCAAAATTTGTTTGGGGTATTCGGAACTCAGTCTTTGATTTTCTTGATTCAAAACCAGTTTATTGGTATTCTGGTCTAAATTCGTGATTTTCTTAATGCAAAACTTGTTTGGCGTATTCGGGACTCAGTTCTTGATTTTTTTGATCCAAAACCAGTTTGTTGGTATTCCGGTCTAAATTCTCGATTTTCTTAATGCAAAACTTGTTTTCGGTACTATGAGCTCAGTTCTTGATATTCTTTATCCAAAACAAGTTTGTCGGTCTTCCGGACTCAATTCTCGATTTTCTTAATGCAAAACTTGTTTCCGGTATTATGAGCTCAGTTCTTTATTTTCTTGATCCAAAACAAGTTTGTTGTTATTGGGGACTCAATTCTTGATTTTCTTGATGCAAAATTTGTTTGGGGTATTCGGAACTCAGTCCTTGATTTTCTTGATCCAAAACTAGTTTATTGGTATTCTGGTCTAAATTCGTGATTTTCTTGATGCAAAACTTGTTTTCGGTATTCTGAACTCAGTTCTTGATTTTCTTGATCCAAAAGAAGTTTGTTGGTATTCCGGACTCAATTCTTGATTTTGTTGATGCAAAACTTGTTAGCGGTATTCGGGAATTAGTTCTTGATTTTCTTGATCCAAAACAAGTTTGTTGGTATTCCGGACTAAATTCTTGATTTTGTTGATGCAAAACTTGTTAGCGGTATTCGGGAATTAGTTCTTGATTTTCATGATTCAAAACCAGTTTGGTGGTATTCCGGTCTAAATTCTCGATTTTTCTTAATGCAAAACTTCTTTCCGGAAATCTGAGCTCAGTTCTTGATTTTCTTGATCCAAAACAAGTCTGTTGGTCTTCCGGAATCAATTCTTGATTTTCTTGATGTAAAACTTGTTTGGGTTACTCGGGACTCTGTTCTTGATTTTCTTGATCCAAAACATGTTTGATGGTCTTCCGAACTCAATTCTTGGTTTTCTTGTTGCAAAACTTGTTTCCGGTATTCTGAGCTCAGTTCTTGATTTTCTTGATCCAAAACAAGTTTGTTGGTCTTCCGGACTCAATTCTTGATTTTCTTGATGCAAAACTTGTTTGGGTTACTCGGGACTCAGTTCTTGATTTTCTTGATCCAAAACCAATTTTTTGGTATTCCGGTCTAAATTCTAGATTTTCTTAATGCAATACTTGTTTCCGGTATTCTGAGCTCAGTTCTTGATTTTCTTGATCCAAAACAAGTTTGTTGGTCTTCCGGACTCAATTTTTGATTTTCTTGGTGCAAAACTTGTTAGCGGTATTCGGGAATTAGTTCTTGATTTTCTTGATCCAAAACAAGTTTGTTGGTATTCCGGACTCAATTCTTGATTTTGTTGATGCAAAACTTGTTAGCGGTATTCGGGAATTAGTTCTTGATTTTCTTGATCCAAAATAAGTTTGTTGGTCTTCGGGACTCAATTCTTGATTTTCTTGATGCAAAACTTGTTTGGGGTATTCGGGACTCAGTTCTTGATTTTTCTTATTCCAAAACAAGTTTGTAGGTTTTCCGGTCTAAATTCTCGATTTTCTTAATGCAAAACTTGTTTCCGGTATTCTGAGCTCAGTTCTTGATTTTCTTGAACCAAAACAAGTTTGTTGGTCTTCCGGACTCAATTCTTAATTTGCTTGATGCAAAACTTGTTTGGGTTACTCGGGACTCAGTTCTTGATTTTCATGATCCAAAACCAGTTTGTTGGTATTCCGGTATAAATTCTCGATTTTTCTTAATGCAAAACTTGTTTCCGGTATTCTGAGCTCAGTTCTTGATTTTCTTGATCCAAAACAAGTCTGTTGGTCTTCCGGAATCAATTCTTGATTTTCTTGATGCAAAACTTGTTTGGGTTACTCGGGACTCTGTTCTTGATTTTCTTGATCCAAAATTTGTTTGATGGTCTTCCGGACTCAATTCTTGGTTTTCTTGATGCAAAACATGTTTGGGTTACTCGGGACTCTGTTCTTGATTTTCTTGATCCAAAACATGTTTGATGGTCTTCCGAACTCAATTCTTGGTTTTTCTTGATGCAACACTTGTTTTGGGTATTCGGAACTCAGTCCTTTATTTCCGTGATCCAAAACCAGTTTATTGGTAATCCGGTCTAAATTCTCGATTTTCTTAATGCAAAACTTGTTTCCGGTATTCTGGGCCCAGTTCTTGATTTTTTCTTAATCGAAAACAAGTTTTTTGGTATTCCGTAGTCAATTCTTGATTTTCCTGATGTAAAATTTGTTTGGGGTATTCGGAACTCAGTCCTTGATTTTCTTGATTCAAAACCAGTTTGTTGGTATTCGGTCTCAATTCTCGATTTTCTTAATGCAAAACTTGTTTCCGGTATTCTGGGCCCAGTTCTTGATTTTGTTGATCCAAAACAAGTTTGCTGGTATTCCGGTCTCAATTCTTGATTTTGTTGATGCAAAACTTGTTTGCGGTATTCGGGACTCAGTTCTTGATTTTCTTGATCCAAAACAAGTTTGTTGGTATTCCGGTCTCAATTCTTGATTTTCTTGATGCAAAATTTGTTTGGGGTATTCGGAACTCAGTCTTTGATTTTCTTGATTCAAAACCAGTTTATTGGTATTCTGGTCTAAATTCATGATTTTCTTAATGCAAAACTTGTTTGGCGTATTCGGGACTCAGTTCTTGATTTTTTTGATCCAAAACCAGTTTGTTGGTATTCCGGTCTAAATTCTCGATTTTCTTAATGCAAAACTTGTTTTCGGTACTATGAGCTCAGTTCTTGATATTCTTTATCCAAAACAAGTTTGTCGGTCTTCCGGACTCAATTCTCGATTTTCTTAATGCAAAACTTGTTTCCGGTATTATGAGCTCAGTTCTTTATTTTCTTGATCCAAAACAAGTTTGTTGTTATTGGGGACTCAATTCTTGATTTTCTTGATGCAAAATTTGTTTGGGGTATTCGGAACTCAGTCCTTGATTTTCTTGATCCAAAACTAGTTTATTGGTATTCTGGTCGAAATTCGTGATTTTCTTGATGCAAAACTTGTTTTCGGTATTCTGAACTCAGTTCTTGATTTTCTTGATCCAAAAGAAGTTTGTTGGTATTCCGGACTCAATTCTTGATTTTGTTGATGCAAAACTTGTTAGCGGTATTCGGGAATTAGTTCTTGATTTTCTTGATCCAAAACAAGTTTGTTGGTATTCCGGACTAAATTCTTGATTTGGTTGATGCAAAACTTGTTAGCGGTATTCGGGAATTAGTTCTTGATTTTCATGATCCAAAACCAGTTTGTTGGTATTCCGGTCTAAATTCTCGATTTTTCTTAATGCAAAACTTCTTTCCGGAATTCTGAGCTCAGTTCTTGATTTTCTTGATCCAAAACAAGTCTGTTGGTCTTCCGTAATCAATTCTTGATTTTCTTGATGCAAAACTTGTTTGGGTTACTCGGGACTCTGTTCTTGATTTTCTTGATCCAAAACATGTTTGATGGTCTTCCGAACTCAATTCTTGGTTTTCTTGTTGCAAAACTTGTTTCCGGTATTCTGAGCTCAGTTCTTGATTTTCTTTATCCAAAACAAGTTTGTTGGTCTTCCGGACTCAATTCTTGATTTTCTTGATGCAAAACTTGTTTGGGTTACTCGGGACTCAGTTCTTGATTTTCTTGATCCAAAACCAATTTTTTGGTATTCCGGTCTAAATTCTAGATTTTCTTAATGCAATACTTGTTTCCGGTATTCTGAGCTCAGTTCTTGATTTTCTTGATCCAAAACAAGTTTGTTGGTCTTCCGGACTCAATTTTTGATTTTCTTGGTGCAAAACTTGTTAGCGGTATTCGGGAATTAGTTCTTGATTTTCTTGATCCAAAATAAGTTTGTTGGTATTCCGGACTCAATTCTTGATTTTGTTGATGCAAAACTTGTTAGCGGTATTCGGGAATTAGTTCTTGATTTTCTTGATCCAAAACAAGTTTGTTGGTATTCCGGTCTAAATTCTCGATTTTCTTTATGCAAAACTTGTTTCCGGTATTCTGAGCTCAGTTCTTGATTTTCTTGATTCAAAACAAGTTTGTTGGTCTTCCGGACTCAATTCTTGATTTTCTTGATGCAAAACTTGTTTGGGGTATTCGGGACTCAGTTCTTGATTTTTCTTATTCCAAAACAAGTTTGTAGGTTTTCCGGTCTAAATTCTCGATTTTCTTAATGCAAAACTTGTTTCCGGTATTCTGAGCTCAGTTCTTGATTTTCTTGAACCAAAACAAGTTTGTTGGTCTTCCGGACTCAATTCTTAATTTGCTTGATGCAAAACTTGTTTGGGTTACTCGGGACTCAGTTCTTGATTTTCATGATCCAAAACCAGTTTGTTGGTATTCCGGTCTAAATTCTCGATTTTTCTTAATGCAAAACTTGTTTCCGGTATTCTGAGCTCAGTTCTTGATTTTCTTGATCCAAAACAAGTCTGTTGGTCTTCCGGAATCAATTCTTGATTTTCTTGATGCAAAACTTGTTTGGGTTACTCGGGACTCTGTTCTTGATTTTCTTGATCCAAAATTTGTTTGATGGTCTTCCGGACTCAATTCTTGGTTTTCTTGATGCAAAATATGTTTGGGTTACTCGGGACTCTGTTCTTGATTTTCTTGATCCAAAACATGTTTGATGGTCTTCCGAACTCAATTCTTGGTTTTTCTTGATGCAACACTTGTTTTGGGTATTCGGAACTCAGTCCTTTATTTCCGTGATCCAAAACCAGTTTATTGGTAATCCGGTCTAAATTCTCGATTTTCTTAATGCAAAACTTGTTTCCGGTATTCTGGGCCCAGTTCTTGATTTTTTCTTAATCGAAAACAAGTTTTTTGGTATTCCGTAGTCAATTCTTGATTTTCCTGATGTAAAATTTGTTTGGGGTATTCGGAACTCAGTCCTTGATTTTCTTGATTCAAAACCAGTTTGTTGGTATTCGGTCTCAATTCTCGATTTTCTTAATGCAAAACTTGTTTCCGGTATTCTGGGCCCAGTTCTTGATTTTGTTGATCCAAAACAAGTTTGCTGGTATTCCGGTCTCAATTCTTGATTTTGTTGATGCAAAACTTGTTTGCGGTATTCGGGACTCAGTTCTTGATTTTCTTGATCCAAAACAAGTTTGTTGGTATTCCGGTCTCCATTCTTGATTTTCTTGATGCAAAACTTGTTTGCGGTATTCGGGACATAGTTCTTGATTTTCTTGATCCAAAACAAATTTGTTGGTATTCCGGACTCAATTCTTGATTTTGTTGATGCAAAACTTGTTAGCGGTATTCGGGAATTAGTTCTTGATTTTCTTGATCCAAAAGAAGTTTGTTGGTCTTCCGGTCTCAATTCTTGATTTTCTTGATGCAAAACTTGTTTGCGGTATTCTGAGATCAGTTCTTGATTTTCTTGATCCAAAACATGTTTGATGGTCTTCAGGACTCAATTCTTAGTTTTCTTGATGCAACACTTGTTTTGGTATTCGGAACTCAGTCCTTTATTTCCGTGATCCAAAACCAGTTTATTGGTAATCCGGTCTAAATTCTCGATTTTCTTAATGCAAAACTTGTTTCCGGTATTCTGGGCCCAGTTCTAGACTTTCTCTTAATCGAAAACAAGTTTTTTGGTATTCCGTAATTATTCTTGATTTTCTTGATGCTAAACATGTTTGCTGTATTCCGGACTCAATTCTTGATTTTCCTGATGTAAAAGTTGTTTGGGGTATTCGGAACTCAGTTCTTGATTTTCTTGATCCAAAACCAGTTTGTTGGTATTCCGGTCTAAATTCTCGATTTTCTTGATGCTAAACTTGTTTGCGTGATTCGGAACTCAGTACTTGATTTTCTTGATCCAAAACAAGTTTGTTGGTATTCCGGTATCAATTCTTGATTTTCTTGATGCAAAACTTATTTGCGGTATTCGGGACTTAGTTCTTGATTTTTTTGATCGAAAACAAATTTGTTGGTATTCGGAACTCAAATCTTCATTTTCTTGATGCAAAACTTGTTTGCGGTATTCGGGACTCAGTTCTTGATTTTCTTGATCCAAAACAAGTTTGTTGGTATTCCGGACTCAATTCTTGATTTTGTTGATGCAAAACTTGTTAGCGGTATTCGGGAATTAGTTCTTGATTTTCTTGATCCAAAACAAATTTGTTGGTATTCGGGACTCAAATCTTCATTTTCTTGATTCAAAACTTGTTTGGAGTATTCCCGATTCAATTTTTGATTTTCTTGATGCCAAATTTGTTTGGGGTATTCGAGACTCAGTTCTTAATTTTATTGATCCAAAACAAGTTTGTTGGTATTCCGGTCTCAAGTCTAGATTTTCTTGATGCAAAACTTGTTTGCGGTATTCGGGGCTCAGTTCTTGATTTTCTTGATCCAAAACAAGTTTGTTGCTCTTCCGGACTCAATTCATGATTTTCTTGATGCAAAACTTGCTTTGGGTATTCGAGACTCAGTTCTTGATTTTCTTGATCCAAAACAAGTTTGTTGGTATTCCGGTCTCCATTCTTTATTTTGTTGATGCAAAACTTGTTTGCGGTATTCGGGACTCAGTGCTTTATTTTCTTGATCCAAAACAAGTTTGTTGTTCATCCGGACTCAATTCTTGATTTTCTTGATGCAAAACTTGTTTGGGTTACTCGGGACTCAGTTCTTGATTTTTTTGATCCAAAACAAGTTTGTTGTTCATCCGGACTCAATTCTTGATTTTCTTGATGCAAAACTTGTTTGGGTATTCGGAACTCAGTCCTTAATTTTCTTGATCCAAAACCAGTTTGTTGGTATTCCGGTCAAAATTCTCGATTTTCTTGATGCAAAACTTCTTTCCTGTATTCTGAGATAAGTTCTTGATTTTCTTGATCCAAAACAAGTTTGTTGGTCTGCCGGACTCAATTCTTGATTTTCTTGATGCAAAACTTGTTTGGGGTATTCGGGACTCAGTTCTTGAATTTCATGATCCAAAACCAGTTTGTTGGTATTCCGGTCTAAATTCTCGATTTTCTTGATGCAAAACTTGTTTCCTGTATTCTGAGCTAAGTTCTTGATTTTCTTGATCCAAAACAAGTTTGTTGGTCTGCCGGACTCAATTCTTGATTTTCTTGATGAAAAACTTGTTTGGGGTATTCGGGACTCAGTTCTTGATTTTCTTGATCCAAAACAAGTTTGTTGGTATTCCGGTATCAATTCTTTATTTTCTTGATGCAAAACTTATTTGCGGTATTCGGGACTCAGTTCTTTATTTTTTTGATCCAAAACAAATTTGTTGGTATTCGGAACTCAAATCTACATTTTCTTGATGCAAAACTTGTTTGCGGTATTCGGGACTCAGTTCTTGATTTTCTTGATCCAAAACAAGTTTGTTGGTATTCCGGACTCAATTCTTGATTTTGTTGATGCAAAACTTGTTAGCGGTATTCGGGAATTAGTTCTTGATTTTCTTGATCCAAAACAAATTTGTTGGTATTCGGGACTCAAATCTTCATTTTCTTGATGCAAAACTTGTTTGGAGTATTCCCGATTCAATTTTTGATTTTCTTGATGCCAAATTTGTTTGGGGTATTCGAGACTCAGTTCTTGATTTTATTGATCCAAAACAAGTTTGTTGGTATTCCGGTCTCATGTCTTGATTTTCTTGATGCAAAACTTGTTTGCGGTATTCGGGACTCAGTTCTTGATTTTCTTGATCCAAAACAAGTTTGTTGCTCTTCCGGACTCAATTCATGATTTTCTTGATGCAAAACTTGTTTTCGGTATTCGAGACTCAGTTCTTGATTTTCTTGATCCAAAACAAGTTTGTTGGTATTCCGGTCTCCATTCTTTATTTTGTTGATGCAAAACTTGTTTGCGGTATTCGGGACTCAGTGCTTTATTTTCTTGATCCAAAACAAGTTTGTTGTTCATCCGGACTCAATTCTTGATTTTCTTGATGCAAAACTTGTTTGGGTTACTCGGGACTCAGTTCTTGATTTTCTTGATCCAAAACCAGTTTGTTGGTATTCCGGTCAAAATTCTCGATTTTCTTAATGCAAAACTTCTTTCCTGTATTCTGAGATAAGTTCTTGATTTTCTTAATCCAAAACACGTTTGTTGGTCTGCCGGACTCAATTCTTGATTTTCTTGATGCAAAACTTGTTTGGGGTATTCGGGACTCAGTTCTTGATTTTCATGATCCAAAACCAGTTTGTTGGTATTCCGGTCTAAATTCTCGATTTTCTTTATGCAAAACTTGTTTCCGGTATTCTGAGCTCAGTTCTTGATTTTCTTGATTCAAAACAAGTTTGTTGGTCTTCCGGACTCAATTCTTGATTTTCTTGATGCAAAACTTGTTTGGGTTACTCGGGACTCAGTTCTTGATTTTCTTGATCCAAAACCAATTTTTTGGTATTCCGGTCTAAATTCTCGATTTTCTTAATGCAAAACATGTTTCCGGTATTCTGAGCTAAGTTCTTGATTTTCTTGATCCAAAACAAGTTTGTTGGTCTTCCGGACTCAATTCTTCATTTTCTTGATGAAAACTTGTTTTGGGTATTCGAGACTCAGTTCTTGATTTTCTTGATCCAAAACAAGTTTGTTGGTATTCCGGTCTCCATTCTTTATTTTGTTGATGCAAAACTTGTAAGCGGTATTCGGAACTCAGTTCTTGATTTTCTTGATCCAAAACAAATTTGTTGGTATTCCGGACTCAATTCTTGATTTTGTTGATGCAAAACTTGTTAGCGGTATTCGGGAATTAGTTCTTGATTTTCTTGATCCAAAAGAAGTTTGTTGGTCTTCCGGTCTCAATTCTTGATTTTCTTGATGCAAAACTTGTTTGCGGTATTCTGAGATCAGTTCTTGATTTTCTTGATCCAAAACATGTTTGATGGTCTTCAGGACTCAATTCTTAGTTTTCTTGATGCAACACTTGTTTTGGTATTCGGAACTCAGTCCTTTATTTCCGTGATTCAAAACCAGTTTATTGGTAATCCGGTCTAAATTCTCGATTTTCTTAATGCAAAACTTGTTTCCGGTATTCTGGGCCCAGTTCTAGACTTTTTCTTAATCGAAAACAAGTTTTTTGGTATTCCGTAATTATTCTTGATTTTCTTGATGCTAAATATGTTTGCTGTATTCCGGACTCAATTCTTGATTTTCCTGATGTAAAAGTTGTTTGGGGTATTCGGAACTCAGTTCTTGATTTTCTTGATCCAAAACCAGTTTGTTGGTATTCCGGTCTAAATTCTCGATTTTCTTGATGCTAAACTTGTTTGCGTGATTCGGAACTCAGTACTTGATTTTCTTGATCCAAAACAAGTTTGTTGGTATTCCGGTATCAATTCTTGATTTTCTTGATGCAAAACTTATTTGCGGTATTCGGGACTTAGTTCTTGATTTTTTTGATCGAAAACAAATTTGTTGGTATTCGGAACTCAAATCTTCATTTTCTTGATGCAAAACTTGTTTGCGGTATTCGGGACTCAGTTCTTGATTTTCTTGATCCAAAACAAGTTTGTTGGTATTCCGGACTCAATTCTTGATTTTGTTGATGCAAAACTTGTTAGCGGTATTCGGGAATTAGTTCTTGATTTTCTTGATCCAAAACAAATTTGTTGGTATTCGGGACTCAAATCTTCATTTTCTTGATTCAAAACTTGTTTGGAGTATTCCCGATTCAATTTTTGATTTTCTTGATGCCAAATTTGTTTGGGGTATTCGAGACTCAGTTCTTAATTTTATTGATCCAAAACAAGTTTGTTGGTATTCCGGTCTCAAGTCTAGATTTTCTTGATGCAAAACTTGTTTGCGGTATTCGGGGCTCAGTTCTTGATTTTCTTGATCCAAAACAAGTTTGTTGCTCTTCCGGACTCAATTCATGATTTTCTTGATGCAAAACTTGCTTTGGGTATTCGAGACTCAGTTCTTGATTTTCTTGATCCAAAACAAGTTTGTTGGTATTCCGGTCTCCATTCTTTATTTTGTTGATGCAAAACTTGTTTGCGGTATTCGGGACTCAGTGCTTTATTTTCTTGATCCAAAACAAGTTTGTTGTTCATCCGGACTCAATTCTTGATTTTCTTGATGCAAAACTTGTTTGGGTTACTCGGGACTCAGTTCTTGATTTTTTTGATCCAAAACAAGTTTGTTGTTCATCCGGACTCAATTCTTGATTTTCTTGATGCAAAACTTGTTTGGGTATTCGGAACTCAGTCCTTAATTTTCTTGATCCAAAACCAGTTTGTTGGTATTCCGGTCAAAATTCTCGATTTTCTTGATGCAAAACTTCTTTCCTGTATTCTGAGATAAGTTCTTGATTTTCTTGATCCAAAACAAGTTTGTTGGTCTGCCGGACTCAATTCTTGATTTTCTTGATGCAAAACTTGTTTGGGGTATTCGGGACTCAGTTCTTGATTTTCATGATCCAAAACCAGTTTGTTGGTATTCTGGTCTAAATTCTCGATTTTCTTGATGCAAAACTTGTTTCCTGTATTCTGAGCTAAGTTCTTGATTTTCTTGATCCAAAACAAGTTTGTTGGTCTGCCGGACTCAATTCTTGATTTTCTTGATGAAAAACTTGTTTGGGGTATTCGGGACTCAGTTCTTGATTTTCTTGATCCAAAACAAGTTTGTTGGTATTCCGGTATCAATTCTTTATTTTCTTGATGCAAAACTTATTTGCGGTATTCGGGACTCAGTTCTTTATTTTTTTGATCCAAAACAAATTTGTTGGTATTCGGAACTCAAATCTACATTTTCTTGATGCAAAACTTGCTTGCGGTATTCGGGACTCAGTTCTTGATTTTCTTGATCCAAAACAAGTTTGTTGGTATTCCGGACTCAATTCTTGATTTTGTTGATGCAAAACTTGTTAGCGGTATTCGGGAATTAGTTCTTGATTTTCTTGATCCAAAACAAATTTGTTGGTATTCGGGACTCAAATCTTCATTTTCTTGATGCAAAACTTGTTTGGAGTATTCCCGATTCAATTTTTGATTTTCTTGATGCCAAATTTGTTTGGGGTATTCGAGACTCAGTTCTTGATTTTATTGATCCAAAACAAGTTTGTTGGTATTCCGGTCTCATGTCTTGATTTTCTTGATGCAAAACTTGTTTGCGGTATTCGGGACTCAGTTCTTGATTTTCTTGATCCAAAACAAGTTTGTTGCTCTTCCGGACTCAATTCATGATTTTCTTGATGCAAAACTTGTTTTCGGTATTCGAGACTCAGTTCTTGATTTTCTTGATCCAAAACAAGTTTGTTGGTATTCCGGTCTCCATTCTTTATTTTGTTGATGCAAAACTTGTTTGCGGTATTCGGGACTCAGTGCTTTATTTTCTTGATCCAAAACAAGTTTGTTGTTCATCCGGACTCAATTCTTGATTTTCTTGATGCAAAACTTGTTTGGGTTACTCGGGACTCAGTTCTTGATTTTCTTGATCCAAAACCAGTTTGTTGGTATTCCGGTCAAAATTCTCGATTTTCTTAATGCAAAACTTCTTTCCTGTATTCTGAGATAAGTTCTTGATTTTCTTAATCCAAAACACGTTTGTTGGTCTGCCGGACTCAATTCTTGATTTTCTTGATGCAAAACTTGTTTGGGGTATTCGGGACTCAGTTCTTGATTTTCATGATCCAAAACCAGTTTGTTGGTATTCCGGTCTAAATTCTCGATTTTCTTTATGCAAAACTTGTTTCCGGTATTCTGAGCTCAGTTCTTGATTTTCTTGATTCAAAACAAGTTTGTTGGTCTTCCGGACTCAATTCTTGATTTTCTTGATGCAAAACTTGTTTGGGGTATTCGGAACTCAGTTCTTAATTTTCTTGAACCAAAACCAGTTTGTTGGTATTCCGGTCAAAATTCTCGATTTTCTTGATGCAAAACTTCTTTCCTGTATTCTGAGCTAAGTTCTTGATTTTCTTGATCCAAAACAAGTTTGTTGGTCTGCCGGACTCAATTATTGATTTTTCTTGATGCAAAACTTGTTTGGGGTATTCGGGACTCAGTTCCTAATTTTCTTAATCCAAAACCAGTTTGTAGGTTTTCCGGTCTAAATTCTCGATTTTCTTAATGCAAAACTTCTTTCCGGTATTCTGAGCTCAGTTCTTGATTTTCTTGATCCAAAACAAGTTTGTTGGTCTTCCGGACTCAATTGTTGATTTTCTTTATGCAAAACTTGTTTGGGTTACTCAGGACTCAGTTCTTGATTTTCAGGATCCAAAACCAGTTTGTTGGTATTCCGGTCTAAATTCTCGATTTTCTTGATGCAAAACTTCTTTCCGGTATTCTGAGCTCAGTTCTTGATTTTCTTGATCCAAAACAAGTTTGTTGGTCTTCCGGACTCAATTGTTGATTTTCTTTATGCAAAACTTGTTTGGGTTACTCAGGACTCAGTTCTTGATTTTCAGGATCCAAAACCAGTTTGTTGGTATTCCGGTCTAAATTCTCGATTTTCTTGATGCAAAACTTGTTTCCGGTATTCTGAGCTCAGTTCTTGATTTTCTTGATCCAAAACAAGTTTGTTGGTCTTCCGGACTCAATTCTTGATTTTCTTGATGCAAAAATTGTTTGGGTTACTCGGGACTCAGTTCTTGATTTTCAGGATCCAAAACCAGTTTGTTGGTATTCCGGTCTAAATTCTCGATTTTCTTGATGCAAAACTTGTTTCCGGTATTCTGAGCTCAGTTCTTGATTTTCTTGATCCAAAACAAGTTTGTTGGTCTTCCGGACTCAATTCTTGATTTTCTTGATGCAAAACTTGTTTGGGTTACTCGGGACTCAGTTCATGATTTTCTTGATCCAAAATCAATTTTTTTGTATTCCGGTCTAAATTCTCGATTTTTCTTAATGCAAAACTTGTTTCCGGTATTCTGAGCTAAGTTCTTGATTTTCTTGATCCAAAACAAGTTTGTTGGTCTTCCGGACTCAATTCTTCATTTTCTTGATGCAAAACTTATTTGGGGTATTCGGGACTCAGTCCTTGATTTTCTTGATCCAAAACAAATTTGTTGGTATTCCGGTCTGCATTCTTTATTTTGTTGATGCAAAACTTGTTTGCGGTATTCGGGATTCAGTTCTTGATTTTCTTGATCCAAAACAAGTTTGTTGTTTTTCCAGACTCAATTCTTGATTTTCTTTATGCAAAACTTGTTTGTGGTATTCGGAACTCAGTCCTTAATTTTCTTGATCCAAAACCAGTTTGTTGGTATTCCGGTCAAAATTCTCGATTTTCTTGATGCAAACCTTCTTTCCTGTATTCTGAGATAAGTTCTTGATTTTCTTGATCCAAAACACGTTTGTTGGTCTGCCGGACTCAATTCTTGATTTTCTTGATGCAAAACTTGTTTGGGGTATTCGGGACTCAGTTCTTGATTTTCTTAATCCAAAACTAGTTTGTAGGTTTTCCGGTCTAAATTCTCGATTTTCTTAATGCAAAACTTCTTTCCGGTATTCTGAGCTCAGTTCTTGATTTTCTTGATCCAAAACAAGTTTGTTGGTCTTCCGGACTCAATTCTTGATTTTCTTTATGCAAAACTTGTTTGGGTTACTCAGGACTCAGTTCTTGATTTTCTTGATCCAAAACAAGTTTGTTGGTCTGCCGGACTCAATTCTTGATTTTCTTGATGCAAAACTTGTTTGGGGTATTCGGGACTCAGTTCTTGATTTTCATGATCCAAAACCAGTTTGTTGGTATTCCGGTCTAAATTCTCGATTTTCTTGATGCAAAACTTGTTTCCGGTATTCTGAGCTCAGTTCTTGATTTTCTTGATCCAAAACAAGTTTGTTGGTCTTCCGGACTCAATTCTTGATTTTCTTGATGCAAAACTTGTTTGGGTTACTCGGGACTCAGTTCTTGATTTTCTTGATCCAAATCCAATTTTTTGGTATTCCGGTCTAAATTCTCGATTTTCTTAATGCAAAACATGTTTCCGGTATTCTGAGCTAAGTTCTTGATTTTCTTGATCCAAAACAAGTTTGTTGGTATTCCGGTCTCCATTCTTTATTTTGTTGATGCAAAACTTGTTTGCGGTATTCGGGACTCAGTTCTTGATTTTCTTGATCCAAAACAAGTTTGTTGTTCTTCCGGACTCAATTCTTGATTTTCTTGATGCAAAACTTGTTTGGGGTATTCGGAACTCAGTTCTTAATTTTCTTGATCCAAAACCAGTTTGTTGGTATTCCGGTCAAAATTCTCGATTTTCTTGATGCAAAACTTCTTTACTGTATTCTGAGCTAAGTTCTTGATTTTCTTGATCCAAAACAAGTTTGTTGGTCTGCCGGACTCAATTCTTGATTTTCTTGATGCAAAACTTGTTTGGGGTATTCGGGACTCAGTTCTTGATTTTCTTAATCCAAAACTAGTTTGTAGGTTTTCCGGTCTAAATTCTCGATTTTCTTAATGCAAAACATCTTTCCGGTATTCTGAGGTTAGTTCTTGATTTTCTTGATCAAAAACAAGTTTGTTGGTCTGCCGGACTCAATTCTTGATTTTCTTGATGCAAAACTTGTTTGGGTTATTCGGGACTCGGTTCTTGATTTTCATGATCCAAAACCAGTTTGTTGGTATTCCGGTCTAAATTCTCGATTTTCTTGATGCAAAACTTGTTTCCGGTATTCTGAGCTCAGTTCTTGATTTTCTTGATGCAAAACAAGTTTGTTGGTCTTCCGGACTCAATTCTTGATTTTCTTGATGCAAAACATGTTTGGGTTACTCGGGACTCAGTTCTTCATTTTCTTGATCCAAAACCAATTTTTTGGTATTCCGGTCTAAATTCTCGATTTTCTTAATGCAAAACTTGTTTCCGGTATTCTGAGCTATGTTCTTGATTTTCTTGATCAAAAACAAGTTTGTTGGTCTTCCGGACTCAATTCTTCATTTTCTTGATGAAAACTTGTTTTGGGTATTCGAGACTCAGTTTTTGATTTTCTTGATCCAAAACAAGTTTGTTGGTATTCCGGTCTCCATTCTTTATTTTGTTGATGCAAAACTTGTTTGCGGTATTCGGGACTCAGTTCTTGATTTTCTTGATCCAAAACAAGTTTGTTGTTCTTCCGGACTCAATTCTTGATTTTCTTGATGCAAAACTTGTTTGGGGTATTCGGAACTCAGTTCTTAATTTTCTTGATCCAAAACCAGTTTGTTGGTATTCCGGTCAAAATTCTCGATTTTCTTGATGCAAAACTTCTTTCCTGTATTATGAGCTAAGTTCTTGATTTTCTTGATCCAAAACAAGTTTGTTGGTCTGCCGGACTCAATTCTTGATTTTCTTGATGCAAAACTTGTTTGGGGTATTCGGGACTCAGTTCTTGATTTTCTTAATCCAAAACCAGTTTGTAGGTTTTGCGGTCTAAATTCTCGATTTTCTTAATGCAAAACTTTTTTCCGGTATTCTGAGCTAAGTTCTTGATTTTCTTGATCCAAATCAAGTTTGTTGGTCTTCCGGACTCAATTCTTCATTTTCTTGATGCAAAACTTATTTGGGGTATTCGGGACTCAGTTCTAGATTTTCTTGATCCAAAACAAGTTTGTTGGTATTCCGGTCTCCATTCTTTATTTTGTTGATGCAAAACTTGTTTGCGGTATTCGGGAATTAGTTCTTGATTTTCTTGATCCAAAACAAGTTTGTTGGTCTTCCGGACTCAATTCTTGATTTTCTTGATGCAAAACTTGTTTGGGTTACTCGGGACTCAGTTCTTGATTTTCTTGATCCAAAACCAATTTTTTGGTATTCCGGTCTAAATTCTCGATTTTCTTAATGCAAAACTTTTTTCCGGTATTCTGAGCTAAGTTTTTTGATTTTCTTGATCCAAAACAAGTTTGTTGGTCTTCCGGACTCAATTCTTCATTTTCTTGATGCAAAACTTATTTGGGGTATTCGGGACTCAGTCCTTGATTTTCTTGATCCAAAACAAGTTTGTTGGTATTCCGGTCTCCATTCTTTATTTTGTTGATGCAAAACTTGTTTGCGGTATTCGGGAATTAGTTCTTGATTTTCTTGATCCAAAATAAGTTTGATGGTCTTCCGGACTCAATTCTAGATTTTCTTGATGCAAAACTTGTTTGGGGTATTCGGGACTCAGTTCTTGATTTTCTTGATCCAAAACAAGTTTGTTGGTATTCCGGTCTCCATTCTTTATTTTGTTGATGCAAAACTTGTTTGCGGTATTCGGGACTCAGTTCTTGATTTTCTTGATCCAAAACAAGTTTGTTGTTCTACCGGACTCAATTCTTGATTTTCTTGATGCAAAACTTGTTTGGGGTATTCGGAACTCAGTTCTTAATTTTTTTGATCCAAAACCAGTTTGTTGGTATTCCGGTCAAAATTCTCGATTTTCTTGATGCAAAACTTCTTTCCTGTATTCTGAGCTAAGTTCTTGATTTTCTTGATCCAAAACAAGTTTGTTGGTCTGCCGGACTCAATTCTTGATTTTCTTGATGCAAAACTTGTTTGGGGTATTCGGGACTCGGTTCTTGATTTTCATGATCCAAAACCAGTTTGTTGGTATTCCGGTCTAAATTCTCGATTTTCATGATGCAAAACTTGTTTCCGGTATTCTGAGCTCAGTTCTTGATTTTCTTGATGCAAAACAAGTTTGTTGGTCTTCCGGACTCAATTCTTGATTTTCTTGATGCAAAACTTGTTTGGGTTACTCGGGACTCAGTTCTTGATTTTCTTGATCCAAAACCAATTTTTTGGTATTCTGGTCTAAATTCTCGATTTTCTTAATGCAAAACTTGTTTCCGGTATTCTGAGCTAAGTTCTTGATTTTCTTGATCAAAAACAAGTTTGTTGGTCTTCCGGAGTCAATTCTTCATTTTCTTGATGAAAACTTGTTTTGGGTATTCGAGACTCAGTTCTTGATTTTCTTGATCCAAAACAAGTTTGTTGGTATTCCGGTCTCCATTCTTTATTTTGTTGATGCAAAACTTGTTTGCGGTATTCGGAACTCAGTTCTTGATTTTCTTGATCCAAAACAAGTTTGTTGTTTTTCCAGACTCAATTCTTGATTTTCTTTATGCAAAACTTGTTTGTGGTATTCGGAACTCAGTCCTTAATTTTCTTGATCCAAAACCATTTTGTTGGTATTCCGGTCAAAATTCTCGATTTTCTTGATGCAAACCTTCTTTCCTGTATTCTGAGATAAGTTCTTGATTTTCTTGATCCAAAACACGTTTGTTGGTCTGCCGGACTCAATTCTTGATTTTCTTGATGCAAAACTTGTTTGGGGTATTCGGGACTCAGTTCTTGATTTTCTTAATCCAAAACTAGTTTGTAGGTTTTCCGGTCTAAATTCTCGATTTTCTTGATGCAAACCTTCTTTCCTGTATTCTGAGATAAGTTCTTGATTTTCTTGATCCAAAACACGTTTGTTGGTCTGCCGGACTCAATTCTTGATTTTCTTGATGCAAAACTTGTTTGGGGTATTCGGGACTCAGTTCTTGATTTTCTTAATCCAAAACTAGTTTGTAGGTTTTCCGGTCTAAATTCTCGATTTTCTTAATGCAAAACTTCTTTCCGGTATTCTGAGCTCAGTTCTTGATTTTCTTGATCCAAAACAAGTTTGTTGGTCTTCCGGACTCAATTCTTGATTTTCTTTATGCAAAACTTGTTTGGGTTACTCAGGACTCAGTTCTTGATTTTCTTGATCCAAAACAAGTTTGTTGGTCTGCCGGACTCAATTCTTGATTTTCTTGATGCAAAACTTGTTTGGGGTATTCGGGACTCAGTTCTTGATTTTCATGATCCAAAACCAGTTTGTTGGTATTCCGGTCTAAATTCTCGATTTTCTTGATGCAAAACTTGTTTCCGGTATTCTGAGCTCAGTTCTTGATTTTCTTGATCCAAAACAAGTTTGTTGGTCTTCCGGACTCAATTCTTGATTTTCTTGATGCAAAACTTGTTTGGGTTACTCGGGACTCAGTTCTTGATTTTCTTGATCCAAAACCAATTTTTTGGTATTCCGGTCTAAATTCTCGATTTTCTTAATGCAAAACATGTTTCCGGTATTCTGAGCTAAGTTCTTGATTTTCTTGATCCAAAACAAGTTTGTTGGTATTCCGGTCTCCATTCTTTATTTTGTTGATGCAAAACTTGTTTGCGGTATTCGGGACTCAGTTCTTGATTTTCTTGATCCAAAACAAGTTTGTTGTTCTTCCGGACTCAATTCTTGATTTTCTTGATGCAAAACTTGTTTGGGGTATTCGGAACTCAGTTCTTAATTTTCTTGATCCAAAACCAGTTTGTTGGTATTCCGGTCAAAATTCTCGATTTTCTTGATGCAAAACTTCTTTACTGTATTCTGAGCTAAGTTCTTGATTTTCTTGATCCAAAACAAGTTTGTTGGTCTGCCGGACTCAATTCTTGATTTTCTTGATGCAAAACTTGTTTGGGGTATTCGGGACTCAGTTCTTGATTTTCTTAATCCAAAACTAGTTTGTAGGTTTTCCGGTCTAAATTCTCGATTTTCTTAATGCAAAACTTCTTTCCGGTATTCTGAGCTGAGTTCTTGATTTTCTTGATCAAAAACAAGTTTGTTGGTCTGCCGGACTCAATTCTTGATTTTCTTGATGCAAAACTTGTTTGGGTTATTCGGGACTCGGTTCTTGATTTTCATGATCCAAAACCAGTTTGTTGGTATTCCGGTCTAAATTCTCGATTTTCTTGATGCAAAACTTGTTTCCGGTATTCTGAGCTCAGTTCTTGATTTTCTTGATGCAAAACAAGTTTGTTGGTCTTCCGGACTCAATTCTTGATTTTCTTGATGCAAAACATGTTTGGGTTACTCGGGACTCAGTTCTTGATTTTCTTGATCCAAAACCAATTTTTTGGTATTCCGGTCTAAATTCTCGATTTTCTTAATGCAAAACTTGTTTCCGGTATTCTGAGCTATGTTCTAGATTTTCTTGATCAAAAACAAGTTTTTGGTCTTCCGGACTCAATTCTTCATTTTCTTGATGAAAACTTGTTTTGTGTATTCGAGACTCAGTTCTTGATTTTCTTGATCCAAAACAAGTTTGTTGGTATTCCGGTCTCCATTCTTTATTTTGTTGATGCAAAACTTGTTTGCGGTATTCGGGACTCAGTTCTTGATTTTCATGATCCAAAACAAGTTTGTTGTTCTTCCGGACTCAATTCTTGATTTTCTTGATGCAAAACTTGTTTGGGGTATTCGGAACTCAGTTCTTAATTTTCTTGATCCAAAACCAGTTTGTTGGTATTCCGGTCAAAATTCTCGATTTTCTTGATGCAAAACTTCTTTCCTGTATTCTGAGCTAAGTTCTTGATTTTCTTGATCCAAAACAAGTTTGTTGGTCTGCCGGACTCAATTCTTGATTTTCTTGATGCAAAACTTGTTTGGGGTATTCGGGACTCAGTTCTTGATTTTCTTAATCCAAAACCAGTTTGTAGGTTTTGCGGTCTAAATTCTCGATTTTCTTAATGCAAAACTTTTTTCCGGTATTCTGAGCTAAGTTCTTGATTTTCTTGATCCAAATCAAGTTTGTTGGTCTTCCGGACTCAATTCTTCATTTTCTTGATGCAAAACTTATTTGGGGTATTCGGGACTCAGTCCTAGATTTTCTTGATCCAAAACAAGTTTGTTGGTATTCCGGTCTCCATTCTTTATTTTGTTGATGCAAAACTTGTTTGCGGTATTCGGGAATTAGTTCTTGATTTTCTTGATCCAAAACAAGTTTGTTGGTCTTCCGGACTCAATTCTTGATTTTCTTGATGCAAAACTTGTTTGGGTTACTGGGGACTCAGTTCTTGATTTTCTTGATCCAAAACCAATTTTTTGGTATTCCGGTCTAAATTCTCGATTTTCTTAATGCAAAACTTTTTTCCGGTATTCTGAGCTAAGTTTTTTGATTTTCTTGATCCAAAACAAGTTTGTTGGTCTTCCGGACTCAATTCTTCATTTTCTTGATGCAAAACTTATTTGGGGTATTCGGGACTCAGTCCTTGATTTTCTTGATCCAAAACAAGTTTGTTGGTATTCCGGTCTCCATTCTTTATTTTGTTGATGCAAAACTTGTTTGCGGTATTCGGGAATTAGTTCTTGATTTTCTTGATCCAAAATAAGTTTGTTGGTCTTCCGGACTAAATTCTAGATTTTCTTGATGCAAAACTTGTTTGGGGTATTCGGGACTCAGTTCTTGATTTTCTTGATCCAAAACAAGTTTGTTGGTATTCCGGTCTCCATTCTTTATTTTGTTGATGCAAAACTTGTTTGCGGTATTCGGGACTCAGTTCTTGATTTTTTTGATCCAAAACAAGTTTGTTGTTCTACCGGACTCAATTCTTGATTTTCTTGATGCAAAACTTGTTTGGGGTATTCGGAACTCAGTTCTTAATTTTTTTGATCCAAAACCAGTTTGTTGGTATTCCGGTCAAAATTCTCGATTTTCTTGATGCAAAACTTCTTTCCTGTATTCTGAGCTAAGTTCTTGATTTTCTTGATCCAAAACAAGTTTGTTGGTCTGCCGGACTCAATTCTTGATTTTCTTGATGCAAAACTTGTTTGGGGTATTCGGGACTCGGTTCTTGATTTTCATGATCCAAAACCAGTTTGTTGGTATTCCGGTCTAAATTCTCGATTTTCATGATGCAAAACTTGTTTCCGGTATTCTGAGCTCAGTTCTTGATTTTCTTGATGCAAAACAAGTTTGTTGGTCTTCCGGACTCAATTCTTGATTTTCTTGTTGCAAAACTTGTTTGGGTTACTCGGGACTCAGTTCTTGATTTTCTTGATCCAAAACCAATTTTTTGGTATTCCGGTCTAAATTCTCGATTTTCTTAATGCAAAACTTGTTTCCGGTATTCTGAGCTAAGTTCTTGATTTTCTTGATCAAAAACAAGTTTGTTGGTCTTCCGGACTCAATTCTTCATTTTCTTGATGAAAACTTGTTTTGGGTATTCGAGACTCAGTTCTTGATTTTCTTGATCCAAAACATGTTTGTTGGTATTCCGGTCTCCATTCTTTATTTTGTTGATGCAAAACTTGTTTGCGGTATTCGGAACTCAGTTCTTGATTTTCTTGATCCAAAACAAGTTTGTTGTTCTTCCGGACTCAATTCTTGATTTTTTTGATGTAAAACTTGTTTGGGGTATTCGGAACTCAGTTCTTAATTTTCTTGATCCAAAACCAGTTTGTTGGTATTCTGGTCAAAATTCTCGATTTTCTTGATGCAAAACTTCTTTCCTGTATTCTGAGCTAAGTTCTTGATTTTCTTGATCCAAAACAAGTTTGTTGGTCTGCCGGACTCAATTCTTGATTTTCTTGATGCAAAACTTGTTAGGGGTATTCGGGACTCGGTTCTTGATTTTCATGATCCAAAACCAGTTTGTTGGTATTCCGGTCTAAATTCTCGATTTTCATGATGCAAAACTTGTTTCCGGTATTCTGAGCTAAGTTCTTGATTTTCTTGATCCAAATCAAGTTTGTTGGTCTTCCGGACTCAATTCTTCATTTTCTTGATGCAAAACTTATTTGGGGTATTCGGGACTCAGTCCTATATTTTCTTGATCCAAAACCAGTTTGTTGGTATTCCGGTCTAAATTCTCGATTTTCTTGATGCAAAACTTGTTTCCGGTATTCTGAGCTCAGTTCTTGATTTTCTTGATGCAAAACAAGTTTGTTGGTCTTCCGGACTCAATTCTTGATTTTCTTGATGCAAAACTTGTTTGGGTTACTCGGGACTCAGTTCTTGATTTTCTTGATCCAAAACCAATTTTTTGGTATTCCGGTCTAAATTCTCGATTTTCTTAATGCAAAACTTGTTTCCGGTATTCTGAGCTATGTTCTTGATTTTCTTGATCAAAAACAAGTTTGTTGGTCTTCCGGACTCAATTCTTCATTTTCTTGATGAAAACTTGTTTTGGGTATTCGAGACTCAGTTCTTAATTTTCATGATCCAAAACAAGTTTGTTGGTATTCCGGTCTCCATTCTTTATTTTGTTGATGCAAAACTTGTTTGCGGTATTCGGGACTCAGTTCTTGATTTTCTTGATCCAAAACAAGTTTGTTGTTCTTCCGGACTCAATTCTTGATTTTCTTGATGCAAAAATTGTTTGGGTATTCGGAACTCAGTTCTTAATTTTCTTGATCCAAAACCAGTTTGTTGGTATTCCGGTCAAAATTCTCGATTTTCTTGATGCAAAACTTCTTTCTTGTATTCTGAGCTAAGTTCTTGATTTTCTTGATCCAAAACAAGTTTGTTGGTCTGCCGGACTCAATTCTTGATTTTCTTGATGCAAAACTTGTTTGGGGTATTCGGGACTCAGTTCTTGATTTTCTTAATCCAAAACCAGTTTGTAGGTTTTGCGGTCTAAATTCTCGATTTTCTTAATGCAAAACTTTTTTCCGGTATTCTGAGCTAAGTTCTTGATTTTCTTGATCCAAATCAAGTTTGTTGGTCTTCCGGACTCAATTCTTCATTTTCTTGATGCAAAACTTATTTGGGGTATTCGGGACTCAGTCCTAGATTTTCTTGATCCAAAACAAGTTTGTTGGTATTCCGGTCTCCATTCTTTATTTTGTTGATGCAAAACTTGTTTGCGGTATTCGGGAATTAGTTCTTGATTTTCTTGATCCAAAACAAGTTTGTTGGTCTTCCGGACTCAATTCTTGATTTTCTTGATGCAAAACTTGTTTGGGTTACTCGGGACTCAGTTCTTGATTTTCTTGATCCAAAACCAATTTTTTGGTATTCCGGTCTAAATTCTCGATTTTCTTAATGCAAAACTTTTTTCCGGTATTCTGAGCTAAGTTTTTTGATTTTCTTGATCCAAAACAAGTTTGTTGGTCTTCCGGACTCAATTCTTCATTTTCTTGATGCAAAACTTATTTGGGGTATTCGGGACTCAGTCCTTGATTTTCTTGATCCAAAACAAGTTTGTTGGTATTCCGGTCTCCATTCTTTATTTTGTTGATGCAAAACTTGTTTGCGGTATTCGGGAATTAGTTCTTGATTTTCTTGATCCAAAATAAGTTTGTTGGTCTTCCGGACTCAATTCTAGATTTTCTTGATGCAAAACTTGTTTGGGGTATTCGGGACTCAGTTCTTGATTTTCTTGATCCAAAACAAGTTTGTTGGTATTCCGGTCTCCATTCTTTATTTTGTTGATGCAAAACTTGTTTGCGGTATTCGGGACTCAGTTCTTGATTTTCTTGATCCAAAACAAGTTTGTTGTTCTACCGGACTCAATTCTTGATTTTCTTGATGCAAAACTTGTTTGGGGTATTCGGAACTCAGTTCTTAATTTTTTTGATCCAAAACCAGTTTGTTGGTATTCCGGTCAAAATTCTCGATTTTCTTGATGCAAAACTTCTTTCCTGTATTCTGAGCTAAGTTCTTGATTTTCTTGATCCAAAACAAGTTTGTTGGTCTGCCGGACTCAATTCTTGATTTTCTTGATGCAAAACTTGTTTGGGGTATTCGGGACTCGGTTCTTGATTTTCATGATCCAAAACCAGTTTGTTGGTATTCCGGTCTAAATTCTCGATTTTCATGATGCAAAACTTGTTTCCGGTATTCTGAGCTCAGTTCTTGATTTTCTTGATGCAAAACAAGTTTGTTGGTCTTCCGGACTCAATTCTTGATTTTCTTGATGCAAAACTTGTTTGGGTTACTCGGGACTCAGTTCTTGATTTTCTTGATCCAAAACCAATTTTTTGGTATTCCGGTCTAAATTCTCGATTTTCTTAATGCAAAACTTGTTTCCGGTATTCTGAGCTAAGTTCTTGATTTTCTTGATCAAAAACAAGTTTGTTGGTCTTCCGGACTCAATTCTTCATTTTCTTGATGAAAACTTGTTTTGGGTATTCGAGACTCAGTTCTTGATTTTCTTGATCCAAAACAAGTTTGTTGGTATTCCGGTCTCCATTCTTTATTTTGTTGATGCAAAACTTGTTTGCGGTATTCGGAACTCAGTTCTTGATTTTCTTGATCCAAAACAAGTTTGTTGTTTTTCCAGACTCAATTCTTGATTTTCTTTATGCAAAACTTGTTTGTGGTATTCGGAACTCAGTCCTTAATTTTCTTGATCCAAAACCAGTTTGTTGGTATTCCGGTCAAAATTCTCGATTTTCTTGATGCAAACCTTCTTTCCTGTATTCTGAGATAAGTTCTTGATTTTCTTGATCCAAAACACGTTTGTTGGTCTGCCGGAATCAATTCTTGATTTTCTTGATGCAAAACTTGTTTGGGGTATTCGGGACTCAGTTCTTGATTTTCTTAATCCAAAACTAGTTTGTAGGTTTTCCGGTCTAAATTCTCGATTTTCTTAATGCAAAACTTCTTTCCGGTATTCTGAGCTCAGTTCTTGATTTTCTTGATCCAAAACAAGTTTGTTGGTCTTCCGGACTCAATTCTTGATTTTCTTTATGCAAAACTTGTTTGGGTTACTCAGGACTCAGTTCTTGATTTTCTTGATCCAAAACAAGTTTGTTGGTCTGCCGGACTCAATTCTTGATTTTCTTGATGCAAAACTTGTTTGGGGTATTCGGGACTCAGTTCTTGATTTTCATGATCCAAAACCAGTTTGTTGGTATTCCGGTCTAAATTCTCGATTTTCTTGATGCAAAACTTGTTTCCGGAATTCTGAGCTCAGTTCTTGATTTTCTTGATCCAAAACAAGTTTGTTGGTCTTCCGGACTCAATTCTTGATTTTCTTGATGCAAAACTTGTTTGGGGTATTCGGGACTCAGTTCTTGATTTTCTTAATCCAAAACCAGTTTGTAGGTTTTGCGGTCTAAATTCTCGATTTTCTTAATGCAAAACTTTTTTCCGGTATTCTGAGCTAAGTTCTTGATTTTCTTGATCCAAATCAAGTTTGTTGGTCTTCCGCACTCAATTCTTCATTTTCTTGATGCAAAACTTATTTGCGGTATTCGGGACTCAGTCCTAGATTTTCTTGATCCAAAACAAGTTTGTTGGTATTCCGGTCTCCATTCTTTATTTTGTTGATGCAAAACTTGTTTGCGGTATTCGGGAATTAGTTCTTGATTTTCTTGATCCAAAACAAGTTTGTTGGTCTTCCGGACTCAATTCTTGATTTTCTTGATGCAAAACTTGTTTGGGTTACTGGGGACTCAGTTCTTGATTTTCTTGATCCAAAACCAATTTTTTGGTATTCCGGTCTAAATTCTCGATTTTCTTAATGCAAAACTTTTTTCCGGTATTCTGAGCTAAGTTCTTGATTTTCTTGATCCAAAACAAGTTTGTAGGTTTTCCGGACTCAATTCTTCATTTTCTTGATGCAAAACTTATTTGGGGTATTCGGGACTCAGTCCTTGATTTTCTTGATCCAAAACAAGTTTGTTGGTATTCCGGTCTCCATTCTTTATTTTGTTGATGCAAAACTTGTTTGCGGTATTCGGGAATTAGTTCTTGATTTTCTTGATCCAAAATAAGTTTGTTTGTCTTCCGGACTCAATTCTTGATTTTCTTGATGCAAAACTTGTTTGGGTTACTCGGGACTCAGTTCTTGATATTCTTGATCCAAAACCAATTTTTTGGTATTCCGGTCTAAATTCTCGATTTTCTTAATGCAAAACTTGTTTCCGGTATTCTGAGCTAAGTTCTTGATTTTCTTGATCAAAAACAAGTTTGTTGGTCTTCCGGACTCAATTCTTCATTTTCTTGATGAAAACTTGTTTTGGGTATTCGAGACTCAGTTCTTGATTTTCTTGATCCAAAACAAGTTTGTTGGTATTCCGGTCTCCATTCTTTATTTTATTGATGCAAAACATGTTTGCGGTATTCGGGACTCAGTTCTTGATTTTCTTGATCCAAAACAAGTTTGTTGTTTTTCCGGACTCAATTCTTGATTTTCTTGATGCAAAACTTGTTTGGGGTATTCGGAACTCAGTTCTTAATTTTCTTGATCCAAAACCAGTTTGTTGGTATTCCGGTCAAAATTCTCGATTTTCTTGATGCAAAACTTCTTTCCTGTATTCTGAGCTAAGTTCTTGATTTTCTTGATCCAAAACAAGTTTGTTGGTCTGCCGGACTCAATTTTTGATTTTCTTGATGCAAAACTTGTTTGGGGTAATCGGGACTCAGTTTTTGATTTTCTTAATCCAAAACCAGTTTGTAGGTTTTCCGGTCTAAATTCTCGATTTTCTTAATGCAAAACTTTTTTCCGGTATTCTGAGCTCAGTTCTTGATTTTTTTGATCCAAAACAAGTTTGTTGGTCTTCCGGACTCAATTCTTGATTTTCTTGATGCAAAACTTGTTTGGGTTACTCAGGAGACAGTTCTTGATTTTCATGATCCAAAACCAGTTTGTTGGTATTACGGTCTAAATTCTCGATTTTCTTGATTCAAAACTTGTTTCCGGTATTCTGAGCTCAGTTCTTGATTTTCATGATCCAAAACAAGTTTGTTGGTCTTCCGGACTCAATTCTTGATTTTCTTGATGCAAAACTTGTTTGGGTTACTCGGGACTCAGTTTTTGATTTTTTTGATCCAAAACAAGTTTGTTGTTCCTCCAGACTCAATTCGTGATTTTCTTGATGCAAAACTTGTTTGGGGTATTGGGAACTCAGTCCTTAATTTTCTTGATCCAAAACCAGTTTGTTGGTATTCCGGTCAAAATTCTCGATTTTCTTGATGCAAAACTTCTTTCCTGTATTCTGAGCTACGTTCTTGATTTTCTTGACCCAAAAGAAGTTTGTTGGTCTGCCGGACTCAATTCTTGATTTTCTTGATGCAAAACTTGTTTGGGGTATTCGGGACTCAGTTCTTGATTTTCTTAATCCAAAACCAGTTTGTAGATTTTCCGGTCTAAATTCACGATTTTCTTAATGCAAAACTTGTTTCCGGTATTCTGAGCTCAGTTCTTGATTTTCTTGATGCAAAACTTGTTTGGGGTATTCGGGACTCAGTTCTTGATTTTCATGATCCAAAACCAGTTTGTTGGTATTCCGGTCTAAATTCTCGATTTTCTTGATGCAAAACTTCTTTCCTGTATTCTGAGCTAAGTTGTTGATTTTCTTGATCTAAAACAAGTTTGTTGGTCTGCCGGACTCAATTCTTGATTTTCTTGATGCAAAACTTGTTTGGGGTATTCGGAACTCAGTTCTTAATTTTCTTGATCCAAAACCAGTTTGTTGGTATTCCGGTCAAAATTCTCGATTTTCTTGATGCAAAACTTCTTTCCTGTATTCTGAGCTAAGTTCTTGATTTTCTTTATCCAAAACAAGTTTGTTGGTCTGCCGGACTAAATTCTTGATTTTCTTGATGCAAAACTTGTTTGGGGTATTCGGGACTCAGTTCTTGATTTTCTTAATCCAAAACCAGTTTGTAGGTTTTCCGGTCTAAATTCTCGATTTTCTTAATGCAAAACTTCTTTCCGGTATTCTGAGCTCAGTTCTTGATTTTCTTGATCCAAAACAAGTTTGTTGGTCTTCCGGACTCAATTCTTGATTTTCTTGATGCAAAACTTATTTGGGGTATTCGGGACTCAGTCCTTGATTTTCATGATCCAAAACAAGTTTGTTGGTATTCCGGTCTAAATTCTCGATTTTCTTGATGCAAAACTTGTTTCCGGTATTCTGAGCTCAGTTCTTGATTTTTTTGTTCCAAAACAAGTTTGTTGGTCTTCCGGACTCAATTCTTGATTTTCTTGATGCAAAACTTGTTTGGGTTACTCGGGACTCAGTTCTTGATTTTCTTGATCCAAAACCAATTTTTTGGTATTCCGGTCTAAATTCTCGATTTTCTTAATGCAAAACTTGTTTCCGGTATTCCGAGCTAAGTTCTTGATTTTCTTGATCCACAACAAGTTTGTTGGTCTTCCGGACTCAATTCTTCATTTTCTTGATGCAAAACTTATTTGGGGTATTCGGGACTCAGTCCTTGATTTTCTTGATCCAAAACAAGTTTGTTGGTATTCCGGTCTCCATTCTTTATTTTGTTGATGCAAAACTTGTTTGCGGTATTCGGGACTCAGTCCTCGATTTTCTTGATCCAAAACAAGTTTGTTGGTATTCCGGACTCAATTCTTGATTTTCTTGATGCAAAACTTGTTTGGGGTATTCGGAACTCAGTCCTTAATTTTCTTGATCCAAAACCAGTTTGTTGGTATTTCGGTCAAAATTCTCGATTTTCTTGATGCAAAACTTCTTTCCTGTATTCTGAGCTATGTTCTTGATTTTCTTGATCCAAAACAAGTTTGTTGGTCTGCCGGACTTAATTCTTGATTTTCTTGATGCAAAACTTGTTTGGGGTATTCGGGACTCAGTTCTTGATTTTCTTGATCCAAAACAAGTTTGTTGGTATTCCGGTCTCTATTCTTTATTTTGTTGATGCAAAACTTGTTTGCTGTATTCGGGACTCAGTCCTCGATTTTCTTGATCCAAAATAAGTTTGTTGGTCTTCCGGACTCAATTCTTGATTTTCTTGATGCAAAACTTGTTTGGGGTATTCGGAACTCAGTCCTTAATTTTCTTGATTCAAAACCAGTTTGTTGGTATTTCGGTCAATATTCTCGATTTTCTTGATGCAAAACTTCTTTCCTGTATTCTGAGCTATGTTCTTGATTTTCTTGATCCAAAACAAGTTTGTTGGTCTGCCGGACTCAATTCTTGATTTTCTTGATGCAAAACTTGTTTGGGGTATTCGGGACTCAGTTCTTGATTTTCTTAATCCTAAACCAGTTTGTAGGTTTTCCCGTCTAAATTTTCGATTTTCTTAATGCAAAACTTGTTTCCGGTATTCTGAGCTCAGTTCTTGATTTTTTTGATCCAAAACAAGTTTGTTGGTCTGCCGGACTCAATTCTTGATTTTCTTGATGCAAAACTTGTTTGGGGTATTCGGGACTCAGTTCTTGATTTTCTTAATCCAAAACCAGTTTGTAGGTTTTCCGGTCTAAATTCTCGATTTTCTTAATGCAAAACCTGTTTCCGGTATTCTGTGCTCAGTTCTTGATTTTCTTAATCCAAAACAAGTCTGTTGGTCTTCCGGACTCAATTCTTGATTTTCTTGATGCAAAACTTGTTTGGGGTATTCGGGACTCAGTTCTTGATTTTCATGATCCAAAACCAGTTTGTTGGAATTCCGGTCTAAATTCTCGATTTTCTTGATGCAAAACTTCTTTCCTGTATTCTGAGCTACGTTGTTGATTTTCTTGATCCAAAACAAGTTTGTTGGTCTGCCGGACTCAATTCTTGATTTTCTTGATGCAAAACTTGTTTGGGGTATTCGGGACTCAGTTCTTGATTTTCTTAATCCAAAACCAGTTTGTAGGTTTTCCGGTCTAAATTCTCGATTTTCTTAATGCAAAACTTCTTTCCGGTATTCTGAGCTCAGTTCTTGATTTTCTTGATCCAAAACAAGTTTGTTGGTCTTCCGGACTCAATTCTTGATTTTCTTGATGCAAAACTTATTTGGGGTATTCGGGACTCAGTCCTTGATTTTCATGATCCAAAACAAGTTTGTTGGTATTCCGGTCTAAATTCTCGATTTTCTTGATGCAAAACTTGTTTCCGGTATTCTGAGCTCAGTTCTTGATTTTCTTGTTCCAAAACAAGTTTGTTGGTCTTCCGGACTCAATTCTTGATTTTCTTGATGCAAAACTTGTTTGGGTTACTCGGGACTCAGTTCTTGATTTTCTTGATCCAAAACCAATTTTTTGGTATTCCGGTCTAAATTCTCGATTTTCTTAATGCAAAACTTGTTTCCGGTATTCTGAGCTAAGTTCTTGATTTTCTTGATCCACAACAAGTTTGTTGGTCTTCCGGACTCAATTCTTCATTTTCTTGATGCAAAACTTATTTGGGGTATTCGGGACTCAGTCCTTGATTTTCTTGATCCAAAACAAGTTTGTTGGTATTCCGGTCTCCATTCTTTATTTTGTTGATGCAAAACTTGTTTGCGGTATTTGGGACTCAGTCCTCGATTTTCTTGATCCAAAACAAGTTTGTTGGTATTCCGGACTCAATTCTTGATTTTCTTGATGCAAAACTTGTTTGGGGTATTCGGAACTCAGTCCTTAATTTTCTTGATCCAAAACCAGTTTGTTGGTATTTCGGTCAAAATTCTCGATTTTCTTGATGCAAAACTTCTTTCCTGTATTCTGAGCTATGTTCTTGATTTTCTTGATCCAAAACAAGTTTGTTCGTCTGCCGGACTTAATTCTTGATTTTCTTGATGCAAAACTTGTTTGGGGTATTCGGGACTCAGTCTTTGATTTTCTTGATCCAAAACAAGTTTGTTGGTATTCCGGTCTCCATTCTTTATTTTGTTGATGCAAAACTTGTTTGCGGTATTCGGGACTCAGTCCTCGATTTTCTTGATCCAAAACAAGTTTGTTGGTCTTCCGGACTCAATTCTTGATTTTCTTGATGCAAAACTTGTTTGGGGTATTCGGAACTCAGTCCTTAATTTTCTTGATCCAAAACCAGTTTGTTGGTATTTCGGTCAAAATTCTCGATTTTCTTGATGCAAAACTTCTTTCCTGTATTCTGAGCTATGTTCTTGATTTTCTTGATCCAAAACAAGTTTGTTGGTCTGCCGGACTCAATTCTTGATTTTCTTGATGCAAAACTTGTTTGGGGTATTCGGGACTCAGTTCTTGATTTTCTTAATCCTAAACCAGTTTGTAGGTTTTCCCGTCTAAATTCTCGATTTTCTTAATGCAAAACTTGTTTCCGGTATTCTGAGCTCAGTTCTTGATTTTTTTGATCCAAAACAAGTTTGTTGGTCTGCCGGACTCAATTCTTGATTTTCTTGATGCAAAACTTGTTTGGGGTATTCGGGACTCAGTTCTTGATTTTCTTAATCCAAAACCAGTTTGTAGGTTTTCCGGTCTAAATTCTCGATTTTCTTAATGCAAAACTTGTTTCCGGTATTCTGTGCTCAGTTCTTGATTTTCTTGATCCAAAACAAGTCTGTTGGTCTTCCGGACTCAATTCTTGATTTTTTTGATGCAAAACTTGTTTGGGGTATTCGGGACTCAGTTCTTGATTTTCATGATACAAAACCAGTTTGTTGGAATTCCGGTCTAAATTCTCGATTTTCTTGATGCAAAACTTCTTTCCTGTATTCTGAGCTACGTTGTTGATTTTTTTGATCCAAAATAAGTTTGTTGGTCTGCCGGACTCAATTCTTGATTTTCTTGATGCAAAACTTGTTTGGGGTATTCGGGACTCAGTTCTTGATTTTCTTAATCCAAAACCAGTTTGTAGGTTTTCCGGTCTAAATTCTCGATTTTCTTAATGCAAAACTTCTTTCCGGTATTCTGAGCTCAGTTCTTGATTTTCTTGATCCAAAACAAGTTTGTTGGTCTGCCGGACTCAATTCTTGATTTTCTTGATGCAAAACTTGTTTGGGTTACTCGGGACTCAGTTCTTGATTTTCATTATCCAAATCCAGTTTGTTGGTATTCCGGTCTAAATTCTCGATTTTCTTGATTCAAAACTTGTTTCCGGTATTCTGAGCTCAGTTCTTGATTTTCTTGATCGAAAACAAGTTTGTTGGTCTTCCGGACTCAATTCTTGATTTTCTTGATGCAAAACTTGTTTGGGGTATTCGGGACTCAGTTCTTGATTTTCTTAATCCAAAACCAGTTTGTAGGTTTTCCGGTCTAAATTCTCGATTTTCTTAATGCAAAACTTGTTTCCGGTATTCTGTGCTCAGTTCTTAATTTTCTTGATCCAAAACAAGTCTGTTGGTCTTCCGGACTCAATTCTTCATTTTCTTGATGCAAAACTTATTTGGGGTATTCGGGACTCAGTCCTTGATTTTCTTGATCCAAAACAAGTTTGTTGGTATTCCGGTCTCCATTCTTTATTTTGTTGATGCAAAACTTGTTTGCGGTATTCGGGACTCAGTCCTCGATTTTCTTGATCCAAAACAAGTTTGTTGGTATTCCGGACTCAATTCTTGATTTTCTTGATGCAAAACTTGTTTGGGGTATTCGGAACTCAGTCCTTAATTTTCTTGATCCAAAACCAGTTTGTTGGTATTTCGGTCAAAATTCTCGATTTTCTTGATGCAAAACTTCTTTCCTGTATTCTGAGCTATGTTCTTGATTTTCTTAATCCAAAACAAGTTTGTTCGTCTGCCGGACTTAATTCTTGATTTTCTTGATGCAAAACTTGTTTGGGGTATTCGGGACTCAGTCCTTGATTTTCTTGATCCAAAACAAGTTTGTTGGTATTCCGGTCTCCATTCTTTATTTTGTTGATGCAAAACTTGTTTGCGTTATTCGGGACTCAGTCCTCGATTTTCTTGATCCAAAACAAGTTTGTTGGTCTTCCGGACTCAATTCTTGATTTTCTTGATGCAAAACTTGTTTGGGGTATTCGGAACTCAGTCCTTAATTTTCTTGATCCAAAACCAGTTTGTTGGTATTTCGGTCAAAATTCTCGATTTTCTTGATGCAAAACTTCTTTCCTGTATTCTGAGCTATGTTCTTGATTTTCTTGATCCAAAACAAGTTTGTTGGTCTGCCGGACTCAATTCTTGATTTTCTTGATGCAAAACTTGTTTGGGGTATTCGGAACTCAGTTCTTGATTTTCTTAATCCTAAACCAGTTTGTAGGTTTTCCCGTCTAAATTCTCGATTTTCTTAATGCAAAACTTGTTTCCGGTATTCTGAGCTCAGTTCTTGATTTTCTTGATCGAAAACAAGTTTGTTGGTCTTCCGGACTCAATTCTTGATTTTCTTGATGCAAAACTTGTTTGGGGTATTCGGGACTCAGTTCTTGATTTTCTTAATCCAAAACCAGTTTGTAGGTTTTCCGGTCTAAATTCTCGATTTTCTTAATGCAAAACTTGTTTCCGGTATTCTGTGCTCAGTTCTTGATTTTCTTGATCCAAAACAAGTCTGTTGGTCTTCCGGACTCAATTCTTGATTTTCTTGATGCAAAACTTGTTTGGGGTATTCGGGACTCAGTCCTTAATTTTCATGATCCAAAACCAGTTTGTTGGTATTTCGGTCAAAATTCTCGATTTTCTTGATGCAAAACTTCTTTCCTGTATTCTGAGCTATGTTCCTGATTTTCTTGATCAAAAACAAGTTTGTTGGTCTGCCGGACTCAATTCTTGATTTTCTTGATGCAAAACTTGTTTGGGGTATTCGGGACTCAGTTCTTGATTTTCTTAATCCTAAACCAGTTTGTAGGTTTTCCCGTCTAAATTCTCGATTTTCTTAATGCAAAACTTGTTTCCGGTATTCTGAGCTCAGTTCTTGATTTTTTTGATTCAAAACAAGTTTGTTGGTCTCCCGGACTCAATTCTTGATTTTCTTGATGCAAAACTTGTTTGGGGTATTCGGGACTCAGTTCTTGATTTTCTTAATCCAAAACCAGTTTGTAGGTTTTCCGGTCTAAATTCTCGATTTTCTTAATGCAAAACTTGTTTCCGGTATTCTGTGCTCAGTTCTTGATTTTCTTGATCTAAAACAAGTTTGTTGGTCTTCCGCACTCAATTCTTGATTTTCTTGATGCAAAACTTGTTTGGGGTATTCGGAACTCAGTCCTTAATTTTCTTGATCCAAAACCAGTTTGTTGGTATTCCGGTCAAAATTCTCGATTTTCTTGATGCAAAACTTCTTTCCTGTATTCTGAGCTAAGTTGTTGATTTTCTTGATCCAAAACAAGTTTGTTGGTCTGCCGGACTCAATTCTTGATTTTCTTGATGCAAAACTTGTTTGGGGTATTCGGGACTCAGTTCTTGATTTTCTTAATCCAAAACCAGTTTGTAGGTTTTCCGGTCTAAATTCTCGATTTTCTTAATGCAAAACTTCTTTCCGGTATTCTGAGCTCAGTTCTTGATTTTCTTGATCCAAAACAAGTTTGTTGGTCTGCCGGACTCAATTCTTGATTTTCTTGATGCAAAACTTGTTTGGGTTACTCGGGACTCAGTTCTTGATTTTTATTATCCAAATCCAGTTTGTTGGTATTCCGGTCTAAATTCTCGATTTTCTTGATTCAAAACTTGTTTCCGGTATTCTGAGCTCAGTTCTTGATTTTCTTGATCGAAAACAAGTTTGTTGGTCTTCCGGACTCAATTCTTGATTTTCTTGATGCAAAACTTGTTTGGGTTACTCGGGACACAGTTTTTTATTTTCATGATTCAAAAACCAGTTTGTTGGTATTCCGGTCTAAATTCTCGATTTTCTTGATGCAAAACTTGTTTCCGGTATTCTGAGCTCAGTTCTTGATTTTCTTTATCCAAAACAAGTTTGTTGGTCTTCCGGACTCAATTCTTGATTTTCTTGATGCAAAACTTGTTTGGGGTATTCGGGACTCAGTTCTTGATTTTCTTAATCCAAAACCAGTTTGTAGGTTTTCCGGTCTAAATTCTCGATTTTCTTAATGCAAAACTTGTTTCCGGTATTCTGAGCTCAGTTCTTGATTTTTTTGATCCAAAACAAGTTTGTTGGTCTTCCGGACTCAATTCTTAATTTTCTTGATGCAAAACTTATTTGGGGTATTCGGGACTCAGTCCTTGATTTTCTTGATCTAATACAATTTTGTTGGGATTCCGGTCTCAATTCTTTATTTTGTTGATGCAAAACTTGTTTGCGGTATTCGGGACTCAGTTCTTGATTTTCTTGATCTAAAACAAGTTTGTTGGTCTTCCGCACTCAAATTCTTGATTTTCTTGATGCAAAACTTGTTTGGGGTATTCGGAACTCAGTCCTTAATTTTCTTGATCCAAAACCAGTTTGTTGGTATTCCGGTCAAAATTCTCGATTTTCTTGATGCAAAACTTTTTTCCTGTATTCTGAGCTATGTTCTTGATTTTCTTGATCCAAAACAAGTTTGTTGGTCTGCCGGACTCAATTCTTGATTTTCTTGATGCAAAACTTGTTTGGGGTATTCGGGACTCAGTTCTTGATTTTCTTGATCCAAAACCAGTTTGTTGGTATTCCGGTCAAAATTCTCGATTTTCTTGATGCAAAACTTCTTTCCTGTATTCTGAGCTCAGTTCTTGATTTTTTTGATCCAAAACAAGTTTGTTGGTCTTCCGGACTCAATTCTTGATTTTCTTGATGCAAAACTTGTTTGGGTTACTCGGGACTCAGTTCTTGATTTTCATGATCCAAAACCAGTTTGTTCGTATTCCGGTCTAAATTCTCGATTTTCTTGATTCAAAACTTGTTTCCGGTATTCTGAGCTCAGTTCTTGATTTTCTTGATCCAAAACAAGTTTGTTGGTCTTCCGGACTCAATTCTTGATTTTCTTGATGCAAAACTTGTTTGGGGTATTCGGGACTCAGTTCTTGATTTTCATGATCCAAAACCAGTTTGTTGGTATTCCGGGCTAAATTCTCGATTTTCTTGATGCAAAACTTCTTTCCTGTATTCTGAGCTAAGTTGTTGATTTTCATGATCCAAAACAAGTTTGTTGGTCTGCCGGACTCAATTCTTGATTTTCTTGATGCAAAACTTGTTTGGGGTATTCGGGACTCAGTTCTTGATTTTCTTAATCCAAAACCAGGTTGTAGGTTTTCCGGTCTAAATTCTCGATTTTCTTAATGCAAAACTTCTTTCCGGTATTCTGAGCTCAGTTCTTGATTTTCTTGATCCAAAACAAGTTTGTTGGTCTTCCGGACTCAATTCTTGATTTTCTTGATGCAAAACTTGTTTGGGTTACTCGGGACTCAGTTCTTGATTTTCTTGATCCAAAACCAATTTTTTGGTATTCCGGTCTAAATTCTCGATTTTCTTAATGCAAAACTTGTTTCCGGTATTCTGAGCTAAGTTCTTGATTTTTTTGATCCAAAACAAGTTTGTTGGTCTTCCGGACTCAATTCTTCATTTTCTTGATGCAAATCTTATTTGGGGTATTCGGGACTCAGTTCTTGATTTTCATGATCCAAAACCAGTTTGTTGGTATTCCGGTCTAAATTCTCGATTTTCTTAATGCAAAACTTCTTTCCGGTATTCTGAGCTCAGTTCTTGATTTTCTTGATCTAAAACAAGTTTGTTGGTCTTCCGCACTCAATTCTTGATTTTCTTGATGCAAAACTTGTTTGGGGTATTCGGAACTCAGTCCTTAATTTTCTTGATCCAAAACCAGTTTGTTGGTATTCCGGTCAAAATTCTCGATTTTCTTGATGCAAAACTTCTTTCCTGTATTCTGAGCTAAGTTGTTGATTTTCTTGATCCAAAACAAGTTTGTTGGTCTGCCGGACTCAATTCTTGATTTTCTTGATGCAAAACTTGTTTGGGGTATTCGGGACTCAGTTCTTGATTTTCTTAATCCAAAACCAGTTTGTAGGTTTTCCGGTCTAAATTCTCGATTTTCTTAATGCAAAACTTCTTTCCGGTATTCTGAGCTCAGTTCTTGATTTTCTTGATCCAAAACAAGTTTGTTGGTCTGCCGGACTCAATTCTTGATTTTCTTGATGCAAAACTTGTTTGGGTTACTCGGGACTCAGTTCTTGATTTTTATTATCCAAATCCAGTTTGTTGGTATTCCGGTCTAAATTCTCGATTTTCTTGATTCAAAACTTGTTTCCGGTATTCTGAGCTCAGTTCTTGATTTTCTTGATCGAAAACAAGTTTGTTGGTCTTCCGGACTCAATTCTTGATTTTCTTGATGCAAAACTTGTTTGGGTTACTCGGGACACAGTTTTTTATTTTCATGATTCAAAAACCAGTTTGTTGGTATTCCGGTCTAAATTCTCGATTTTCTTGATGCAAAACTTGTTTCCGGTATTCTGAGCTCAGTTCTTGATTTTCTTTATCCAAAACAAGTTTGTTGGTCTTCCGGACTCAATTCTTGATTTTCTTGATGCAAAACTTGTTTGGGGTATTCGGGACTCAGTTCTTGATTTTCTTAATCCAAAACCAGTTTGTAGGTTTTCCGGTCTAAATTCTCGATTTTCTTAATGCAAAACTTGTTTCCGGTATTCTGAGCTCAGTTCTTGATTTTTTTGATCCAAAACAAGTTTGTTGGTCTTCCGGACTCAATTCTTAATTTTCTTGATGCAAAACTTATTTGGGGTATTCGGGACTCAGTCCTTGATTTTCTTGATCTAATACAATTTTGTTGGGATTCCGGTCTCAATTCTTTATTTTGTTGATGCAAAACTTGTTTGCGGTATTCGGGACTCAGTTCTTGATTTTCTTGATCTAAAACAAGTTTGTTGGTCTTCCGCACTCAAATTCTTGATTTTCTTGATGCAAAACTTGTTTGGGGTATTCGGAACTCAGTCCTTAATTTTCTTGATCCAAAACCAGTTTGTTGGTATTCCGGTCAAAATTCTCGATTTTCTTGATGCAAAACTTTTTTCCTGTATTCTGAGCTATGTTCTTGATTTTCTTGATCCAAAACAAGTTTGTTGGTCTGCCGGACTCAATTCTTGATTTTCTTGATGCAAAACTTGTTTGGGGTATTCGGGACTCAGTTCTTGATTTTCTTGATCCAAAACCAGTTTGTTGGTATTCCGGTCAAAATTCTCGATTTTCTTGATGCAAAACTTCTTTCCTGTATTCTGAGCTCAGTTCTTGATTTTTTTGATCCAAAACAAGTTTGTTGGTCTTCCGGACTCAATTCTTGATTTTCTTGATGCAAAACTTGTTTGGGTTACTCGGGACTCAGTTCTTGATTTTCATGATCCAAAACCAGTTTGTTCGTATTCCGGTCTAAATTCTCGATTTTCTTGATTCAAAACTTGTTTCCGGTATTCTGAGCTCAGTTCTTGATTTTCTTGATCCAAAACAAGTTTGTTGGTCTTCCGGACTCAATTCTTGATTTTCTTGATGCAAAACTTGTTTGGGGTATTCGGGACTCAGTTCTTGATTTTCATGATCCAAAACCAGTTTGTTGGTATTCCGGGCTAAATTCTCGATTTTCTTGATGCAAAACTTCTTTCCTGTATTCTGAGCTAAGTTGTTGATTTTCATGATCCAAAACAAGTTTGTTGGTCTGCCGGACTCAATTCTTGATTTTCTTGATGCAAAACTTGTTTGGGGTATTCGGGACTCAGTTCTTGATTTTCTTAATCCAAAACCAGGTTGTAGGTTTTCCGGTCTAAATTCTCGATTTTCTTAATGCAAAACTTCTTTCCGGTATTCTGAGCTCAGTTCTTGATTTTCTTGATCCAAAACAAGTTTGTTGGTCTTCCGGACTCAATTCTTGATTTTCTTGATGCAAAACTTGTTTGGGTTACTCGGGACTCAGTTCTTGATTTTCTTGATCCAAAACCAATTTTTTGGTATTCCGGTCTAAATTCTCGATTTTCTTAATGCAAAACTTGTTTCCGGTATTCTGAGCTAAGTTCTTGATTTTTTTGATCCAAAACAAGTTTGTTGGTCTTCCGGACTCAATTCTTCATTTTCTTGATGCAAATCTTATTTGGGGTATTCGGGACTCAGTTCTTGATTTTCATGATCCAAAACCAGTTTGTTGGTATTCCGGTCTAAATTCTCGATTTTCTTAATGCAAAACTTCTTTCCGGTATTCTGAGCTCAGTTCTTGATTTTCTTGATCCAAAACAAGTTTGTTGGTCTGCCGGACTCAATTCTTGATTTTCTTGATGCAAAACTTGTTTGGGTTACTCGGGACTCAGTTCTTGATTTTTATTATCCAAATCCAGTTTGTTGGTATTCCGGTCTAAATTCTCGATTTTCTTGATTCAAAACTTGTTTCCGGTATTCTGAGCTCAGTTCTTGATTTTCTTGATCGAAAACAAGTTTGTTGGTCTTCCGGACTCAATTCTTGATTTTCTTGATGCAAAACTTGTTTGGGTTACTCGGGACACAGTTTTTTATTTTCATGATTCAAAAACCAGTTTGTTGGTATTCCGGTCTAAATTCTCGATTTTCTTGATTCAAAACTTGTTTCCGGTATTCTGAGCTCAGTTCTTGATTTTCTTGATCGAAAACAAGTTTGTTGGTCTTCCGGACTCAATTCTTGATTTTCTTGATGCAAAACTTGTTTGGGGTATTCGGGACTCAGTTCTTGATTTTCTTAATCCAAAACCAGTTTGTAGGTTTTCCGGTCTAAATTCTCGATTTTCTTAATGCAAAACTTGTTTCCGGTATTCTGTGCTCAGTTCTTGATTTTCTTGATCCAAAACAAGTCTGTTGGTCTTCCGGACTCAATTCTTGATTTTCTTGATGCAAAACTTGTTTGGGGTATTCGGGACTCAGTCCTTAATTTTCATGATCCAAAACCAGTTTGTTGGTATTTCGGTCAAAATTCTCGATTTTCTTGATGCAAAACTTCTTTCCTGTATTCTGAGCTATGTTCCTGATTTTCTTGATCAAAAACAAGTTTGTTGGTCTGCCGGACTCAATTCTTGATTTTCTTGATGCAAAACTTGTTTGGGGTATTCGGGACTCAGTTCTTGATTTTCTTAATCCTAAACCAGTTTGTAGGTTTTCCCGTCTAAATTCTCGATTTTCTTAATGCAAAACTTGTTTCCGGTATTCTGAGCTCAGTTCTTGATTTTTTTGATTCAAAACAAGTTTGTTGGTCTCCCGGACTCAATTCTTGATTTTCTTGATGCAAAACTTGTTTGGGGTATTCGGGACTCAGTTCTTGATTTTCTTAATCCAAAACCAGTTTGTAGGTTTTCCGGTCTAAATTCTCGATTTTCTTAATGCAAAACTTGTTTCCGGTATTCTGTGCTCAGTTCTTGATTTTCTTGATCTAAAACAAGTTTGTTGGTCTTCCGCACTCAATTCTTGATTTTCTTGATGCAAAACTTGTTTGGGGTATTCGGAACTCAGTCCTTAATTTTCTTGATCCAAAACCAGTTTGTTGGTATTCCGGTCAAAATTCTCGATTTTCTCGATGCAAAACTTCTTTCCTGTATTCTGAGCTAAGTTGTTGATTTTCTTGATCCAAAACAAGTTTGTTGGTCTGCCGGACTCAATTCTTGATTTTCTTGATGCAAAACTTGTTTGGGGTATTCGGGACTCAGTTCTTGATTTTGTTAATCCAAAACCAGTTTGTAGGTTTTCCGGTCTAAATTCTCGATTTTCTTAATGCAAAACTTCTTTCCGGTATTCTGAGCTCAGTTCTTGATTTTCTTGATCCAAAACAAGTTTGTTGGTCTGCCGGACTCAATTCTTGATTTTCTTGATGCAAAACTTGTTTGGGTTACTCGGGACTCAGTTCTTGATTTTTATTATCCAAATCCAGTTTGTTGGTATTCCGGTCTAAATTCTCGATTTTCTTGATTCAAAACTTGTTTCCGGTATTCTGAGCTCAGTTCTTGATTTTCTTGATCGAAAACAAGTTTGTTGGTCTTCCGGACTCAATTCTTGATTTTCTTGATGCAAAACTTGTTTGGGTTACTCGGGACACAGTTTTTTATTTTCATGATTCAAAAACCAGTTTGTTGGTATTCCGGTCTAAATTCTCGATTTTCTTGATGCAAAACTTGTTTCCGGTATTCTGAGCTCAGTTCTTGATTTTCTTGATCCAAAACAAGTTTGTTGGTCTTCCGGACTCAATTCTTGATTTTCTTGATGCAAAACTTGTTTGGGGTATTCGGGACTCAGTTCTTGATTTTCTTAATCCAAAACCAGTTTGTAGGTTTTCCGGTCTAAATTCTCGATTTTCTTAATGCAAAACTTGTTTCCGGTATTCTGAGCTCAGTTCTTGATTTTTTTGATCCAAAACAAGTTTGTTGGTCTTCCGGACTCAATTCTTAATTTTCTTGATGCAAAACTTATTTGGGGTATTCGGGACTCAGTCCTTGATTTTCTTGATCCAATACAATTTTGTTGGGATTCCGGTCTCAATTCTTTATTTTGTTGATGCAAAACTTGTTTGCGGTATTCGGGACTCAGTTCTTGATTTTCTTGATCTAAAACAAGTTTGTTGGTCTTCCGCACTCAATTCTTGATTTTCTTGATGCAAAACTTGTTTGGGGTATTCGGAACTCAGTCCTTAATTTTCTTGATCCAAAACCAGTTTGTTGGTATTCCGGTCAAAATTCTCGATTTTCTTGATGCAAAACTTTTTTCCTGTATTCTGAGCTATGTTCTTGATTTTCTTGATCCAAAACAAGTTTGTTGGTCTGCCGGACTCAATTCTTGATTTTCTTGATGCAAAACTTGTTTGGGGTATTCGGGACTCAGTTCTTGATTTTCTTGATCCAAAACCAGTTTGTTGGTATTCCGGTCAAAATTCTCGATTTTGTTGATGCAAAACTTCTTTCCTGTATTCTGAGCTCAGTTCTTGATTTTTTTGATCCAAAACAAGTTTGTTGGTCTTCCGGACTCAATTCTTGATTTTCTTGATGCAAAACTTGTTTGGGTTACTCGGGACTCAGTTCTTGATTTTCATGATCCAAAACCAGTTTGTTCGTATTCCGGTCTAAATTCTCGATTTTCTTGATTCAAAACTTGTTTCCGGTATTCTGAGCTCAGTTCTTGATTTTCTTGATCCAAAACAAGTTTGTTGGTCTTCCGGACTCAATTCTTGATTTTCTTGATGCAAAACTTGTTTGGGGTATTCGGGACTCAGTTCTTGATTTTCATGATCCAAAACCAGTTTGTTGGTATTCCGGGCTAAATTCTCGATTTTCTTGATGCAAAACTTCTTTCCTGTATTCTGAGCTAAGTTGTTGATTTTCATGATCCAAAACAAGTTTGTTGGTCTGCCGGACTCAATTCTTGATTTTCTTGATGCAAAACTTGTTTGGGGTATTCGGGACTCAGTTCTTGATTTTCTTAATCCAAAACCAGGTTGTAGGTTTTCCGGTCTAAATTCTCGATTTTCTTAATGCAAAACTTCTTTCCGGTATTCTGAGCTCAGTTCTTGATTTTCTTGATCCAAAACAAGTTTGTTGGTCTTCCGGACTCAATTCTTGATTTTCTTGATGCAAAACTTGTTTGGGTTACTCGGGACTCAGTTCTTGATTTTCTTGATCCAAAACCAATTTTTTGGTATTCCGGTCTAAATTCTCGATTTTCTTAATGCAAAACTTGTTTCCGGTATTCTGAGCTAAGTTCTTGATTTTTTTGATCCAAAACAAGTTTGTTGGTCTTCCGGACTCAATTCTTCATTTTCTTGATGCAAATCTTATTTGGGGTATTCGGGACTCAGTTCTTGATTTTCATGATCCAAAACCAGTTTGTTGGTATTCCGGTCTAAATTCTCGATTTTCTTAATGCAAAACTTCTTTCCGGTATTCTGAGCTCAGTTCTTGATTTTCTTGATCCAAAACAAGTTTGTTGGTCTGCCGGACTCAATTCTTGATTTTCTTGATGCAAAACTTGTTTGGGTTACTCGGGACTCAGTTCTTGATTTTTATTATCCAAATCCAGTTTGTTGGTATTCCGGTCTAAATTCTCGATTTTCTTGATTCAAAACTTGTTTCCGGTATTCTGAGCTCAGTTCTTGATTTTCTTGATCGAAAACAAGTTTGTTGGTCTTCCGGACTCAATTCTTGATTTTCTTGATGCAAAACTTGTTTGGGTTACTCGGGACACAGTTTTTTATTTTCATGATTCAAAAACCAGTTTGTTGGTATTCCGGTCTAAATTCTCGATTTTCTTGATGCAAAACTTGTTTCCGGTATTCTGAGCTCAGTTCTTGATTTTCTTGATCCAAAACAAGTTTGTTGGTCTTCCGGACTCAATTCTTGATTTTCTTGATGCAAAACTTGTTTGGGGTATTCGGGACTCAGTTCTTGATTTTCTTAATCCAAAACCAGTTTGTAGGTTTTCCGGTCTAAATTCTCGATTTTCTTAATGCAAAACTTGTTTCCGGTATTCTGAGCTCAGTTCTTGATTTTTTTGATCCAAAACAAGTTTGTTGGTCTTCCGGACTCAATTCTTAATTTTCTTGATGCAAAACTTATTTGGGGTATTCGGGACTCAGTCCTTGATTTTCTTGATCCAATACAATTTTGTTGGGATTCCGGTCTCAATTCTTTATTTTGTTTATGCAAAACTTGTTTGCGGTATTCGGGACTCAGTTCTTGATTTTCTTGATCTAAAACAAGTTTGTTGGTCTTCCGCACTCAATTCTTGATTTTCTTGATGCAAAACTTGTTTGGGGTATTCGGAACTCAGTCCTTAATTTTCTTGATCCAAAACCAGTTTGTTGGTATTCCGGTCAAAATTCTCGATTTTCTTGATGCAAAACTTCTTTCCTGTATTCTGAGCTATGTTCTTGATTTTCTTGATCCAAAACAAGTTTGTTGGTCTGCCGGACTCAATTCTTGATTTTCTTGATGCAAAACTTGTTTGGGGTATTCGGGACTCAGTTCTTGATTTTCTTGATCCAAAACCAGTTTGTTGGTATTCCGGTCAAAATTCTCGATTTTCTTGATGCAAAACATCTTTCCTGTATTCTGAGCTCAGTTCTTGATTTTCTTGATCCAAAACAAGTTTGTTGGTCTTCCGGACTCAATTCTTGATTTTCTTGATGCAAAACTTGTTTGGGGTATTCGGGACTCAGTTCTTGATTTTCTTAATCCAAAACCAGGTTGTAGGTTTTCCGGTCTAAATTCTCGATTTTCTTAATGCAAAACTTCTTTCCGGTATTCTGAGCTCAGTTCTTGATTTTCTTGATCGAAAACAAGTTTGTTGGTCTTCCGGACTCAATTCTTGATTTTCTTGATGCAAAACTTGTTTGGGTTACTCGGGACTCAGTTCTTGATTTTCTTGATCCAAAACCAATTTTTTGGTATTCCGGTCTAAATTCTCGATTTTCTTAATGCAAAACTTGTTTCCGGTATTCTGAGCTAAGTTCTTGATTTTTTTGATCCAAAACAAGTTTGTTGGACTTCCGGACTCAATTCTTCATTTTCTTGATGCAAATCTTATTTGGGGTATTCGGGACTCAGTTCTTGATTTTCATGATCCAAAACCAGTTTGTTGGTATTCCGGTCTAAATTCTCGATTTTCTTGATGCAAAACTTCTTTCCTGTATTCTGAGCTAAGTTGTTGATTTTCTTGATCCAAAACAAGTTTGTTGGTCTGCCGGACTCAATTCATGATTTTCTTGATGCAAAACTTGTTTGGGGTATTCGGGACTCAGTTCTTGATTTTTATGATCCAAAACCAGTTTGTTGGTATTCCGGTCTAAATTCTCGATTTTCTTGATGCAAAACTTGTTTCCGGTATTCTGAGCTCAGTTCTTGATTTTCTTGATCCAAAACAAGTTTGTTGGTCTTCCGGACTCAATTCTTGATTTTCTTGATGCAAAACTTGTTTGGGGTATTCGGGACTCAGTTCTTGATTTTCTTAATCCAAAACCAGTTTGTAGGTTTTCCGGTCTAAATTCTCGATTTTCTTAATGCAAAACTTGTTTCCGGTATTCTGAGCTCAGTTCTTGATTTTTTTGATCCAAAACAAGTTTGTTGGTCTTCCGGATTCAATTCTAAATTTTCTTGATGCAAAACTTATTTGGGGTATTCGGGACTCAGTTCTTGATTTTCTTGATCCAATACAAGTTTGTTGGGATTCCGGTCTCAATTCTTTATTTTGTTGATGCAAAACTTGTTTGCGGTATTCGGGACTCAGTTCTTGATTTTCTTGATCTAAAACAAGTTTGTTGGTCTTCCGCACTCAATTCTTGATTTTCTTGATGCAAAACTTGTTTGGGGTATTCGGAACTCAGTCCTTAATTTTCTTGATCCAAAACCAGTTTGTTGGTATTCCGGTCAAAATTCTCGATTTTCTTGATGCAAAACTTCTTTCCTGTATTCTGAGCTAAGTTGTTGATTTTCTTGATCCAAAACAAGTTTGTTGGTCTGCCGGACTCAATTCTTGATTTTCTTGATGCAAAACTTGTTTGGGGTATTCGGGACTCAGTTCTTGATTTTCTTAATCCAAAACCAGTTTGTAGGTTTTCCGGTCTAAATTCTCGATTTTCTTAATGCAAAACTTCTTTCCGGTATTCTGAGCTCAGTTCTTGATTTTCTTGATCCAAAACAAGTTTGTTGGTCTGCCGGACTCAATTCTTGATTTTCTTGATGCAAAACTTGTTTGGGTTACTCGGGACTCAGTTCTTGATTTTCATTATCCAAAACCAGTTTGTTGGTATTCCGGTCTAAATTCTCGATTTTCTTGATTCAAAACTTGTTTCCGGTATTCTGAGCTCAGTTCTTGATTTTCTTGATCGAAAACAAGTTTGTTGGTCTTCCGGACTCAATTCTTGATTTTCTTGATGCAAAACTTGTTTGGGTTACTCGGGACACAGTTTTTTATTTTCATGATTCAAAAACCAGTTTGTTGGTATTCCGGTCTAAATTCTCGATTTTCTTGATGCAAAACTTGTTTCCGGTATTCTGAGCTCAGTTCTTGATTTTCTTGATCCAAAACAAGTTTGTTGGTCTTCCGGACTCAATTCTTGATTTTCTTGATGCAAAACTTGTTTGGGGTATTCGGGACTCAGTTCTTGATTTTCTTAATCCAAAACCAGTTTGTAGGTTTTCCGGTCTAAATTCTCGATTTTCTTAATGCAAAACTTGTTTCCGGTATTCTGAGCTCAGTTCTTGATTTTTTTGATCCAAAACAAGTTTGTTGGTCTTCCGGACTCAATTCTTAATTTTCTTAATGCAAAACTTATTTGGGGTATTCGGGACTCAGTCCTTGATTTTCTTGATCCAATACAAGTTTGTTGGGATTCCGGTCTCAATTCTTTATTTTGTTGATGCAAAACTTGTTTGCGGTATTCCGGACTTAGTTCTTGATTTTCTTGATCTAAAACAAGTTTGTTGGTCTTCCGGACTCAATTCTTGATTTTCTTGATGCAAAACTTGTTTGGGGTATTCGGGACTCAGTTCTTGATTTTCATGATCCAAAACCAGTTTGTTGGTATTCCGGTCTAAATTCTCGATTTTCTTGATGCAAAACTTCTTTCCTGTATTCTGAGCTAAGTTGTTGATTTTCATGATCCAAAACAAGTTTGTTGGTCTGCCGGACTAAATTCTTGATTTTCTTGATGCAAAACTTGTTTGGGGTATTCGGGACTCAGTTCTTGATTTTCTTAATCCAAAACCAGTTTGTAGGTTTTCCGGTCTAAATTCTCGATTTTCTTAATGCAAAACTTCTTTCCGGTATTCTGAGCTCAGTTCTTGATTTTCTTGATCAAAAACAAGTTTGTTGGTCTTCCGGACTCAATTCTTGATTTTCTTGATGCAAAACTTGTTTGGGTTACTCGGGACTCAGTTCTTGATTTTCTTGATCCAAAACCAATTTTTTGGTATTCCGGTCTAAATTCTCGATTTTCTTAATGCAAAACTTGTTTCCGGTATTCTGAGCTAAGTTCTTGATTTTTTTGATCCAAAACAAGTTTGTTGGTCTTCCGGACTCAATTCTTCATTTTCTTGATGCAAATCTTATTTGGGGTATTCGGGACTCAGTTCTTGATTTTCATGATCCAAAACCAGTTTGTTGGTATTCCGGTCTAAATTCTCGATTTTCTTGATGCAAAACTTCTTTCCTGTATTCTGAGCTAAGTTGTTGATTTTCTTGATCCAAAACAAGTTTGTTGGTCTGCCGGACTCAATTCTTGATTTTCTTGATGCAAAACTTGTTTGGGGTATTCGGGACTCAGTTCTTGATTTTTCTTAATCCAAAACCAGTTTGTAGGTTTTCCGGTCTAAATTCTCGATTTTCTTAATGCAAAACTTCTTTCCGGTATTCTGAGCTCAGTTCTTGATTTTCTTGATCCAAAACAAGTTTGTTGGTCTTCCGGACTCAATTCTTGATTTTCTTGATGCAAAACTTGTTTGGGTTACTCGGGACTCAGTTCTTGATTTTCTTGATCCAAAACCAGTTTGTTGGTATTCCGGTCTAAATTCTCGATTTTCTTGATGCAAAACTTGTTTCCGGTATTCTGAGCTCAGTTCTTGATTTTCTTGATCCAAAACAAGTTTGTTGGTCTTCCGGACTCAATTCTTGATTTTCTTAATGCAAAACATGTTTGGGTTACTCAGGACTCAGTTCTTGATTTTTATGATCCAAAACTAGTTTGTTGGTATTCCGGTCTAAATTCTCGATTTTCTTGATGCAAAACTTGTTTCCGGTATTCTGAGCTCAGTTCTTGATTTTTTTGATCCAAAACAAGTTTGTTGGTCTTCCGGACTCAATTCTTGATTTTCTTGATGCAAAACTTGTTTGGGTTACTCAGGACTCAGTTCTTGATTTTTATGATCCAAAACCAGTTTGTTGGTATTCCGGTCTAAATTCTCGATTTTCTTGATGCAAAACTTGTTTCCGGTATTCTGAGCTCAGTTCTTGATTTTCTTGATCCAAAACAAGTTTGTTGGTCTTCCGGACTCAATTCTTGATTTTCTTGATGCAAAACTTGTTTGGGGTATTCGGGACTCAGTTCTTGATTTTCTTAATCCAAAACCAGTTTGTAGGTTTTCCGGTCTAAATTCTCGATTTTCTTAATGCAAAACTTGTTTCCGGTATTCTGAGCTCAGTTCTTGATTTTTTTGATCCAAAACAAGTTTGTTGGTCTTCCGGATTCAATTCTTAATTTTCTTGATGCAAAACTTATTTGGGGTATTCGGGACTCAGTTCTTGATTTTCTTGATCCAATACAAGTTTGTTGGGATTCCGGTCTCAATTCTTTATTTTGTTGATGCAAAACTTGTTTGCGGTATTCGGGACTCAGTTCTTGATTTTCTTGATCTAAAACAAGTTTGTTGGTCTTCCGGACTCAATTCTTGATTTTCTTGATGCAAAACTTGTTTGGGGTATTCGGAACTCAGTCCTTAATTTTCTTGATCCAAAACCAGTTTGTTGGTATTCCGGTCAAAATTCTCGATTTTCTTGATGCAAAACTTCTTTCCTGTATTCTGAGCTAAGTTGTTGATTTTCTTGATCCAAAACAAGTTTGTTGGTCTGCCGGACTCAATTCTTGATTTTCTTGATGCAAAACTTGTTTGGGGTATTCGGGACTCAGTTCTTGATTTTCTTAATCCAAAACCAGTTTGTAGGTTTTCCGGTCTAAATTCTCGATTTTCTTAATGCAAAACTTCTTTCCGGTATTCTGAGCTCAGTTCTTGATTTTCTTGATCCAAAACAAGTTTGTTGGTCTGCCGGACTCAATTCTTGGTTTTCTTGATGCAAAACTTGTTTGGGTTACTCGGGACTCAGTTCTTGATTTTCATTATCCAAAACCAGTTTGTTGGTATTCCGGTCTAAATTCTCGATTTTCTTGATTCAAAACTTGTTTCCGGTATTCTGAGCTCAGTTCTTGATTTTCTTGATCGAAAACAAGTTTGTTGGTCTTCCGGACTCAATTCTTGATTTTCTTAATGCAAAACTTGTTTGGGTTACTCGGGACACAGTTTTTTATTTTCATGATTCAAAAACCAGTTTGTTGGTATTCCGGTCTAAATTCTCGATTTTCTTGATGCAAAACTTGTTTCCGGTATTCTGAGCTCAGTTCTTGATTTTCTTGATCCAAAACAAGTTTGTTGGTCTTCCGGACTCAATTCTTGATTTTCTTGATGCAAAACTTGTTTGGGGTATTCGGGACTCAGTTCTTGATTTTCTTAATCCAAAACCAGTTTGTAGGTTTTCCGGTCTAAATTCTCGATTTTCTTAATGCAAAACTTGTTTCCGGTATTCTGAGCTCAGTTCTTGATTTTTTTGATCCAAAACAAGTTTGTTGGTCTTCCGGACTCAATTCTTAATTTTCTTGATGCGGGACTCAGTCCTTGATTTTCTTGATCCAATACAAGTTTGTTGGGATTCCGGTCTCAATTCTTTATTTTGTTGATGCAAAACTTGTTTGCGGTATTCGGGACTTAGTTCTTGATTTTCTTGATCTAAAACAAGTTTGTTGGTCTTCCGGACTCAATTCTTGATTTTCTTGATGCAAAACTTGTTTGGGGTATTCGGGACTCAGTTCTTGATTTTCATGATCCAAAACCAGTTTGTTGGTATTCCGGTCTAAATTCTCGATTTTCTTGATGCAAAACTTCTTTCCTGTATTCTGAGCTAAGTTGTTGATTTTCATGATCCAAAACAAGTTTGTTGGTCTGCCGGACTAAATTCTTGATTTTCTTGATGCAAAACTTGTTTGGGGTATTCGGGACTCAGTTCTTGATTTTCTTAATCCAAAACCAGTTTGTAGGTTTTCCGGTCTAAATTCTCGATTTTCTTAATGCAAAACTTCTTTCCGGTATTCTGAGCTCAGTCCTTGATTTTCTTGATCCAAAACAAGTTTGTTGGTCTTCCGGACTCAATTCTTGATTTTCTTGATGCAAAACTTGTTTGGGTTACTCGGGACTCAGTTCTTGATTTTCTTGATCCAAAACCAATTTTTTGGTATTCCGGTCTAAATTCTCGATTTTCTTAATGCAAAACTTGTTTCCGGTATTCTGAGCTAAGTTCTTGATTTTTTTGATCCAAAACAAGTTTGTTGGTCTTCCGGACTCAATTCTTCATTTTCTTGATGCAAATCTTATTTGGGGTATTCGGGACTCAGTTCTTGATTTTCATGATCCAAAACCAGTTTGTTGGTATTCCGGTCTAAATTCTCGTTTTTCTTGATGCAAAACTTCTTTCCTGTATTCTGAGCTAAGTTGTTGATTTTCTTGATCCAAAACAAGTTTGTTGGTCTGCCGGACTCAATTCTTGATTTTCTTGATGCAAAACTTGTTTGGGGTATTCGGGACTCAGTTCTTGATTTTCTTAATCCAAAACCAGTTTGTAGGTTTTCCGGTCTAAATTCTCGATTTTCTTAATGCAAAACTTCTTTCCGGTATTCTGAGCTCAGTTCTTGATTTTCTTGATCCAAAACAAGTTTGTTGGTCTTCCGGACTCAATTCTTGATTTTCTTGATGCAAAACTTGTTTGGGTTACTCGGGACTCAGTTCTTGATTTTCTTGATCCAAAACCAGTTTGTTGGTATTCCGGTCTAAATTCTCGATTTTCTTGATGCAAAACTTGTTTCCGGTATTCTGAGCTCAGTTCTTCATTTTCTTGATCCAAAACAAGTTTGTTGGTCTTCCGGACTCAATTCTTGATTTTCTTAATGCAAAACATGTTTGGGTTACTCAGGATTCAGTTCTTGATTTTTATGATCCAAAACCAGTTTGTTGGTATTCCGGTCTAAATTCTCGATTTTCTTGATGCAAAACTTGTTTCCGGTATTCTGAGCTCAGTTCTTGATTTTCTTGATCCAAAACAAGTTTGTTGGTCTTCCGGACTCAATTCTTGATTTTCTTGATGCAAAACTTGTTTGGGTTACTCAGGACTCAGTTCTTGATTTTTATGATCCAAAACCAGTTTGTTGGTATTCCGGTCTAAATTCTCGATTTTCTTGATGCAAAACTTGTTTCCGGTATTCTGAGCTCAGTTCTTGATTTTCTTGATCCAAAACAAGTTTGTTGGTCTTCCGGACTCAATTCTTGATTTTCTTGATGCAAAACTTGTTTGGGGTATTCGGGACTCAGTTCTTGATTTTCTTTATCCAAAACCAGGTTGAAGGTTTTCCGGTCTAAATTCTCGATTTTCTTAATGCAAAACTTGTTTCCGGTATTCTGAGCTCAGTTCTTGATTTTTTTGATCCAAAACAAGTTTGTTGGTCTTCCGGATTCAATTCTTAATTTTCTTGATGCAAAACTTATTTGGGGTATTCGGGACTCAGTTCTTGATTTTCTTGATCCAATACAAGTTTGTTGGGATTCCGGTCTCAATTCTTTATTTTGTTGATGCAAAACTTGTTTGCGGTATTCGGGACTCAGTTCTTGATTTTCTTGATCTAAAACAAGTTTGTTGGTCTTCCGCACTCAATTCTTGATTTTCTTGATGCAAAACTTGTTTGGGGTATTCGGAACTCAGTCCTTAATTTTCTTGATCCAAAACCAGTTTGTTGGTATTCCGGTCTAAATTCTCGATTTTCTTGATGCAAAACTTGTTTCCGGTATTCTGAGCTCAGTTCTTGATTTTCTTGATCCAAAACAAGTTTGTTGGTCTGCCGGACTCAATTCTTGATTTTCTTGACGCAAAACTTGTTTGGGGTATTCGGGACTCAGTTCTTGATTTTCTTAATCCAAAACCAGTTTGTAGGTTTTCCGGTCTAAATTCTCGATTTTCTTAATGCAAAACTTCTTTCCGGTATTCTGAGCTCAGTTCTTGATTTTCTTGATCCAAAACAAGTTTGTTGGTCTGCCGGACTCAATTCTTGATTTTCTTGATGCAAAACTTGTTTGGGTTACTCGGGACTCAGTTCTTGATTTTCATTATCCAAAACCAGTTTGTTGGTATTCCGGTCTAAATTCTCGATTTTCTTGATTCAAAACTTGTTTCCGGTATTCTGAGCTCAGTTCTTGATTTTCTTGATCGAAAACAAGTTTGTTGGTCTTCCGGACTCAATTCTTGATTTTCTTGATGCAAAACTTGTTTGGGTTACTCGGGACACAGTTTTTTATTTTCATGATTCAAAAACCAGTTTGTTGGTATTCCGGTCAAAATTCTCGATTTTCTTGATGCAAAACTTGTTTCCGGTATTCTGAGCTCAGTTCTTGATTTTCTTGATCCAAAACAAGTTTGTTGGTCTTCCGGACTCAATTCTTGATTTTCTTGATGCAAAACTTGTTTTGGGTATTCGGGACTCAGTTCTTGATTTTCTTAATCCGAAACCAGTTTGTAGGTTTTCCGGTCTAAATTCTCGATTTTCTGAATGCAAAACTTGTTTCCGGTATTCTGAGCTCAGTTCTTGATTTTTTTGATCCAAAACAAGTTTGTTGGTCTTCCGGACTCAATTCTTAATTTTCTTGATGCAAAACTTATTTGGGGTATTCGGGACTCAGTCCTTGATTTTCTTGATCCAATACAAGTTTGTTGGGATTCCGGTCTCAATTCTTTATTTTGTTGATGCAAAACTTGTTTGCGGTATTCGGGACTCAGTTCTTGATTTTCTTGATCTAAAACAAGTTTGTTGGTCTTCCGGACTCAATTCTTGATTTTCTTGATGCAAAACTTGTTTGGGGTATTCGGGACTCAGTTCTTGATTTTCATGATCCAAAACCAGTTTGTTGGTATTCCGGTCTAAATTCTCGATTTTCTTGAAGCAAAACTTCTTTCCTGTATTCTGAGCTAAGTTGTTGATTTTCATGATCCAAAACAAGTTTGTTGGTCTGCCGGACTCAATTCTTGATGTTCTTGATGCAAAACTTGTTTGGGGTATTCGGGACTCAGTTTTGATTTTCTTAATCCAAAACCAGTTTGTAGGCTTTCCGGTCTAAATTCTCGATTTTCTTAATGCAAAACTTCTTTCCGGTATTCTGAGCTCAGTTCTTGATTTTCTTGATCCAAAACAAGTTTGTTGGTCTTCCGGACTCAATTCTTGATTTTCTTGATGCAAAACTTGTTTGGGTTACTCGGGACTCAGTTCTTGATTTTCTTGATCCAAAACCAATTTTTTGGTATTCCGGTCTAAATTCTCGATTTTCTTAATGCAAAACTTGTTTCCGGTATTCTGAGCTAAGTTCTTGATTTTTTTGATCCAAAACAAGTTTGTTGGTCTTCCGGACTCAATTCTTCATTTTCTTGATGCAAATCTTATTTGGGGTATTCGGGACTCAGTTCTTGATTTTCATGATCCAAAACCAGTTTGTTGGTATTCCGGTCTAAATTCTCGATTTTCTTGATGCAAAACTTCTTTCCTGTATTCTGAGCTAAGTTGTTGATTTTCATGATCCAAAACAAGTTTGTTGGTCTGCCGGACTCAATTCTTGATGTTCTTGATGCAAAACTTGTTTGGGGTATTCGGGACTCAGTTTTGATTTTCTTAATCCAAAACCAGTTTGTAGGCTTTCCGGTCTAAATTCTCGATTTTCTTAATGCAAAACTTCTTTCCGGTATTCTGAGCTCAGTTCTTGATTTTCTTGATCCAAAACAAGTTTGTTGGTCTTCCGGACTCAATTCTTGATTTTCTTGATGCAAAACTTGTTTGGGTTACTCGGGACTCAGTTCTTGATTTTCTTGATCCAAAACCAATTTTTTGGTATTCCGGTCTAAATTCTCGATTTTCTTAATGCAAAACTTGTTTCCGGTATTCTGAGCTAAGTTCTTGATTTTTTTGATCCAAAACAAGTTTGTTGGTCTTCCGGACTCAATTCTTCATTTTCTTGATGCAAATCTTATTTGGGGTATTCGGGACTCAGTTCTTGATTTTCATGATCCAAAACCAGTTTGTTGATATTCCGGTCTAAATTCTCGATTTTCTTGATGCAAAACTTCTTTCCTGTATTCTGAGCTAAGTTGTTGATTTTCTTGATCCAAAACAAGTTTGTTGGTCTGCCGGACTCAATTCTTGATTTTCTTGATGCAAAACTTGTTTGGGGTATTCGGGACTCAGTTCTTGATTTTCTTAATTCAAAACCAGTTTGTAGGTTTTCCGGTCTAAATTCTCGATTTTCTTAATGCAAAACTTCTTTCCGGTATTCTGAGCTCAGTTCTTGATTTTCTTGATCCAAAACAAGTTTGTTGGTCTTCCGGACTCAATTCTTGATTTTCTTGATGCAAAACTTGTTTGGGTTACTCGGGACTCAGTTCTTGATTTTCTTGATCCAAAACCAGTTTGTTGGTATTCCGGTCTAAATTATCGATTTTCTTGATGCAAAACTTGTTTCCGGTATTCTGAGCTCAGTTCTTGATTTTCTTGATCCAAAACAAGTTTGTTGGTCTTCCGGACTCAATTCTTGATTTTCTTAATGCAAAACATGTTTGGGTTACTCAGGACTCAGTTCTTGATTTTTATGATCCAAAACCAGTTTGTTGGTATTCCGGTCTAAATTCTCGATTTTCTTGATGCAAAACTTGTTTCCGGTATTCTGAGCTCAGTTCTTGATTTTCTTGATCCAAAACAAGTTTGTTGGTCTTCCGGACTCAATTCTTGATTTTCTTGATGCAAAACTTGTTTGGGTTACTCAGGACTCAGTTCTTGATTTTCTTGATCCAAAACCAGTTTGTTGGTATTCCGGTCTAAATTCTCGATTTTCTTGATGCAAAACTTGTTTCCGGTATTCTGAGCTCAGTTCTTGATTTTCTTGATCCAAAACAAGTTTGTTGGTCTTCCGGACTAAATTCTTGATTTTCTTGATGCAAAACTTGTTTGGGGTATTCGGGACTCAGTTCTTGATTTTCTTAATCCAAAACCAGTTTGTAGGTTTTCCGGTCTAAATTCTCGATTTTCTTAATGCAAAACTTGTTTCCGGTATTCTGAGCTCAGTTCTTGATTTTTTTGATCCAAAACAAGTTTGTTGGTCTTCCGGATTCAATTCTTAATTTTCTTGATGCAAAACTTATTTGGGGTATTCGGGACTCAGTTCTTGATTTTCTTGATCCAATACAAGTTTGTTGGGATTCCGGTCTCAATTCTTTATTTTGTTGATGCAAAACTTGTTTGCGGTATTCGGGACTCAGTTCTTGATTTTCTTGATCTAAAACAAGTTTGTTGGTCTTCCGCACTCAATTCTTGATTTTCTTGATGCAAAACTTGTTTGGGGTATTCGGAACTCAGTCTTTAATTTTCTTGATCCAAAACCAGTTTGTTGGTATTCCGGTCAAAATTCTCGATTTTCTTGATGCAAAACTTCTTTCCTGTATTCTGAGCTAAGTTGTTGATTTTCTTGATCCAAAATAAGTTTGTTGGTCTGCCGGACTCAATTCTTGATTTTCTTGATGCAAAACTTGTTTGGGGTATTCGGGACTCAGTTCTTGATTTTCTTAATCCAAAACCAGTTTGTAGGATTTCCGGTGTAAATTCTCGATTTTCTTAATGCAAAACTTCTTTCCGGTATTCTGAGCTCAGTTCTTGATTTTCTTGATCCAAAACAATTTTGTTGGTCTGCCGGACTCAATTCTTGATTTTCTTGATGCAAAACTTGTTTGGGTTACTCGGGACTCAGTTCTTGATTTTCATTATCCAAAACCAGTTTGTTGGTATTCCGGTCTAAATTCTCGATTTTCTTGATTCAAAACTTGTTTCCGGTATTCTGAGCTCAGTTCTTGATTTTCTTGATCGAAAACAAGTTTGTTGGTCTTCCGGACTCAATTCTTGATTTTCTTGATGCAAAACTTGTTTGGGTTACTCGGGACACAGTTTTTTATTTTCATGATTCAAAAACCAGTTTGTTGGTATTCCGGTCTAAATTCTCGATTTTCTTGATGCAAAACTTGTTTCCGGTATTCTGAGCTCAGTTCTTGATTTTCTTGATCCAAAACAAGTTTGTTGGTCTTCCGGACTCAATTCTTGATTTTCTTAATGCAAAACATGTTTGGGTTATTCGGGACTCAGTTCTTGATTTTCTTAATCCAAAACCAGTTTGTAGGTTTTCCGGTCTAAATTCTCGATTTTCTTAATGCAAAACTTGTTTCCGGTATTCTGAGCTCAGTTCTTGATTTTCTTGATCCAAAACAAGTTTGTTGGTCTTCCGGACTCAATTCTTGATTTTCTTGATGCAAAACTTGTTTGGGTTACTCGGGACTCAGTTCTTGATTTTCTTGATCCAAAACCAGTTTGTTGGTATTCCGGTCTAAATTCTCAATTTTCTTGATGCAAAACTTGTTTCCGGTATTCTGAGCTCAGTTCTTGATTTTCTTGATCCAAAACAAGTTTGTTGGTCTTCCGGACTCAATTCTTGATTTTCTTAATGCAAAACATGTTTGGGTTACTCAGGACTCAGTTCTTGATTTTTATGATCCAAAACCAGTTTGTTGGTATTCCGGTCTAAATTCTCGATTTTCTTGATGCAAAACTTGTTTCCGGTATTCTGAGCTCAGTTCTTGATTTTCTTGATCCAAAACAAGTTTGTTGGTCTTCCGGACTCAATTCTTGATTTTCTTGATGCAAAACTTGTTTGGGTTACTCAGGACTCAGTTCTTGATTTTTATGATCCAAAACCAGTTTGTTGGTATTCCGGTCTAAATTCTCGATTTTCTTGATGCAAAACTTGTTTCCGGTATTCTGAGCTCAGTTCTTGATTTTCTTGATCCAAAACAAGTTTGTTGGTCTTCCGGACTCAATTCTTGATTTTCTTGATGCAAAACTTGTTTGGGGTATTCGGGACTCAGTTCTTGATTTTCTTAATCCAAAACCAGTTTGTAGGTTTTCCGGTCTAAATTCTCGATTTTCTTAATGCAAAACTTGTTTCCGGTATTCTGAGCTCAGTTCTTGATTTTCTTGATCCAAAACAAGTTTGTTGGTCTTCCGGACTCAATTCTTGATTTTCTTGATGCAAAACTTGTTTGGGTTACTCGGGACTCAGTTCTTGATTTTCTTGATCCAAAACCAATTTTTTGGTATTCCGGTCTAAATTCTCGATTTTCTTAATGCAAAACTTGTTTCCGGTATTCTGAGCTAAGTTGTTGATTTTTTTGATCCAAAACAAGTTTGTTGGTCTTCCGGACTCAATTCTTCATTTTCTTGATGCAAATCTTATTTGGGGTATTCGGGACTCAGTTCTTAATTTTCATGATCCAAAACCAGTTTGTTGGTATTCCGGTCTAAATTCTCGATTTTCTTGATGCAAAACTTGTTTCCGGTATTCTGAGCTCAGTTCTTGATTTTCTTGATCCAAAACAAGTTTGTTGGTCTTCCGGACTCAATTCTTGATTTTATTGATGCAAAACTTGTTTGGGGTATTCGGGACTCAGTTCTTGATTTTCTTAATCCAAAACCAGTTTGTAGGTTTTCCGGTCTAAATTCTCGATTTTCTTAATGCAAAACTTGTTTCCGGTATTCTGAGCTCAGTTCTTGATTTTCTTGATCCAAAACAAGTTTGTTGGTCTTCCGGACTCAATTCTTGATTTTCTTGATGCAAAACTTGTTTGGGTTACTCGGGACTCAGTTCTTGATTTTCTTGATCCAAAACCAGTTTGTTGGTATTCCGGTCTAAATTCTCAATTTTCTTGATGCAAAACTTGTTTCCGGTATTCTGAGCTCAGTTCTTGATTTTCTTGATCCAAAACAAGTTTGTTGGTCTTCCGGACTCAATTCTTGATTTTCTTAATGCAAAACATGTTTGGGTTACTCAGGACTCAGTTCTTGATTTTTATGATCCAAAACCAGTTTGTTGGTATTCCGGTCTAAATTCTCGATTTTCTTGATGCAAAACTTGTTTCCGGTATTCTGAGCTCAGTTCTTGATTTTCTTGATCCAAAACAAGTTTGTTGGTCTTCCGGACTCAATTCTTGATTTTCTTGATGCAAAACTTGTTTGGGTTACTAAGGACTCAGTTCTTGATTTTTATGATCCAAAACCAGTTTGTTGGTATTCCGGTCTAAATTCTCGATTTTCTTGATGCAAAACTTGTTTCCGGTATTCTGAGCTCAGTTCTTGATTTTCTTGATCCAAAACAAGTTTGTTGGTCTTCCGGACTCAATTCTTGATTTTCTTGATGCAAAACTTGTTTGGGGTATTCGGGACTCAGTTCTTGATTTTCTTAATCCAAAACCAGTTTGTAGGTTTTCCGGTCTAAATTCTCGATTTTCTTAATGCAAAACTTGTTTCCGGTATTCTGAGCTCAGTTCTTGATTTTTTTGATCCAAAACAAGTTTGTTGGTCTTCCGGATTCAATTCTTAATTTTCTTGATGCAAAACTTATTTGGGGTATTCGGGACTCAGTTCTTGATTTTCTTGATCCAATACAAGTTTGTTGGGATTCCGGTCTCAATTCTTTATTTTGTTGATGCAAAACTTGTTTCCGGTATTCTGAGCTCAGTTCTTGATTTTCTTGATCCAAAACAAGTTTGTTGGTCTTCCGGACTCAATTCTTGATTTTCTTGATGCAAAACTTGTTTGGGGTATTCGGGACTCAGTTCTTGATTTTCTTAATCCAAAACCAGTTTGTAGGTTTTCCGGTCTAAATTCTCGATTTTCTTAATGCAAAACTTGTTTCCGGTATTCTGAGCTCAGTTCTTGATTTTTTTGATCCAAAACAAGTTTGTTGGTCTTCCGGACTCAATTCTTAATTTTCTTGATGCAAAACTTATTTGGGGTATTCGGGACTCAGTCCTTGATTTTCTTGATCCAATACAAGTTTGTTGGGATTCCGGTCTCAATTCTTTATTTTGTTGATGCAAAACTTGTTTGCGGTATTCGGGACTCAGTTCTTGATTTTCTTGATCTAAAACAAGTTTGTTGGTCTTCCGCACTCAATTCTTGATTTTCTTGATGCAAAACTTGTTTGGGGTATTCGGAACTCAGTCCTTAATTTTCTTGATCCAAAACCAGTTTGTTGGTATTCCGGTCAAAATTCTCGATTTTCTTGATGCAAAACTTCTTTCCCGTATTCTGAGCTATGTTCTTGATTTTCTTGATCCAAAACAAGTTTGTTGGTCTGCCGGATTCAATTCTTGATTTTCTTGATGCAAAACTTGTTTGGGGTATTCGGGACTCAGTTCTTGATTTTCTTAATCCAAAACCAGTTTGTAGGTTTTCCGGTCTAAATTCTCGATTTTCTTAATGCAAAACTTGTTTCCGGTATTCTGAGCTCAGTTCTTGATTTTTTTGATCCAAAACAAGTTTGTTGGTCTTCCGGACTCAATTCTTGATTTTCTTGATGCAAAACTTGTTTGGGTTACTCAGTTCTTGATTTTCATGATCCAAAACCAGTTTGTTCGTATTCCGGTCTAAATTCTCGATTTTCTTGATTCAAAACTTGTTTCCGGTATTCTGAGCTCAGTTCTTGATTTTCTTGATCCAAAACAAGTTTGTTGGTCTTCCGGACTCAATTCTTGATATTCTTGATGTAAAACTTGTTTGGGGTATTCAGGACTCAGTTCTTGATTTTCATGATCCAAAACCAGTTTGTTGGTATTCCGGTCTAAATTTTCGATTTTCTTGATGCAAAACTTCTTTCCTGTATTCTGAGCTAAGTTGTTGATTTTCATGATCCAAAACAAGTTTGTTGGTCTGCCGGACTCAATTCTTGATTTTCTTGATGCAAAACTTGTTTGGGGTATTCGGGACTCAGTTCTTGATTTTCTTAATCCAAAACCAGTTTGTAGGTTTTCCGGTCTAAATTCTCGATTTTCTTAATGCAAAACTTGTTTCCGGTATTCTGAGCTCAGTTCTTGATTTTTTTGATCCAAAACAAGTTTGTTGGTCTTCCGGACTCAATTCTTAATTTTCTTGATGCAAAACTTATTTGGGGTATTCGGGACTCAGTCCTTGATTTTCTTGATCCAATACAAGTTTGTTGGGATTCCGGTCTCAATTCTTTATTTTGTTGATGCAAAACTTGTTTGCGGTATTCGGGACTCAGTTCTTGATTTTCTTGATCTAAAACAAGTTTGTTGGTCTTCCGCACTCAATTCTTGATTTTCTTGATGCAAAACTTGTTTGGGGTATTCGGAACTCAGTCCTTAATTTTCTTGATCCAAAACCAGTTTGTTGGTATTCCGGTCAAAATTCTCGATTTTCTTGATGCAAAACTTCTTTCCCGTATTCTGAGCTATGTTCTTGATTTTCTTGATCCAAAACAAGTTTGTTGGTCTGCCGGATTCAATTCTTGATTTTCTTGATGCAAAACTTGTTTGGGGTATTCGGGACTCAGTTCTTGATTTTCTTAATCCAAAACCAGTTTGTAGGTTTTCCGGTCTAAATTCTCGATTTTCTTAATGCAAAACTTCTTTCCGGTATTCTGAGCTCAGTTCTTGATTTTCTTGATCCAAAACAAGTTTGTTGGTCTTCCGGACTCAATTCTTGATTTTCTTGATGCAAAACTTGTTTGGGTTACTCGGGACTCAGTTCTTGATTTTCTTGATCCAAAACCAGTTTGTTGGTATTCCGGTCTAAATTCTCGATTTTCTTGATGCAAAACTTGTTTCCGGTATTCTGAGCTCAGTTCTTGATTTTCTTGATCCAAAACAAGTTTGTTGGTCTTCCGGACTCAATTCTTGATTTTCTTAATGCAAAACATGTTTGGGTTACTCAGGACTCAGTTCTTGATTTTTAAGATCCAAAACCAGTTTGTTGGTATTCCGGTCTAAATTCTCGATTTTCTTGATGCAAAACTTGTTTCCGGTATTCTGAGCTCAGTTCTTGATTTTCTTGATCCAAAACAAGTTTGTTGGTCTTCCGGACTCAATTCTTGATTTTCTTGATGCAAAACTTGTTTGGGTTACTCAGGACTCAGTTCTTGATTTTTATGATCCAAAACCAGTTTGTTGGTATTCCGGTCTAAATTCTCGATTTTCTTGATGCAAAACTTGTTTCCGGTATTCTGAGCTCAGTTCTTAATTTTCTTAATCCAAAACAAGTTTGTTGGTCTTCCGGACTCAATTCTTGCTTTTTTTGATGCAAAACTTGTTTGGGTTACTCGGGACTCAGTTCTTGATTTTATTGATCCAAAACCAATTTTTTGGTATTCCGGTCTAAATTCTCGATTATCTTAATGCAAAACTTGTTTCCGGTATTCTGAGCTCAGTTCTTGATTTTCTTGATCCAAAACAAGTTTGTTGGTCTTTCGGACTCAATTCTTCATTTTCTTGATGCAAAAACTTATTTGGGGTATTCGATACTCAGTTCTTGATTTTCTAGATCCAAAACCAGTTTGTTGGTATTCGGTCTCAATAATCGATTTTCTTAATGCAAAACTTGTTTCCGGTATTCTGGGCCCAGTTCTTGATTTTGTTGATCCAAAACAAGTTTGTTGGTATTCCGGTCTCAATTCTTGATTTTCTTGATGCAAAACTTATTTGAGGTATTCGGGACTCAGTTCTTGATTTTCATGATCCAAAACCAGTTTGTTGGTATTCCGGTCTAAATTCTCGATTTTCTTGATTCAAAACATGTTTCCGGTATTCTGAGCTCAGTTCTTGATTTTTTTGATCCAAAACAAGTTTGTTCGTCTTCCGGACTCAATTCTTGATTTTCTTGATGCAAAACTTATTTGGGGTATTCGGGACTCAGTCCTTGATTTTCTTGATCCAAAACCAGTTTGTTGGTATTCCGGTCAAAATTCTCGATTCTCTTGATGCAAATCTTCTTTCCTGTATTCTGAGCTCAGTTCTTGATTTTCTTGATCCAAAACAAGTTTGTTGGTCTTCCGGACTCAATTCTTGTTTTTCTTGATGCAAAACTTGTTTGGGTTACCTAGGACTCAGTTCTTGATTTTTATGATCCAAAACCAGTTTGTTGGTATTCCGGTCTAAATTCTCGATTTTCTTGATGCAAAACTTGTTTCCGGTATTCTGAGCTCAGTTCTTGATTTTCTTTATCCAAAATAAGTTTGTTGGTCTTCCGGACTGAATTCTTGATTTTCTTGATCCAAAACTTGTTTGGGTTACTCGGGACTCAGTTCTTGATTTTATTGATCCAAAACCAATTTTTTGGTATTCCGGTCTAAATTCTCGATTATCTTAATGCAAAACTTGGTTCCGGTATTCTGAGCTCAGTTCTTGATTTTCTTGATCCAAAACAAGTTTGTTGGTCTTCCGGACTCAATTCTTCATTTTCTTGATGTAAAACTTATTTGGGGTATTCGGTACTCAGTCCTTGATTTTCTTGATCCAAAACCAGTTTGTTGGTATTCGGTCTCAATAATCGATTTTCTTAATGCAAAACTTGTTTCTGGTATTCTGGGCCCAGTTCTTGATTTTGTTGATCCAAAACAAGTTTGTTGGTATTCCGGTCTCAATTCTTGATTTTCTTGATGCAAAACTTATTTGAGGTATTCGGGACTCAGTTCTTGATTTTCATGATCCAAAACCAGTTTGTTGGTATTCCGGTCTAAATTCTCGATTTTCTTGATTCAAAACATGTTTCCGGTATTCTGAGCTCAGTTCTTGATTTTTTTGATCCAAAACAAGTTTGTTGGTCTTCCGGACTCAATTCTTGATTTTCTTGATGCAAAACTTATTTGGGGTATTCGGGACTCAGTCCTTGATTTTCTTGATCCAAAACCAGTTTGTTGGTATTCCGGTCAAAATTCTCGATTCTCTTGATGCAAATCTTCTTTCCTGTATTCTGAGCTCAGTTCTTGGTTTTCTTGATCCAAAACAAGTTTGTTGGTCTTCCGGACTCAATTCTTGTTTTTCTTGATGCAAAACTTGTTTGGGTTACCTAGGACTCAGTTCTTGATTTTTATGATCCAAAACCAGTTTGTTGGTATTCCGGTCTAAATTCTCGATTTTCTTGATGCAAAACTTGTTTCCGGTATTCTGAGCTCAGTTCTTGATTTTCTTTATCCAAAACAAGTTTGTTGGTCTTCCGGACTGAATTCTTGATTTTCTTGATCCAAAACTTGTTTGGGTTACTCGGGACTCAGTTCTTGATTTTATTGATCCAAAACCAATTTTTTGGTATTCCGGTCTAAATTCTCGATTATCTTAATGCAAAACTTGGTTCCGGTATTCTGAGCTCAGTTCTTGATTTTCTTGATCCAAAACAAGTTTGTTGGTCTTCCGGACTCAATTCTTCATTTTCTTGATGTAAAACTTATTTGGGGTATTCGGTACTCAGTCCTTGATTTTCTTGATCCAAAACCAGTTTGTTGGTATTCGGTCTCAATAATCGATTTTCTTAATGCAAAACTTGTTTCCGGTATTCTGGGCCCAGTTCTTGATTTTGTTGATCCAAAACAAGTTTGTTGGTATTCCGGTCTCAATTCTTGATTTTCTTGATGCAAAACTTATTTGCGGTATTCGGGACTCAGTTCTTGATTTTCATGATCCAAAACCAGTTTGTTGGTATTCCGGTCTAAATTCTCGATTTTCTTGATGCAAAACTTGTTTCCGGTATTCTGAGCTCAGTTCTTGATTTTTTTGATCCAAAACAAGTTTGTTGGTCTTCCGGACTCAATTCTTGTTTTTCTTGATGCAAAACTTGTTTGGGTTACCTAGGACTCAGTTCTTGATTTTTATGATCCAAAACCAGTTTGTTGGTATTCCGGTCTAAATTCTCGATTTTCTTCATGCAAAACTTGTTTCCGGTATTCTGAGCTCAGTTCTTGATTTTCTTTATCCAAAACAAGTTTGTTGGTCTTCCGGACTGAATTCTTGATTTTCTTGATCCAAAACTTGTTTGGGTTACTCGGGACTCAGTTCTTGATTTTATTGATCCAAAACCAATTTTTTGGTATTCCGGTCTAAATTCTCGATTATCTTAATGCAAAACTTGTTTCCGGTATTCTGAGCTCAGTTCTTGATTTTCTTGATCCAAAACAAGTTTGTTGGTCTTCCGGACTCAATTCTTCATTTTCTTGATGTAAAACTTATTTGGGGTATTCGGTACTCAGTCCTTGATTTTCTTGATCCAAAACCAGTTTGTTGGTATTCGTTCTCAATTATCGATTTTCTTAATGCAAAACTTGTTTCCGGTATTCTGGGCCCAGTTCTTGATTTTGTTGATCCAAAACAAGTTTGTTGGTATTCCGGATTCAATTCTTGATTTTCTTAATGCAAAACATGTTTGGGTTACTCAGGACTCAGTTCTTGATTTTTAAGATCCAAAACCAGTTTGTTGGTATTCCGGTCTAAATTCTCGATTTTCTTGATGCAAAACTTGTTTCCGGTATTCTGAGCTCAGTTCTTGATTTTCTTGATCCAAAACAAGTTTGTTGGTCTTCCGGACTCAATTCTTGATTTTCTTGATGCAAAACTTGTTTGGGTTACTCAGGACTCAGTTCTTGATTTTTATGATCCAAAACCAGTTTGTTGGTATTCCGGTCTAAATTCTCGATTTTCTTGATGCAAAACTTGTTTCCGGTATTCTGAGCTCAGTTCTTAATTTTCTTAATCCAAAACAAGTTTGTTGGTCTTCCGGACTCAATTCTTGCTTTTTTTGATGCAAAACTTGTTTGGGTTACTCGGGACTCAGTTCTTGATTTTATTGATCCAAAACCAATTTTTTGGTATTCCGGTCTAAATTCTCGATTATCTTAATGCAAAACTTGTTTCCGGTATTCTGAGCTCAGTTCTTGATTTTCTTGATCCAAAACAAGTTTGTTGGTCTTTCGGACTCAATTCTTCATTTTCTTGATGCAAAAACTTATTTGGGGTATTCGATACTCAGTTCTTGATTTTCTAGATCCAAAACCAGTTTGTTGGTATTCGGTCTCAATTATCGATTTTCTTAATGCAAAACTTGTTTCCGGTATTCTGGGCCCAGTTCTTGATTTTGTTGATCCAAAACAAGTTTGTTGGTATTCCGGTCTCAATTCTTGATTTTCTTGATGCAAAACTTATTTGAGGTATTCGGGACTCAGTTCTTGATTTTCATGATCCAAAACCAGTTTGTTGGTATTCCGGTTTAAATTCTCGATTTTCTTGATTCAAAACATGTTTTCGGTATTCTGAGCTCAGTTCTTGATTTTTTTGATCCAAAACAAGTTTGTTGGTCTTCCGGACTCAATTCTTGATTTTCTTGATGCAAAACTTATTTGGGGTATTCGGGACTCAGTCCTTTATTTTCTTGATCCAAAACCAGTTTGTTGGTATTCCGGTCAAAATTCTCGATTCTCTTGATGCAAATCTTCTTTCCTGTATTCTGAGCTCAGTTCTTGATTTTCTTGATCCAAAACAAGTTTGTTGGTCTTCCGGACTCAATTCTTGTTTTTCTTGATGCAAAACTTGTTTGGGTTACCTAGGACTCAGTTCTTGATTTTTATGATCCAAAACCAGTTTGTTGGTATTCCGGTCTAAATTCTCGATTTTCTTGATGCAAAACTTGTTTCCGGTATTCTGAGCTCAGTTCTTGATTTTCTTTATCCAAAACAAGTTTGTTGGTCTTCCGGACTGAATTCTTGATTTTCTTGATCCAAAACTTGTTTGGGTTACTCGGGACTCAGTTCTTGATTTTATTGATCCAAAACCAATTTTTTGGTATTCCGGTCTAAATTCTCGATTATCTTAATGCAAAACTTGTTTCCGGTATTCTGAGCTCAGTTCTTGATTTTCTTGATCCAAAACAAGTTTGTTGGTCTTCCGGACTCAATTCTTCATTTTCTTGATGTAAAACTTATTTGGGGTATTCGGTACTCAGTCCTTTATTTTCTTGATCCAAAACCAGTTTGTTGGTATTCGGTCTCAATAATCGATTTTCTTAATGCAAAACTTGTTTCCGGTATTCTGGGCCCAGTTCTTGATTTTGTTGATCCAAAACAAGTTTGTTGGTATTCCGGTCTCAATTCTTGATTTTCTTGATGCAAAACTTATTTGCGGTATTCGGGACTCAGTTCTTGATTTTCATGATCCAAAACCAGTTTGTTGGTATTCCGGTTTAAATTCTCGATTTTCTTGATTCAAAACATGTTTTCGGTATTCTGAGCTCAGTTCTTGATTTTTTTGATCCAAAACAAGTTTGTTGGTCTTCCGGACTCAATTCTTGATTTTCTTGATGCAAAACTTATTTGGGGTATTCGGGACTCAGTCCTTTATTTTCTTGATCCAAAACCAGTTTGTTGGTATTCCGGTCAAAATTCTCGATTCTCTTGATGCAAATCTTCTTTCCTGTATTCTGAGCTCAGTTCTTGATTTTCTTGATCCAAAACAAGTTTGTTGGTCTTCCGGACTCAATTCTTGTTTTTCTTGATGCAAAACTTGTTTGGGTTACCTAGGACTCAGTTCTTGATTTTTATGATCCAAAACCAGTTTGTTGGTATTCCGGTCTAAATTCTCGATTTTCTTGATGCAAAACTTGTTTCCGGTATTCTGAGCTCAGTTCTTGATTTTCTTTATCCAAAACAAGTTTGTTGGTCTTCCGGACTGAATTCTTGATTTTCTTGATCCAAAACTTGTTTGGGTTACTCGGGACTCAGTTCTTGATTTTATTGATCCAAAACCAATTTTTTGGTATTCCGGTCTAAATTCTCGATTATCTTAATGCAAAACTTGGTTCCGGTATTCTGAGCTCAGTTCTTGATTTTCTTGATCCAAAACAAGTTTGTTGGTCTTCCGGACTCAATTCTTCATTTTCTTGATGTAAAACTTATTTGGGGTATTCGGTACTCAGTCCTTGATTTTCTTGATCCAAAACCAGTTTGTTGGTATTCGGTCTCAATAATCGATTTTCTTAATGCAAAACTTGTTTCCGGTATTCTGGGCCCAGTTCTTGATTTTGTTGATCCAAAACAAGTTTGTTGGTATTCCGGTCTCAATTCTTGATTTTCTTGATGCAAAACTTATTTGCGGTATTCGGGACTCAGTTCTTGATTTTCATGATCCAAAACCAGTTTGTTGGTATTCCGGTCTAAATTCTCGATTTTCTTGATGCAAAACTTGTTTCCGGTATTCTGAGCTCAGTTCTTGATTTTTTTGATCCAAAACAAGTTTGTTGGTCTTCCGGACTCAATTCTTGTTTTTCTTGATGCAAAACTTGTTTGGGTTACCTAGGACTCAGTTCTTGATTTTTATGATCCAAAACCAGTTTGTTGGTATTCCGGTCTAAATTCTCGATTTTCTTCATGCAAAACTTGTTTCCGGTATTCTGAGCTCAGTTCTTGATTTTCTTTATCCAAAACAAGTTTGTTGGTCTTCCGGACTGAATTCTTGATTTTCTTGATCCAAAACTTGTTTGGGTTACTCGGGACTCAGTTCTTGATTTTATTGATCCAAAACCAATTTTTTGGTATTCCGGTCTAAATTCTCGATTATCTTAATGCAAAACTTGTTTCCGGTATTCTGAGCTCAGTTCTTGATTTTCTTTATCCAAAACAAGTTTGTTGGTCTGCCGGACTCAATTCTTGATTTTCTTGATGCAAAACTTGTTTGGGGTATTCGGGACTCAGTTCTTGATTTTCTTAATCCAAAACCAGTTTGTAGGTTTTCCGGTCTAAATTCTCGATTTTCTTAATGCAAAACTTCTTTCCGGTATTCTGAGCTCAGTTCTTGATTTTCTTGATCCAAAACAAGTTTGTTGGTCTTCCGGACTCAATTCTTGATTTTCTTAATGCAAAACATGTTTGGGTTACTCAGGACTCAGTTCTTGATTTTTAAGATCCAAAACCAGTTTGTTGGTATTCCGGTCTAAATTCTCGATTTTCTTGATGCAAAACTTGTTTCCGGTATTCTGAGCTCAGTTCTTGATTTTCTTGATCCAAAACAAGTTTGTTGGTCTTCCGGACTCAATTCTTGATTTTCTTGATGCAAAACTTGTTTGGGTCACTCAGGACTTAGTTCTTGATTTTTATGATCCAAAACCAGTTTGTTGGTATTCCGGTCTAAATTCTCGATTTTCTTGATGCAAAACTTGTTTCCGGTATTCTGAGCTCAGTTCTTAATTTTCTTAATCCAAAACAAGTTTGTTGGTCTTCCGGACTCAATTCTTGCTTTTTTTGATGCAAAACTTGTTTGGGTTACTCGGGACTCAGTTCTTGATTTTATTGATCCAAAACCAATTTTTTGGTATTCCGGTCTAAATTCTCGATTATCTTAATGCAAAACTTGTTTCCGGTATTCTGAGCTCAGTTCTTGATTTTCTTGATCCAAAACAAGTTTGTTGGTCTTTCGGACTCAATTCTTCATTTTCTTGATGCAAAAACTTATTTGGGGTATTCGATACTCAGTTCTTGATTTTCTAGATCCAAAACCAGTTTGTTGGTATTCGGTCTCAATTATCGATTTTCTTAATGCAAAACTTGTTTCCGGTATTCTGGGCCCAGTTCTTGATTTTGTTGATCCAAAACAAGTTTGTTGGTATTCCGGTCTCAATTCTTGATTTTCTTGATGCAAAACTTATTTGAGGTATTCGGGACTCAGTTCTTGATTTTCATGATCCAAAACCAGTTTGTTGGTATTCCGGTCTAAATTCTCGATTTTCTTGATTCAAAACATGTTTCCGGTATTCTGAGCTCAGTTCTTGATTTTTTTGATCCAAAACAAGTTTGTTGGTCTTCCGGACTCAATTCTTGATTTTCTTGATGCAAAACTTATTTGGGGTATTCGGGACTCAGTCCTTGATTTTCTTGATCCAAAACCAGTTTGTTGGTATTCCGGTCAAAATTCTCGATTCTCTTGATGCAAATCTTCTTTCCTGTATTCTGAGCTCAGTTCTTGATTTTCTTGATCCAAAACAAGTTTTTTGGTCTTCCGGACTCAATTCTTGTTTTTCTTGATGCAAAACTTGTTTGGGTTACCTAGGACTCAGTTCTTGATTTTTATGATCCAAAACCAGTTTGTTGGTATTCCGGTCTAAATTCTCGATTTTCTTGAAGCAAAACTTGTTTCCGGTATTCTGAGCTCAGTTCTTGATTTTCTTTATCCAAAACAAGTTTGTTGGTCTTCCGGACTGAATTCTTGATTTTCTTGATCCAAAACTTGTTTGGGTTACTCGGGACTCAGTTCTTGATTTTATTGATCCAAAACCAATTTTTTGGTATTCCGGTCTAAATTCTCGATTATCTTAATGCAAAACTTGTTTCCGGTATTCTGAGCTCAGTTCTTGATTTTCTTGATCCAAAACAAGTTTGTTGGTCTTCCGGACTCAATTCTTCATTTTCTTGATGTAAAACTTATTTGGGGTATTCGGTACTCAGTCCTTGATTTTCTTGATCCAAAACCAGTTTGTTGGTATTCGTTCTCAATTATCGATTTTCTTAATGCAAAACTTGTTTCCAGTATTCTGGGCCCAGTTCTTGATTTTGTTGATCCAAAACAAGTTTGTTGGTATTCCGGTCTCAATTCTTGATTTTCTTGATGCAAAACTTATTTGCGGTATTCGGGACTCAGTTCTTGATTTTCATGATCCAAAACCAGTTTGTTGGTATTCCGGTCTAAATTCTCGATTTTCTTGATGCAAAACTTGTTTCCGGTATTCTGAGCTCAGTTCTTGATTTTTTTGATCCAAAACAAGTTTGTTGGTCTTCCGGACTCAATTCTTGATTTTCTTGATGCAAAACTTATTTGGGGTATTCGGGACTCAGTCTTTGATTTTCTTGATCCAAAACCAGTTTGTTGGTATTCCGGTCTAAATTCTCGATTTTCTTGATGCAAAACTTGTTTGCGGTATTCGGGACTGAGTTCTTGATTTTGTTGATCCAAAACAAGTTTGTTGGTATTCCGGTCTCAATTCTTGATTTTCTTGAGGCAAAACTTATTTGCGGTATTCGGGACTCAGTTCTTGATTTTGTTGATCCAAAACAAGTTTGTTGCTATTCCGGTCTCAATTCTTGATTTTCTTGACGCAAAACTTGTTTGCTGTATTCGGGACTCAATTCTTGATTTTTTTTTATCTAAAACAAGTTTGTTGGTATTCCGGACTCAATTCTTGATTTTGTTGATGCAAAACTTATTAGCGGTATTCGGGAATGAGTTCTAGATTTTCTTAATCCAAAATAAGTTTGTTGGTCTTCCGGACTGAATTCTTGATTTTTTTGATGCAAAACTTTTTTGGGGTATTCGCGACTCAGTTGTTGATTTTCTTGATCCAAAACAAGTTTGTTGGTAATCCGGTCTCAATTCTTGATTTTCTTGATGCAAAATTTGTTTGCGGTATTCTGAGATCAGTTCTTGATTTTCTTGATCCAAAACATGTTTGATGGTCTTCCAGACTCAATTCTTGGTTTTCTTGATGCAACACTTGTTTTGGGTATTCGGAACTCAGTCCTTTATTTCCGTGATCCAAAACCAGTTTATTGGTAATCCGGTCTAAATTATCGATTTTATTAAGGCAAAACTTGTTTCCGGTATTCTGGGCCCAGTTCTTGATTTTTTCTTAATCGAAAACACGTTTTTTGGTATTCCGTAGTCAATTCTTGATTTTCTTGATGGTAAACATGTTTGCTGTATTCCGGACTCAATTCATGATTTTCCTGATGTAATAGTTGTTTGGGGTATTCAGAACTCAGTTCTTGATTTTTTTGATCCAAAATAAGTTTGTTGGTATTCCGGTCTCCATTCTTTATTTTGTTGATGCAAAATTTGTTTGCGGTATTCGGGACTTAGTTCTTGATTTTCTTGATCCAAAACAAGTTTGTTGTTCTTCCGGACTCAATTCTTGATTTTTTTTGATGCAAAACTTGTTTGGGGTATTCGGAACTCAGTCCTTAATTTTCTTGATCCAAAACCAGTTTGTTGGTATTCCGGTCAAAATTCTCGATTTTCTTGATGCAAAACTTCTTTCCTGTATTCTGAGCTAAGTTCTTGATTTTCTTGATCCAAAACAAGTTTGTTGGTCTGCGGACTCAATTCTTGATTTTCTTGATGCAAAACTTGTTTGGGGTATTCGGGACTCAGTTCTTGATTTTCATGATCCAAAACCAGTTTGTTGGTATTCCGGTCTAAATTCTCGATTTGCTTGATGCAAAACTTGTTTCCGGTATTCTGAGCTCAGTTCTTGATTTTCTTGATCCAAAACAAGTTTGTTGGTCTTCCGGAATCAATTCTTGATTTTCTTGATGCAAAACTTGTTTGGGTTAATCGGGACTCAGTTCTTGATTTTCTTGATCCAAAACCAATTTTTTGGTATTCCGGTCTAAATTCTCGATTTTCTTAATCCAAAACTTTTTTCCGGTATTCTGAGCTAAGTTTTTGATTTTCTTGATCCAAAACAAGTTTGTTGGTATTCCGGACTCAATTCTTGATTTTGTTGATGAAAAACTTGTTAGCGGTATTCGGGAATTAGTTCTTGATTTTCTTGATCCAAAATAAGTTTGTTGGTCTTCCGGACTGAATTCTTGATTTTTTTGATGCAAAATTTTTTTGGGGTATTCGAGACTCAGTTCTTGATTTTCTTGATCCACAACAAGTATGTTGGTAATCCGGTCTCAATTCTTGATTTTCTTGATGCAAAACATATTTGCGGTATTCGGGACTCAGTTATTGATTTTGTTGATCCAAAACAAGTTTGTTGGTATTCCGGTCTCAATTCTCGATTTTCTTAATGCAAAACTTGTTTGCGGTATTCGGGACTCAGATCTTGATTTTGTTGATCCAAAACAAGTTTGTTGGTATTCCGGTCTCAATTCTTGATTTTCTTGATGCAAAACTTATTTGCGGTATTCGGGACTAAGTTCTTGATTTTGTTGATCCAAAACAAGTTTGTTGGTATTCCGGTCTCAATTCTTGATTTTCTTGACGTAAAACTTGTTTGCTGTATTCGGGACTCAATTTTTTATTTTCTTGATGTTAACATGTTTGTTGTATTCCGGACTCAATTCATGATTTTCCTGATGTAAAAGTTGTTTGGGGTATTCGGAACTCAGTTCTTGATTTTCTTGATCCAAAACCAGTTTGTTGGTATTCCGGTCTGAATTCTCGATTTTCTTGATGCAAAACTTGTTTCCAGTATTCTGGACTCAGTTCTTGATCTGTTCTTAATCAAAAACAAGTTTTTTGGTATTCCGTAGTCAATTCTTGATTTTCTTGATGCTAAACATGTTTGCAGTATTCCGGACTCAATTCTTGATTTTCCTGATGTAAAACTTGTTTGGGGTATTCGGAACTCAGTTCTTGATTTTCTTTATCCAAAACCAATTTGTTGGTATTCCGGTCTAAATTCTCGATTTTCTTGATGCAAAACTTGTTTCCAGTATTCTGGGCTTAGTTTTGATCTTTTCTTAATCAAAAATAAGTTTTTTGGTAATCCGTAGTCAATTCTTGATTTTTCTTGATGCAAAACTTGTTTGATATATTCCGGACTCAATTCTTCATTTTCCTAATGCAAAAATTATTTGCGGTATTCGGGACTCAGTTCTTGATTTTCTTGATCCAAAACAAGTTTGTTGGTATTCCGGTTCAATTCTAGATTTTCTTGATGCAAAAGTTGTTTGTGGTATTCGGGACTCAGTTCTTGATTTTCTTGATCCAAAACAAGTTTGTTGGTCTTCCGGACTCAATTCTTGATTTTCTTGATGCAAAACTTGTTTGGGGTATTCGGAACTCAGTCCTTGATTTTCGTAATCCAAAACCAGTTTGTTGGTATTCCGGTCTAAATTCTCGATTTTCTTGATGCAAAACGTGTTTCAGGTATTCTGAGCTCAGTTCTTGATTTTCTTGATCCAAAACAAGTTTGTTGTTCTTCCGGACTAAATTCTTGATTTTCTTGATGCAAAACTTGTTTGGGTTACTCGGGACTCAGTTCTTAATTTTCATGATTCAAAAACCAGTTTGCTGGTATTCCGGTCTAAATTCTCTATTTTCTTGATGCAAAACTTGTTTCCGGTATTCTGAGCTCAGTTCTTGATTTTCTTGATCCAAAACAAGTTTGTTGGTTTTCCGGACTCAATTCTTGATTTTCATGATGCAAAACTTGTTTGGGTTACGCGGGACTCAGTTCTTGATTTTCTTGATCCAAAACCAATTTTTTGGTATTCCGGTCTAAATTGTCGATTTTCTTAACGCAAAACTTGTTTCCGGTATTCTGAGCTAAGTTCTTGATTTTCTTGATCCAAAACAAGTTTGATGGTCTTCCGGACTCAATTCTTCATTTTCTTGATGCAAAACTTATTTGGGGTATTCGGGATTCAGTCCTTTATTTTTTGATCCAAAACCAGTTTGTTGGTATTCGGTCTCAATTCTCGATTTTCTTAATGCAAAACTTGTTTCCGGTATTCTGGGCTCAGTTCTTGATTTTGTTGATCCAAAACAAGTTTGTTGGTATTCCGGTCTCAATTCTTCATTTTCTTGATGCAAAACTTATTTGGGGTATTCGGGACTCAGTCCTTGATTTTCTTGATCCAAAACAAGTTTGTTGGTATTCCGGTCTCAATTCTCGATTTTTTTAATGCAAAACTTGTTTGCGGTATTCGGGACTCAGTTCTTAATTTTGTTGATCCAAAACAAGTTTGTTGGTATTCCGGTCTCAATTCTGGATTTTCTCGACGCAAAACTTGTTCGCTGTATTCGGGACTCAATTCTTGATTTTTTTGATCCAAAACAAGTTTGTTGGTATTCCGGACTCAATTCTTGATTTTGTGGATGCAAAACTTGTTTCCGGTATTCTGAGCTCAGTTCTTGATTTTTTTGATCCAAAATAACTTTGTTGGTCTTCCGGACTCAATTCTTGATTTTCTTGATGCAAAACTTGTTTGGGTTACTCAGGACTCAGTTCTTGATTTTTATGATCCAAAACCAGTTTGTTGGTATTCCGGTCTAAATTCTCGATTTTCTCGATGCAAAACTTGTTTCCGGTATTCTGAGCTCAGTTCTTGATTTTCTTGATCCAAAACAAGTTTGTTGGTCTTCCGGACTCAATTCTTGATTTTCTTAATGCAAAACTTGTTTGGGTTACTCAGGACTCAGTTCTTGATTTTTATGATCCAAAACCAGTTTGTTGGTATTCCGGTCTAAATTCTCGATTTTCTTGATGCAAAACTGATTTGCGGTATTCGGGACTCATTTCTTGATTTTGTTGATCCAAAACAAGTTTGTTGGTATTCCGGTCTAAATTCTCGATTTTCTTGATGCAAAACTTGTTTCCGGTATTCTGAGCTCAGTTCTTGATTTTCTTGATCCAAAATAAGTTTGTTGGTCTTCCGGACTCAATTCTTGATTTTCATGATGCAAAACTTGTTTGGGTTACTCGGGACTCAGTTCTTGATTTTTATGATCCAAAACCAGTTTGTTGGTATTCCGGTCTAAATTCTCGATTTTCTTGATGCAAAACTGATTTGCGGTATTCGGGACTCATTTCTTGATTTTGTTGATCCAAAATAAGTTTGTTGGTACTCCGGTCTAAATTCTCGATTTTCTTGATGCAAAACTTGTTTCCGGTATTCTGATCTCAGTTCTTGATTTTCTTGATCCAAAACAAGTTTGTTGGTCTTCCGGACTCAATTCTTGATTTTCTTGATGCAAAACTTGTTTCCGGTATTCTGAGCTCAGTTCTTGATTTTCTTAATCTAAAACCAATTTTTTGGTATTCCGGTCTAAATTCTCGATTTTCTTAATACAAAACTTGTTTCCAGTATTCTGAGCTAAGTTCTTGATTTTCATGATCCAAAACAAGTTTGTTGGTATTACGGACTAAATTTTTTATTTTGTTGATGCAAAACTTGTTAGCAGTATTCGGGAATTAGTTCTTGATTTTCTTGATCCAAAATAAGTTTGTTGGTCTTCCAGATTGAATTCTTGATTTTTTTGATGCAAAACTTTTTTGGGGTATTCGAGACTCAGTTCATGATTTTCTTGATCCAAAACAAGTTTGTTGGTAATCCGGTCTCAATTCTTGATTTTCTGGATGCAAAACTTATTTGCGGTATTCGGGACTCAGTTCTTGTTTTTGTTGATCCAAAACAAGTTTGTTGGTATTCCGGTCTCAATTCTCGATTTTCTTAATGCAAAACTTGTTTGAGGTATTCGGGACTTAGTTCTTGATTTTGTTGATCCAAAACAAGTTTGTTGGTAATCCGGTCTCAATTCTTGATTTTCTTGATGCAAAACTTATTTGCGGTATTCGGGACTCAGTTCTTGATTTTGTTGATCCAAAACAAGTTTGTTGGTATTCCGGTCTCAATTCTTGATTTTCTTGACGCAAAACTTGTTTGCTGTATTCGGAACTCAATTCTTGATTTTCTTGATCCAAAACAAGTTTGTTGGTATTCCGGACTCAATTCTTGATTTTGTTGATGCAAAACTTGTTAGCGGTATTCGGGAATCAGTTCTTGATTTTCTTGATCCAAAATAAGTTTGTTGGTCTTCCGGACTGAATTCTTGATTTTTTTGATGCAAAACTTTTTTGGGGTATTCGAGACTCAGTTCTTGATTTTTATGATCCAAAACAAGTTTGTTGGTAATCCGGTCTCAATTCTTGATTTTCTTGATGCAAAACTTGTTTGCGGTATTCTGAGATCAGTTCTTGATTTTCTTGATCCAAAACATGTTTGATGGTCTTCCGGACTCAATTCTTGGTTTTCTTGATGCAACACTTGTTTTGGATATTCGGAACTCAGTCCTTTATTTCCGTGATCCAAAACCAGTTTATTGGTAATCCGGTCTAAATTATCGATTTTCTTAATGCAAAACTTGTTTCCGGTATTCTGGGCCCAGTTCTTGATTTTTTCTTAATCGAAAACAAGTCTTTTGGTATTCCGTAGTCAATTCTTGATTTTCTTGATGGTAAACATGTTTGCTGTATTCCGGACTCAATTCATGATTTTTCTGATGTAAGTTTGGGGTATTCGGAACTCAGTTCTTGATTTTTCTTGATCCAAAACCAGTTTGTTGGTATTCCGGTCTAAATTCTCGATTTTCTTGATGCAAAACTTGTTTCCAGTATTCTTGGCTCAGTTCTTGATCTTTTATTAATCAAAAACAAGTTTTTTGGTATTCCGTAGTCAATTCTTGATTTTCTTGATCCTAAACATGTTTGCTGTATTCCGGACTCAATTCTTGATTTTTTCCTGATGTAAAATGTGTTTGGGGGAGTCGGAACTCAGTCCTTGATTTTCTTGATCCAAAACCAGTTTGTTGGTATTCCGGTCTAAATTCTCGATTTTCTTGATGCAAAACTTGTTTCCAATATTCTGGGCTCAGTTCTTGATCTTTTCTTAATCAAAAACAAGTTTTTTGGTATTCCGGTTCAATTCTTGATTTTGTTGATCCAAAACAAGTTTGTTGGTATTCCGGTCTCAATTCTTGATTTTCTTGATGCAAAACTTATATGCGGTATTCGGGACTGATTTATTGATTTTGTTGATCCAAACCATGTTTGTTGGTATTCCGGTCTCAATTCTTGATTTTCTTGATGCAAAACTTGTTTGCGGTATTCGGGACTAACTTCTTGATTTTCTTGATCCAAAACAAGTTTGTTGGTATTCCGGTTCAATTCTTGATTTTGTTGATGCAAAAGTTGTTTGCGGTATTCGGGACTCAGTTCTTGATTTTCTTAATCCAAAACAAGTTTGTTGGTCTTCCGGACTCAATTCTTGATTTTCTTGATGCAAAACTTGTTTGGGGTATTCGGAAGTCAGTTCTTGATTTTCTTAATCCAAAACCAGTTTGTTAGTATTCCGGTCTAAATTCTCGATTTTCTTGATGCAAAACTTGTTTCCGATATTCTGAGCTCAGTTCTTAATTTTCTTGATCCAAAACAAGTTTGTTGGTCTTCCGGACTCAATTCTTGATTTTCTTGATGCAAAACTTGTTTTGGTTACTCGGGACTCAGTTTTTTATTTTCATGATTCAAAAACCAGTTTGTTGGTATTCCGGTCTAAATTCTCGATTTTCTTGATGCAAAACTTGTTTCCGGTATTCTGAGCTCAGTTCCTGATTTTCTTGATCCAAAACAAGTTTGTTGGTCTTCCGGACTCAATTCTTGATTTTCTTGATGCAAAACTTGTTTGGGTTACTCGGGACTCAGTTCTTGATTTTTTCTTGATCCAAAACCAATTTTTTGGTATTCCGGTCTAAATTGTCGATTTTCTTAATGCAAAACTAGTTTCCGGTATTCTGAGCTAAGTTCTTGATTTTCTTGATCCAAAACAAGTTTGTTGGTCTTCCGGAATCAATTCTTCATTTTCTTGATGCAAAACTTATTTGGGGTATTCGGGACTCAGTCCTTGATTTTCTTGATCCAAAACCAGTTTGTTGGTATTCGGTCTCAATTCTCGATTTGCTTAATGCAAAACTTGTTTGCGGTATTCGGGACTAAGTTCTTGATTTTGTTGATCCAAAACAAGTTTGTTGGTATTCCGGTCTCAATTCTTGATTTTCTCGACGCAAAACTTGTTTGCTGTATTCGGGACTCAATTCTTGATTTTTTTGATCCAAAACAAGTTTGTTGGTATTCCGGACTCAATTCTTGATTTTGTTGATGCAAAACTTGTTAGCGGTATTCGGGAATTAGTTCTTGATTTTCATGAACCAAAATAAGTTTGTTGGTCTTCCGGACTGAATTCTTAATTTTTGTGATGCAAAACATTTTTGGGGTATTCGAGACTCAGTTCTTGATTTTCTTGATTCAAAACAAGTTTGTTGGTAATCCGGTCTCAATTCTTGATTTTCTTGATGCAAAACTTGTTTGCGGTGTTCTGAGATCAGTTCTTGATTTTCTTGATCCAAAACATGTTTGATGGTCTTCCAGACTCAATTCTTGATTTTCTTGATGCAACACTTGTTTTGGGTATTCGGAACTCAGTCCTTTATTTCCGTGATCCAAAACCAGTTTATTGGTAATCCGGTCTAAATTATCGATTTTCTTAATGCAAAACTTGTTTCCGGTATTCTGGGCCCAGTTCTTGATTTTTTCTTAATCGAAAACAAGTTTTTTGATATTCCGTAGTCAATTCTTGATTTTCTTGATGGTAAACATGTTTGCTATATTCCGGACTCAATTCATGATTTTTCTGATGTATGTTTGGGGTATTCGGAACTCAATTCTTGATTTTCCTGATCCAAAACCAGTTTGTTGGTATTCCGGTCTAAATTCTCGATTTTCTTGATGCAAAACTTGTTTCCAGTATTCTTGGCTCAATTCTTGATCTTTTATTAATCAAAAACATGTTTTTTGGTATTCCGTAGTCAAGTCTTGATTTTCTTGATCCAAAACAAGTTTGTTGGTATTCCGGTCTCAATTCTTGATTTTCTTGATGCAAAACTTATATGCGGTATTCGGGACTGATTTATTGATTTTGCTGATCCAAACCATGTTTGTTGGTATTCCGGTCTCAATTCTTGATTTTCTTGATGCAAAACTTGTTTGCGGTATTCGGGACTCACATCTTGATTTTCTTGATCCAAAACAAGTTTGTTGGTATTCCGGTTCAATTCTTGATTTTGTTGATGCAAAAGTTGTTTGCGGTATTCGGGACTCAGTTCTTGATTTTCTTAATCCAAAATAAGTTTGTTGGTCTTCCGGACTCAATTCTTGATTTTCTTGATGCAAAACTTGTTTGGGTTACTCGGGACTCAGTTTTTTATTTTCATGATTCAAAAACCAGTTTGTTGGTATTCCGGTCTAAATTCTCGATTTTCTTGATGCAAAACTTGTTTCCGGTATTCTGAGCTCACTTCTTGATTTTCTTGATCCAAAACAAGTTTGTTGGTCTTCCGGACTCAATTCTTTATTTTCTTGATGCAAAACTTATTTGGGGTATTCGGGACTCAGTCCTTGATTTTCTTGATCCAAAACCAGTTTGTTGGTATTCGGTCTCAATTCTCGATTTTCTTAATGCAAAACTTGTTTCCGGTATTCTGGGCCCAGTTCTTGATTTTGTCCAAAACAAGTTTGTTGGTATTCCGGTCTCAATTCTTGATTTTCTTGATGCAAAACTTATTTGTGGTATTCGGGACTCAGTTCTTGATTTTGTTGATCCAAAACAAGTTTGTTGGTATTCCCGTCTCAATTCTTGATTTTCTTGATGCAAAACTTGTTTGCGGTATTCGGGACTCAGTTCTTGATTTTGTTGATCCAAAACAAGTTTGTTGGTATTCCGGTCTCAATTCTTGATTTTCTTGATGCAAAACTTGTTTGCGGTATTCGGGACTCAGTTCTTGATTTTGTTGATCCAAAACAAGTTTGTTGGTATTCCGGTCTCAACTCTTGATTTTCGTGATGCAAAACTTGTTTGCGGTATTCGGGAATTAGTTCTTGATTTTCTTGATCCAAAATAAGTTTGTTGGTCTTCCGGACTGAATTCTTGATTTTTTTGATGCAAAACTTTTTTGGGGTATTCGAGACTCAGTTCTTGATTTTTATGATCCAAAACAAGTTTGTTGGTAATCCGGTCTCAATTCTTGATTTTCTTGATGCAAAACTTGTTTGCGGTATTCTGAGATCAGTTCTTGATTTTCTTGATCCAAAACATGTTTGATGGTCTTCCGGACTCAATTCTTGGTTTTCTTGATGCAACACTTGTTTTGGATATTCGGAACTCAGTCCTTTATTTCCGTGATCCAAAACCAGTTTATTGGTAATCCGGTCTAAATTATCGATTTTCTTAATGCAAAACTTGTTTCCGGTATTCTGGGCCCAGTTCTTGATTTTTTCTTAATCGAAAACAAGTTTTTTGGTATTTCGTAGTCAATTCTTGATTTTCTTGATGGTAAACATGTTTGCTGTATTCCGGACTCAATTCATGATTTTTCTGATGTAAGTTTGGGGTATTCGGAACTCAGTTCTTGATTTTCTTGATCCAAAACCAGTTTGTTGGTATTCCGGTCTAAATTCTCGATTTTCTTGATGCAAAACTTGTTTCCAGTATTCTTGGCTCAGTTCTTGATCTTTTATTAATCAAAAACAAGTTTTTTGGTATTCCGTAGTCAATTCTTGATTTTCTTGATCCTAAACATGTTTGCTGTATTCCGGACTCAATTCTTGATTTTTCCTGATGTAAAATGTGTTTGGGGGAGTCGGAACTCAGTCCTTGATTTTCTTGATCCAAAACCAGTTTGTTGGTATTCCGGTCTAAATTCTCGATTTTCTTGATGCAAAACTTGTTTCCAATATTCTGGGCTCAGTTCTTGATCTTTTCTTAATCAAAAACAAGTTTTTTGGTATTCCGGTTCAATTCTTGATTTTGTTGATCCAAAACAAGTTTGTTGGTATTCCCGTCTCAATTCTTGATTTTCTTGATGCAAAACTTGTTTGCGGTATTCGGGACTCAGTTCTTGATTTTGTTGATCCAAAACAAGTTTGTTGGTATTCCGGTCTCAATTCTTGATTTTCTTGATGCAAAACTTGTTTGCGGTATTCGGGACTCAGTTCTTGATTTTGTTGATCCAAAACAAGTTTGTTGGTATTCCGGTCTCAACTCTTGATTTTCGTGATGCAAAACTTGTTTGCGGTATTCGGGAATTAGTTCTTGATTTTCATGAACCAAAATAAGTTTGTTGGTCTTCCGGACTGAATTCTTAATTTTTGTGATGCAAAACATTTTTGGGGTATTCGAGACTCAGTTCTTGATTTTCTTGATTCAAAACAAGTTTGTTGGTAATCCGGTCTCAATTCTTGATTTTCTTGATGCAAAACTTGTTTGCGGTGTTCTGAGATCAGTTCTTGATTTTCTTGATCCAAAACATGTTTGATGGTCTTCCAGACTCAATTCTTGATTTTCTTGATGCAACACTTGTTTTGGGTATTCGGAACTCAGTCCTTTATTTCCGTGATCCAAAACCAGTTTATTGGTAATCCGGTCTAAATTATCGATTTTCTTAATGCAAAACTTGTTTCCGGTATTCTGGGCCTAGTTCTTGATTTTTTCTTAATCGAAAACAAGTTTTTTGATATTCCGTAGTCAATTCTTGATTTTCTTGATGGTCAACATGTTTGCTATATTCCGGACTCAATTCATGATTTTTCTGATGTATGTTTGGGGTATTCGGAACTCAATTCTTGATTTTCCTGATCCAAAACCAGTTTGTTGGTATTCCGGTCTAAATTCTCGATTTTCTTGATGCAAAACTTGTTTCCAGTATTCTTGGCTCAATTCTTGATCTTTTATTAATCAAAAACATGTTTTTTGGTATTCCGTAGTCAATTCTTGATTTTCTTGATCCAAAACAAGTTTGTTGGTATTCCGGTCTCAATTCTTGATTTTCTTGATGCAAAACTTATATGCGGTATTCGGGACTGATTTATTGATTTTGCTGATCCAAACCATGTTTGTTGGTATTCCGGTCTCAATTCTTGATTTTCTTGATGCAAAACTTGTTTGCGGTATTCGGGACTCACATCTTGATTTTCTTGATCCAAAACAAGTTTGTTGGTATTCCGGTTCAATTCTTGATTTTGTTGATGCAAAAGTTGTTTGCGGTATTCGGGACTCAGTTCTTGATTTTCTTAATCCAAAATAAGTTTGTTGGTCTTCCGGACTCAATTCTTGATTTTCTTGATGCAAAACTTGTTTGGGTTACTCGGGACTCAGTTTTTTATTTTCATGATTCAAAAACCAGTTTGTTGGTATTCCGGTCTAAATTCTCGATTTTCTTGATGCAAAACTTGTTTCCGGTATTCTGAGCTCACTTCTTGATTTTCTTGATCCAAAACAAGTTTGTTGGTCTTCCGGACTCAATTCTTTATTTTCTTGATGCAAAACTTATTTGGGGTATTCGGGACTCAGTCCTTGATTTTCTTGATCCAAAACCAGTTTGTTGGTATTCGGTCTCAATTCTCGATTTTCTTAATGCAAAACTTGTTTCCGGTATTCTGGGCCCAGTTCTTGATTTTGTCCAAAACAAGTTTGTTGGTATTCCGGTCTCAATTCTTGATTTTCTTGATGCAAAACTTATTTGTGGTATTCGGGACTCAGTTCTTGATTTTGTTGATCCAAAACAAGTTTGTTGGTATTCCCGTCTCAATTCTTGATTTTCTTGATGCAAAACTTGTTTGCGGTATTCGGGACTCAGTTCTTGATTTTGTTGATCCAAAACAAGTTTGTTGGTATTCCGGTCTCAATTCTTGATTTTCTTGATGCAAAACTTGTTTGCGGTATTCGGGACTCAGTTCTTGATTTTGTTGATCCAAAACAAGTTTGTTGGTATTCCGGTCTCAACTCTTGATTTTCGTGATGCAAAACTTGTTTGCGGTATTCGGGAATTAGTTCTTGATTTTCTTGATCCAAAATAAGTTTGTTGGTCTTCCGGACTGAATTCTTGATTTTTTTGATGCAAAACTTTTTTGGGGTATTCGAGACTCAGTTCTTGATTTTTATGATCCAAAACAAGTTTGTTGGTAATCCGGTCTCAATTCTTGATTTTCTTGATGCAAAACTTGTTTGCGGTATTCTGAGATCAGTTCTTGATTTTCTTGATCCAAAACATGTTTGATGGTCTTCCGGACTCAATTCTTGGTTTTCTTGATGCAACACTTGTTTTGGATATTCGGAACTCAGTCCTTTATTTCCGTGATCCAAAACCAGTTTATTGGTAATCCGGTCTAAATTATCGATTTTCTTAATGCAAAACTTGTTTCCGGTATTCTGGGCCCAGTTCTTGATTTTTTCTTAATCGAAAACAAGTTTTTTGGTATTTCGTAGTCAATTCTTGATTTTCTTGATGGTAAACATGTTTGCTGTATTCCGGACTCAATTCATGATTTTTCTGATGTAAGTTTGGGGTATTCGGAACTCAGTTCTTGATTTTCTTGATCCAAAACCAGTTTGTTGGTATTCCGGTCTAAATTCTCGATTTTCTTGATGCAAAACTTGTTTCCAGTATTCTTGGCTCAGTTCTTGATCTTTTATTAATCAAAAACAAGTTTTTTGGTATTCCGTAGTCAATTCTTGATTTTCTTGATCCTAAACATGTTTGCTGTATTCCGGACTCAATTCTTGATTTTTCCTGATGTAAAATGTGTTTGGGGGAGTCGGAACTCAGTCCTTGATTTTCTTGATCCAAAACCAGTTTGTTGGTATTCCGGTCTAAATTCTCGATTTTCTTGATGCAAAACTTGTTTCCAATATTCTGGGCTCAGTTCTTGATCTTTTCTTAATCAAAAACAAGTTTTTTGGTATTCCGGTTCAATTCTTGATTTTGTTGATCCAAAACAAGTTTGTTGGTATTCCCGTCTCAATTCTTGATTTTCTTGATGCAAAACTTGTTTGCGGTATTCGGGACTCAGTTCTTGATTTTGTTGATCCAAAACAAGTTTGTTGGTATTCCGGTCTCAATTCTTGATTTTCTTGATGCAAAACTTGTTTGCGGTATTCGGGACTCAGTTCTTGATTTTGTTGATCCAAAACAAGTTTGTTGGTATTCCGGTCTCAACTCTTGATTTTCGTGATGCAAAACTTGTTTGCGGTATTCGGGAATTAGTTCTTGATTTTCTTGATCCAAAATAAGTTTGTTGGTCTTCCGGACTGAATTCTTGATTTTTTTGATGCAAAACTTTTTTGGGGTATTCGAGACTCAGTTCTTGATTTTTATGATCCAAAACAAGTTTGTTGGTAATCCGGTCTCAATTCTTGATTTTCTTGATGCAAAACTTGTTTGCGGTATTCTGAGATCAGTTCTTGATTTTCTTGATCCAAAACATGTTTGATGGTCTTCCGGACTCAATTCTTGGTTTTCTTGATGCAACACTTGTTTTGGATATTCGGAACTCAGTCCTTTATTTCCGTGATCCAAAACCAGTTTATTGGTAATCCGGTCTAAATTATCGATTTTCTTAATGCAAAACTTGTTTCCGGTATTCTGGGCCCAGTTCTTGATTTTTTCTTAATCGAAAACAAGTTTTTTGGTATTTCGTAGTCAATTCTTGATTTTCTTGATGGTAAACATGTTTGCTGTATTCCGGACTCAATTCATGATTTTTCTGATGTAAGTTTGGGGTATTCGGAACTCAGTTCTTGATTTTCTTGATCCAAAACCAGTTTGTTGGTATTCCGGTCTAAATTCTCGATTTTCTTGATGCAAAACTTGTTTCCAGTATTCTTGGCTCAGTTCTTGATCTTTTATTAATCAAAAACAAGTTTTTTGGTATTCCGTAGTCAATTCTTGATTTTCTTGATCCTAAACATGTTTGCTGTATTCCGGACTCAATTCTTGATTTTTCCTGATGTAAAATGTGTTTGGGGGAGTCGGAACTCAGTCCTTGATTTTCTTGATCCAAAACCAGTTTGTTGGTATTCCGGTCTAAATTCTCGATTTTCTTGATGCAAAACTTGTTTCCAATATTCTGGGCTCAGTTCTTGATCTTTTCTTAATCAAAAACAAGTTTTTTGGTATTCCGGTTCAATTCTTGATTTTGTTGATCCAAAACAAGTTTGTTGGTATTCCGGTCTCAATTCTTGATTTTCTTGATGCAAAACTTATATGCGGTATTCGGGACTCATTTATTGATTCTGTTGATCCAAACCATGTTTGTTGGTATTCCGGTCTCAATTCTTGATTTTCTTGATGCAAAACTTGTTTGCGGTATTCGGGACTAACTTCTTGATTTTCTTGATCCAAAACAAGTTTGTTGGTATTCCGGTTCAATTCTTGATTTTGTTGATGCAAAAGTTGTTTGCGGTATTCGGGACTCAGTTCTTGATTTTCTTTATCCAAAACAAGTTTGTTGGTCTTCCGGACTCAATTCTTGATTTTCTTGATGCAAAACTTGTTTGGGGTATTCGGAAGTCAGTTCTTGATTTTCTTAATCCAAAACCAGTTTGTTAGTATTCCAGTCTAAATTCTCGATTTTCTTGATGCAAAACTTGTTTCCGATATTCTGAGCTCAGTTCTTAATTTTCTTGATCCAAAACAAGTTTGTTGGTCTTCCGGACTCAATTCTTGATTTTCTTGATGCAAAACTTGTTTTGGTTACTCGGGACTCAGTTTTTTATTTTCATGATTCAAAAACCAGTTTGTTGGTATTCCGGTCTAAATTCTCGATTTTCTTGATGCAAAACTTGTTTCCGGTATTCTGAGCTCAGTTCCTGATTTTCTTGATCCAAAACAAGTTTGTTGGTCTTCCGGACTCAATTCTTGATTTTCTTGATGCAAAACTTGTTTGGGTTACTCGGGACTCAGTTCTTGATTTTTTCTTGATCCAAAACCAATTTTTTGGTATTCCGGTCTAAATTGTCGATTTTCTTAATGCAAAACTAGTTTCCGGTATTCTGAGCTAAGTTCTTGATTTTCTTGATCCAAAACAAGTTTGTTGGTCTTCCGGAATCAATTCTTCATTTTCTTGATGCAAAACTTATTTGGGGTATTCGGGACTCAGTCCTTGATTTTCTTGATCCAAAACCAGTTTGTTGGTATTCGGTCTCAATTCTCGATTTGCTTAATGCAAAACTTGTTTGCGGTATTCGGGACTAAGTTCTTGATTTTGTTGATCCAAAACAAGTTTGTTGGTATTCCGGTCTCAATTCTTGATTTTCTCGACGCAAAACTTGTTTGCTGTATTCGGGACTCAATTCTTGATTTTTTTGATCCAAAACATGTTTGATGGTCTTCCAGACTCAATTCTTGGTTTTCTTGATGCAACACTTGTTTTGGGTATTCGGAACTCAGTCCTTTATTTCCGTGATCCAAAACCAGTTTATTGGTAATCCGGTCTAAATTATCGATTTTCTTAATGTAAAACTTGTTTCCGGTATTCTGGGCCCAGTTCTTGATTTTTTCTTAATCGAAAACAAGTTTTTTGATATTCCGTAGTCAATTCTTGATTTTCTTGATGGTAAACATGTTTGCTATATTCCGGACTCAATTCATGATTTTTCTGATGTATGTTTGGGGTATTCGGAACTCAATTCTTGATTTTCCTGATCCAAAACCAGTTTGTTGGTATTCCGGTCTAAATTCTCGATTTTCTTGATGCAAAACTTGTTTCCAGTATTCTTGGCTCAGTTCTTGATCTTTTATTAATCAAAAACATGTTTTTTGGTATTCCGTAGTCAATTCTTGATTTTCTTGATCCAAAACAAGTTTGTTGGTATTCCGGTCTCAATTCTTGATTTTCTTGATGCAAAACTTATATGCGGTATTCGGGACTGATTTATTGATTTTGTTGATCCAAACCATGTTTGTTGGTATTCCGGTCTCAATTCTTGATTTTCTTGATGCAAAACTTGTTTGCGGTATTCGGGACTCACATCTTGATTTTCTTGATCCAAAACAAGTTTGTTGGTATTCCGGTTCAATTCTTGATTTTGTTGATGCAAAAGTTGTTTGCGGTATTCGGGACTCAGTTCTTGATTTTCTTAATCCAAAATAAGTTTGTTGGTCTTCCGGACTCAATTCTTGATTTTCTTGATGCAAAACTTGTTTGGGTTACTCGGGACTCAGTTTTTTATTTTCATGATTCAAAAACCAGTTTGTTGGTATTCCGGTCTAAATTCTCGATTTTCTTGATGCAAAACTTGTTTCCGGTATTCTGAGCTCACTTCTTGATTTTCTTGATCCAAAACAAGTTTGTTGGTCTTCCGGACTCAATTCTTTATTTTCTTGATGCAAAACTTATTTGGGGTATTCGGGACTCAGTCCTTGATTTTCTTGATCCAAAACCAGTTTGTTGGTATTCGGTCTCAATTCTCGATTTTCTTAATGCAAAACTTGTTTCCGGTATTCTGGGCCCAGTTCTTGATTTTGTCCAAAACAAGTTTGTTGGTATTCCGGTCTCAATTCTTGATTTTCTTGATGCAAAACTTATTTGTGGTATTCGGGACTCAGTTCTTGATTTTGTTGATCCAAAACAAGTTTGTTGGTATTCCGGTCTCAATTCTTGATTTTCTTGATGCAAAACTTGTTTGCGGTATTCGGGACTCAGTTCTTGATTTTGTTGATCCAAAACAAGTTTGTTGGTATTCCGGTCTCAATTCTTGATTTTCTTGATGCAAAACTTGTTTGCGGTATTCGGGACTCAGTTCTTGATTTTGTTGATCCAAAACAAGTTTGTTGGTATTCCGGTCTCAACTCTTGATTTTCGTGATGCAAAACTTGTTTGCGGTATTCGGGAATTAGTTCTTGATTTTCTTGATCCAAAATAAGTTTGTTGGTCTTCCGGACTGAATTCTTGATTTTTTTGATGCAAAACTTTTTTGGGGTATTCGAGACTCAGTTGTTGATTTTCTTGATCCAAAACAAGTTTGTTGGTAATCCGGTCTCAATTCTTGATTTTCTTGATGCAAAACTTGTTTCCGGTATTCTGGCCCCAGTTCTTCATTTTTTCTTAATCGAAAACAAGTTTTTTGGTATTCCGTACTCAATTCTTGATTTTTTTGATGCTAAACATGTTTGCTGTATTCCGGACTCAATTCTGGATTTTCCTGATGTAAAAGTTATTTGGTGTATTCGGAACTCAGTTCTTGATTTTCTTGATCCAAAACCAGTTTGTTGGTATTCCGGTCTAAATTCTCGATTTTCTTCATGCAAAACTTGTTTCCAGTATTCTGGGCTCAGTTCTTGATCTTTTCATAATCAAAAACAAGTTTTTTGGTATTCCGTAGTCAATTCTTGATTTTCTTGATACAAAACTTGTTTGATATATTCCTGACTCAATTCTTCATTTTCTTAATGCAAAAATTATTTGCGGTATTCGGGACTCAGTTCTTTATTTTTTTGATCCAAAATAAGTTTGTTGGTATTCCGGTTCAATTCTTGATTTTCTTGATGCTATACTTTTTTGCGGTATTCGGAACTCAGTTCTTAACTTTCTTGATCCCAAACAAGATTGTTGGTCTTCCGGACTCAATTCTTGATTTTCTTGATGCAAAACTTGTTTGGGGTATTCGGAACTCAGTCCTTGATTTTCTTAATCGAAAACCAGTTTGTTGTTATTCCGGTCTAAATTCTCGATTTTCTTGATGCAAAACTTGTTTCCGGTATTCTGAGCTCAGTTCTTGATTTTTTTGATCCAAAACAAGTTTGTTGGTCTTCCGGACTCAATTCATGATTTTCTTGATGCAAAACGTGTTTGGGTTACTCGGAGCTCAGTTCTTGATTTTCTTGATCCAAAACCAATTTTTTGGTATTACGGTCTAAATTCTCGATTTTCTTAATGCAAAACTTGTTTGCGGTATTCTAAGCTCAGTTCTTGATTTTTTTGATCCAAAACAAGTTTGTTGGTCTTCCGGACTCAATTCTTCATTTTCTTGATGCAAAACTTATTTGGGGTATCCGGTTCTCAGTCCTTGATTTTCTTGATCCAAAACCAGTTTGTTGGTATTCGGTCTCAATTCTCGATTTTCTTAATGCAAAACTTGTTTCCGGTATTCTGGGCCCAGATCTTGATTTTGTTGATCCAAAACAAGTTTGATGGTATTCCGGTCTCAATTCTTGATTTTCTTGATGCAAAACTTATTTGCGGTATTCGGGACTCAGTTCTTTATTTTGTTGATCCAAAATAAGTTTGTTGGTATTCCGGTCTCAATTCTTGATTTTCATGATGCAAAATTTGTTTGCGGTATTCGGGACTCAGTTCTTGATTTTCGTGATCCAAAACAAGTTTGTTGGTATTCCGGACTCAATACTTGATTTTGTTGATGCAAAACTTGTTAGCGGTATTCGGGAATTAGTTCTTGATTTTCTTGATCCAAAATAATTTTGTTGGTCTTCCGGACTGAATTCTTGATTTTTTTGATGCAAAACTTTTTTGGGGTATTCGAGACTGAGTTCTTGATTTTCTTGATTCAAAATAAGTTTGTTGGTAATCCGGTCTCAATTCTTGATTTTCTTGATGCAAAACTTGTTTGCGGTATTCTGTGATCAGTTCTTGATTTTTTTGATGCAAAACTTGTTTGCGGTATTCTGTGATCAGTTCTTGATTTTTTTGATCCAAAACATGTTTGATGGTCTTCCGGACTCAATTCTTAGTTTTCTTGATGCAACACTTGTTTTGGGTATTCGGAACTCAGTCCTTTATTTCCGTGATCCAAAACCAGTTTATTTGTAATCCGGTCTAAATTCTCGATTTTCTTAATGCAAAACTTGTTTCCGGTATTCTGGGCCCAGTTCTTGATTTTTTCTTAATCGAAAACAAGTTTTTTGGTATTCCGTAGTCAATTCTTGATTTTCTTGATGCTAAACATGTTTACTGTATTCCGGACTCAATTCTTGATTTTCCTGATGTAAAAGTTGTTTGGGGTATTCGGAACTCAGTTCTTAATTTTCTAGATCCAAAACCAGTTTGTTGGTATTCCGGTCTAAATTCTCGATTTTCTTGATGCAAAACTTGTTTCCAGTATTCTGGGCGCAGTTCTTGATCTTTTCTTCATCAAAAACAAGTTTTTTGGTATTCTGTAGTCAATTCTTGATTTTCTTGCTGCAAAACTTGTTTGATATATTCCGGACTCAATTCTTCATTTTCTTAATGCAAAAATTATTTGCGGTATTCGGAACTCAGTTCGTTATTTGCTTGATCCAAAAAATGTTTGTTGGTCTTCCGGACTCAATTCTTGATTTTCTTCATGCTAAACTTGTTTGCGGTATTCGGAACTCAGTTCTTGATTTTCTTGATCCAAAACAAGTTTGTTGGTATTCCGGTTCAATTCTTGATTTTGTTGATGCAAAAGTTGTTTGCGGTATTCGGGACTCAGTTCTTGATTTTCTTGATCCAAAACAAGTTTGTTGTTCTTCCGGACTCAATTCTTGATTTTCTTGATGCAAAACTTGTTTGGGTTACTAGGGAATTAGTCCTTGATTTTCATGATCCAAAACCAGTATGTTGGTATTTCGGTCCAAATTCTCGATTTTCTTGATGCAAAACTTGTTTGCGGTATTCTGAGCTCAGTTCTTGATTTTCTTGATCCAAAACAAGTTTGTTGGTCTTCCGGACTCAATTCTTGATTTTCTTGATGTAAAACTTGTTTGGGTTACTCGGGACTCAGTTCTTGACTTTCATGATCCAAAACCAGTTAGTTGGTATTCCAGTCTAAATTCTCGATTTTCTTGATGCAAAACTTGTTTGCGGTATTCTGAGCTCAGTTCTTGATTTTCTTGATCCAAAACAAGTTTGTTGGTCTTCCGGACTCAATTCTTGATTTTCTTGATGCAAAACTTGTTTGGGTTACTCGGTACTCAGTTCTTGATTTTCTTGATCCAAAACCAATTTTTTGGTATTACGGTCTAAATTCTCGATTTTCTTAATGCAAAAGTTGTTTCCGGTATTCTGAGCTCAGTTCTTGATTTTCTTGATCCAAAACAAGTTTGTTGGTCTTCTGGACTCAATTTTTCATTTTCTTGATGGAAAACTTATTTGGGGTATTCGGGACTCAGTTCTTGATTTTGTTGATCCAAAACAAGTTTGTTGGTATTCCGGTCTCAATTCTTGATTTTCTTGATGCAAAACTTATTTGCGGTATTCGGAGCTCAATTCTTAATTTTCATGATCCAAAACAAGTTTGTTGGTTTTCCGGACTTAATTCTTGATTTTCTTGATGCAAAACTTGTTTGGGTTACTCGGGACTCAGTTCTTTATTTTCTTGATCCAAAACCAATTTTTTGGTATTCCCGTCTAAATTCTCGATTTTCTTAATGCAAAACTTGTTTCCGGTATTCTGAGCTCAGTTCTTGATTTTCTTGATCCAAAAAAAAGTTTGTTGGTCTTCCGGACTCAATTCTTAATTTTCTTGATGCAACACTTATTTTGGGTATTCGGGACTCAATTCTTGATTTTCTTGATCCAAAACCAGTTTGTTGGTATTCGGTCTCAATTCTCGATTTTCTTAATGCAAAACTTGTTTCCGGTATTCTGGGCCCAGTTATTGATTTTGTTGATCCAAAACAAGTTTGTTGGTATTCCGGTCTCAATTCTTGATTTTCTTGATGCAAAACTTCTTTGCGGTATTCGGGACTCAGTTCTTGATTTTGTTGATCCAAAACAAGTTTGTTGGTATTCCGGTCTCAATTCTTGATTTTCTTGATGCAAAACTTATTTGCGGTATTCGGGACTCAGTTCTTGATTTTCTTAATCCAAAATATGTTTGTTGGTCTTCCGGACTGAATTCTTGATTTTTTTGATGCAAAACTTTTTTGGGGTATTCGAGACTCAGTTCTTGATTTTCTTGATCCAAAACAAGTTTGTTGGTAATCCGGTCTCAATTCTTGATTTTCTTGATGCAAAACTTGTTTGCGGTATTCTGAGATTAGTTCTTGATTTTCTTGATCGAAAACATGTTTGATGGTCTTCCGGACTCAATTCTTGGTTTTCTTGATGCAACACTTGTTTTGGGTATTCAGAACTCAGTCCTTATTTCCGTGATCCAAAACCAGTTTATCGGTAATCCGGTCTAAATTCTCGATTTTGTTAATGCAAAACTTGTTTCCGGTATTCTGGGCCCTGTTCTTGATTTTTTCTTAATCGAAAACAAATTTTTTGGTATTCCGTAGTCAATTCTTGATTTTCTTGATGCTAAACATGTTTGCTGTATTCCGGACTCAATTCTTGATTTTCTTGATCCAAAACAAATTTTTTGGTATTCAGGTCTAAATTCTCGATTTTCTTAATGCAAAACTTGTTCCCGGTATTCTGAGCTCAGTTCTTGATTTTCATGATCCAAAACAAGTTTGTTGGTCTTCCGGACGTAATTCTTGATTTTCTTGATGCAAAACTTGTTTGGGTTACTCGGGACTCAGTTCTTTATTTTCTTGATCCAAAACCAATTTTTTGGTATTCCGGTCTAAATTCTCGATTTTCTTGATGCAAAACTTGTTTCCGGTATTCTGAGCTCAGTTCTTGATTTTCTTGATCCAAAACAAGTTTGTTGGTCTTCCGGACTCAATTCATGATTTTCTTGATGCAAAACGTGTTTGGGTTACTCGGAGCTCAGTTCTTGATTTTCTTGATCCAAAACCAATTTTTTGGTATTACGGTCTAAATTCTCGATTTTCTTAATGCAAAACTTGTTTGCGGTATTCTAAGCTCAGTTCTTGATTTTTTTGATCCAAAACAAGTTTGTTGGTCTTCCGGACTCAATTCTTCATTTTCTTGATGCAAAACTTATTTGGGGTATCCGGTTCTCAGTCCTTGATTTTCTTGATCCAAAACCAGTTTGTTGGTATTCGGTCTCAATTCTCGATTTTCTTAATGCAAAACTTGTTTCCGGTATTCTGGGCCCAGATCTTGATTTTGTTGATCCAAAACAAGTTTGATGGTATTCCGGTCTCAATTCTTGATTTTCTTGATGCAAAACTTATTTGCGGTATTCGGGACTCAGTTCTTTATTTTGTTGATCCAAAATAAGTTTGTTGGTATTCCGGTCTCAATTCTTGATTTTCATGATGCAAAATTTGTTTGCGGTATTCGGGACTCAGTTCTTGATTTTCGTGATCCAAAACAAGTTTGTTGGTATTCCGGACTCAATACTTGATTTTGTTGATGCAAAACTTGTTAGCGGTATTCGGGAATTAGTTCTTGATTTTCTTGATCCAAAATAATTTTGTTGGTCTTCCGGACTGAATTCTTGATTTTTTTGATGCAAAACTTTTTTGGGGTATTCGAGACTGAGTTCTTGATTTTCTTGATTCAAAACAAGTTTGTTGGTAATCCGGTCTCAATTCTTGATTTTCTTGATGCAAAACTTGTTTGCGGTATTCTGTGATCAGTTCTTGATTTTTTTGATGCAAAACTTGTTTGCGGTATTCTGTGATCAGTTCTTGATTTTTTTGATCCAAAACATGTTTGATGGTCTTCCGGACTCAATTCTTGGTTTTCTTGATGCAACACTTGTTTTGGGTATTCGGAACTCAGTCCTTTATTTCCGTGATCCAAAACCAGTTTATTTGTAATCCGGTCTAAATTCTCGATTTTCTTAATGCTAAACTTGTTTCCGGTATTCTGGGCCCAGTTCTTGATTTTTTCTTAATCGAAAACAAGTTTTTTGGTATTCCGTAGTCAATTCTTGATTTTCTTGATGCTAAACATGTTTACTGTATTCCGGACTCAATTCTTGATTTTCCTGATGTAAAAGTTGTTTGGGGTATTCGGAACTCAGTTCTTAATTTTCTAGATCCAAAACCAGTTTGTTGGTATTCCGGTCTAAATTCTCGATTTTCTTGATGCAAAACTTGTTTCCAGTATTCTGGGCTCAGTTCTTGATCTTTTATTCATCAAAAACAAGTTTTTTGGTATTCTGTAGTCAATTCTTGATTTTCTTGCTGCAAAACTTGTTTGATATATTCCGGACTCAATTCTTCATTTTCTTAATGCAAAAATTATTTGCGGTATTCGGAACTCAGTTCGTTATTTGCTTGATCCAAAAAATGTTTGTTGGTCTTCCGGACTCAATTCTTGATTTTCTTCATGCTAAACTTGTTTGCGGTATTCGGAACTCAGTTCTTGATTTTCTTGATCCAAAACAAGTTTGTTGGTATTCCGGTTCAATTCTTGATTTTGTTGATGCAAAAGTTGTTTGCGGTATTCGGGACTCAGTTCTTGATTTTCTTGATCCAAAACAAGTTTGTTGTTCTTCCGGACTCAATTCTTGATTTTCTTGATGCAAAACTTGTTTGGGTTACTAGGGAATTAGTCCTTGATTTTCATGATCCAAAACCAGTTTGTTGGTATTTCGGTCCAAATTCTCGATTTTCTTGATGCAAAACTTGTTTGCGGTATTCTGAGCTCAGTTCTTGATTTTCTTGATCCAAAACAAGTTTGTTGGTCTTCCGGACTCAATTCTTGATTTTCTTGATGTAAAACTTGTTTGGGTTACTCGGGACTCAGTTCTTGACTTTCATGATCCAAAACCAGTTAGTTGGTATTCCAGTCTAAATTCTCGATTTTCTTGATGCAAAACTTGTTTCCGGTATTCTGAGCTCAGTTCTTGATTTTCTTGATCCAAAACAAGTTTGTTGGTCTTCCGGACTCAATTCTTGATTTTCTTGATGCAAAACTTGTTTGGGTTACTCGGTACTCAGTTCTTGATTTTCTTGATCCAAAACCAATTTTTTGGTATTACGGTCTAAATTCTCGATTTTCTTAATGCAAAAGTTGTTTCCGGTATTCTGAGCTCAGTTCTTGATTTTCTTGATCCAAAACAAGTTTGTTGGTCTTCTGGACTCAATATTTCATTTTCTTGATGGAAAACTTATTTGGGGTATTCGGGACTCAGTTCTTGATTTTGTTGATCCAAAACAAGTTTGTTGGTATTCCGGTCTCAATTCTTGATTTTCTTGATGCAAAACTTATTTGCGGTATTCGGAGCTCAATTCTTAATTTTCATGATCCAAAACAAGTTTGTTGGTTTTCCGGACTTAATTCTTGATTTTCTTGATGCAAAACTTGTTTGGGTTACTCGGGACTCAGTTCTTTATTTTCTTGATCCAAAACCAATTTTTTGGTATTCCCGTCTAAATTCTCGATTTTCTTAATGCAAAACTTGTTTCCGGTATTCTGAGCTCAGTTCTTGATTTTCTTGATCCAAAAAAAAGTTTGTTGGTCTTCCGGACTCAGTTCTTAATTTTCTTGATGCAACACTTATTTTGGGTATTCGGGACTCAATTCTTGATTTTCTTGATCCAAAACCAGTTTGTTGGTATTCGGTCTCAATTCTCGATTTTCTTAATGCAAAACTTGTTTCCGGTATTCTGGGCCCAGTTATTGATTTTGTTGATCCAAAACAAGTTTGTTGGTATTCCGGTCTCAATTCTTGATTTTCTTGATGCAAAACTTCTTTGCGGTATTCGGGACTCAGTTCTTGATTTTGTTGATCCAAAACAAGTTTGTTGGTATTCCGGTCTCAATTCTTGATTTTCTTGATGCAAAACTTATTTGCGGTATTCGGGACTCAGTTCTTGATTTTCTTGATCCAAAATATGTTTGTTGGTCTTCCGGACTGAATTCTTGATTTTCTTGATGCAAAACTTGTTTGGGTTACTCGGGACTCAGTTCTTTATTTTCTTGATCCAAAACCAATTTTTTGGTATTCCCGTCTAAATTCTCGATTTTCTTAATGCAAAACTTGTTTCCGGTATTCTGAGCTCAGTTCTTGATTTTCTTGATCCAAAAAAAAGTTTGTTGGTCTTCCGGACTCAGTTCTTAATTTTCTTGATGCAACACTTATTTTGGGTATTCGGGACTCAATTCTTGATTTTCTTGATCCAAAACCAGTTTGTTGGTATTCGGTCTCAATTCTCGATTTTCTTAATGCAAAACTTGTTTCCGGTATTCTGGGCCCAGTTATTGATTTTGTTGATCCAAAACAAGTTTGTTGGTATTCCGGTCTCAATTCTTGATTTTCTTGATGCAAAACTTCTTTGCGGTATTCGGGACTCAGTTCTTGATTTTGTTGATCCAAAACAAGTTTGTTGGTATTCCGGTCTCAATTCTTGATTTTCTTGATGCAAAACTTATTTGCGGTATTCGGGACTCAGTTCTTGATTTTCTTGATCCAAAATATGTTTGTTGGTCTTCCGGACTGAATTCTTGATTTTTTTGATGCAAAACTTTTTTGGGGTATTCGAGACTCAGTTCTTGATTTTCTTGATCCAAAACAAGTTTGTTGGTAATCCGGTCTCAATTCTTGATTTTCTTGATGCAAAACTTGTTTGCGGTATTCTGAGATTAGTTCTTGATTTTCTTGATCGAAAACATGTTTGATGGTCTTCCGGACTCAATTCTTGGTTTTCTTGATGCAAAACTTGTTTGGGTTACTCGGTACTCAGTTCATGATTTTCTTGATCCAAAACCAATTTTTTGGTATTACGGTCTAAATTCTCGATTTTCTTAATGCAAAAGTTGTTTCCGGTATTCTGAGCTCAGTTCTTGATTTTCTTGATCCAAAACAAGTTTGTTGGTCTTCTGGACTCAATTTTTCATTTTCTTGATGGAAAACTTATTTGGGGTATTCGGGACTCAGTTCTTGATTTTGTTGATCCAAAACAAGTTTGTTGGTATTCCGGTCTCAATTCTTGATTTTCTTGATGCAAAACTTATTTGCGGTATTCGGAGCTCAATTCTTAATTTTCATGATCCAAAACAAGTTTGTTGGTTTTCCGGACTTAATTCTTGATTTTCTTGATGCAAAACTTGTTTGGGTTACTCGGGACTCAGTTCTTTATTTTCTTGATCCAAAACCAATTTTTTGGTATTCCCGTCTAAATTCTCGATTTTCTTAATGCAAAACTTGTTTCCGGTATTCTGAGCTCAGTTCTTGATTTTCTTGATCCAAAAAAAAGTTTGTTGGTCTTCCGGACTCAATTCTTAATTTTCTTGATGCAACACTTATTTTGGGTATTCGGGACTCAATTCTTGATTTTCTTGATCCAAAACCAGTTTGTTGGTATTCGGTCTCAATTCTCGATTTTCTTAATGCAAAACTTGTTTCCGGTATTCTGGGCCCAGTTCTTGATTTTGTTGATCCAAAACAAGTTTGTTGGTATTCCGGTCTCAATTCTTGATATTCTTGATGCAAAACTTCTTTGCAGTATTCGGGACTCAGTTCTTGATTTTGTTGATCCAAAACAAGTTTGTTGGTATTCCGGTCTCAATTCTTGATTTTCTTGATGCAAAACTTGTTTGCGGTATTCGGGACTCAGTTCTTGATTTTGTTGATCCAAAACAAGTTTGTTGGTATTCCGGTCTCAATTCTTGATTTTCTTGATGCAAAACTTATTTGCGGTATTCGGGACTCAGTTCTTGATTTTCTTGATCCAAAATATGTTTGTTGGTCTTCCGGACTGAATTCTTGATTTTTTTGATGCAAAACTTTTTTGGGGTATTCGAGACTCAGTTCTTGATTTTCTTGATCCAAAACAAGTTTGTTGGTAATCCGGTCTCAATTCTTGATTTTCTTGATGCAAAACTTGTTTGCGGTATTCTGAGATTAGTTCTTGATTTTCTTGATCGAAAACATGTTTGATGGTCTTCCGGAATCAATTCTTGGTTTTCTTGATGCAACACTTGTTTTGGGTATTCGGAACTCAGTCCTTATTTCCGTGATCCAAAAACCAGTTTATTGGTAATCCGGTCTAAATTCTCGATTTTGTTAATGCAAAACTTGTTTCCGGTATTCTGGGCCCTGTTCTTGATTTTTTCTTAATCGAAAACAAATTTTTTGGTATTCCGTAGTCAATTCTTGATTTTCTTGATGCTAAACATGTTTGCTGTATTCCGGACTCAATTCTTGATTTTCTTGATCCAAAACAAATTTTTTGGTATTCAGGTCTAAATTCTCGATTTTCTTAATGCAAAACTTGTTCCCGGTATTCTGAGCTCAGTTCTTGATTTTCATGATCCAAAACAAGTTTGTTGGTCTTCCGGACGTAATTCTTGATTTTCTTGATGCAAAACTTGTTTGGGTTACTCGGGACTCAGTTCTTTATTTTCTTGATCCAAAACCAATTTTTTGGTATTCCGGTCTAAATTCTCGAATTTCTTAATGCAAAACTTGTTTCCGGTATTCTGAGCTCAGTTCTTGATTTTCTTGATCCAAAACAAGTTTGTTGGTCTTCCGGACTCAATTCTTCATTTTCTTGATGGAAAACTTATTTGGGGTATTCGGGACTCAGTCCTTGATTTTCTTGATCCAAAACCAGTTTGTTGGTATTCGGTCTCAATTCTCGATTTTCTTAATGCAAAACTTGTTTCTGGTATTCTGGGCCCAGTTCTTGATTTTGTTGATCCAAAACAAGTTTGTTGGTATTCCGGTCTCAATTCTTGATTTTCTTGATGCAACACTTGTTTTGGGTATTCGGAGCTCAGTCCTTATTTCCGTGATCCAAAACCAGTTTATTGGTAATCCGGTCTAAATTCTCGATTTTCTTAATGCAAAACTTGTTTCCGGTATTCTGGGCCCTGTTCTTGATTTTTTCTTAATCGAAAACAAGTTTTTTGGTATTCCGTAGTCAATTCTTGATTTCTTGATGCTAAACATGTTTGCTGTATTCCAGACTCAATTCTTGATTTTCCTGATGTAAAAGTTGTTTGGGGTATTCGGAACTCAGTCCTTGATTTTCTTGATCCAAAAGCAGTTTGTTGATACTCGGTCTCAATTCTCGATTTTCTTAATGCAAAACTTGTTTCTGGTATTCTGGGCCCAGTTCTTGATTTTGTTGATCCAAAACAAGTTTGTTGGTATTCCGGTCTCAATTCTTGATTTTCTTGATGCCAAACTTATTTGCGGTATTCTGAGATTAGTTCTTGATTTTCTTGATCGAAAACATGTTTGATGGTCTTCCGGACTCAATTCTTGGTTTTCATGACGCAACACTTGTTTTGGGTATTCGGAACTCAGTCCTTATTTCCGTGATCCAAAACCAGTTTATTGGTAATCCGGTCTAAATTCTCGATTTTCTTAATGCAAAACTTGTTTCCGGTATTCTGGGCCCTGTTCTTGATTTTTTCTTAATCGAAAACAAATTTTTTGGTATTCCGTAGTCAATTCTTGATTTTCTTGATGCTAAACATGTTTGCTGTATTCCGGACTCAATTCTTGATTTTCTTGATCAAAAAAAATTTTTTGGTATTCAGGTCTAAATTCTCGATTTTCTTAATGCAAAACTTGTTTCCGGTATTCTGAGCTCAGTTCTTGATTTTCATGATCCAAAACAAGTTTGTTGGTCTTCCGGACTTAATTCTTGATTTTCTTGATGCAAAACTTGTTTGGGTTACTCGGGACTCAGTTCTTTATTTTCTTGATCCAAAACCAATTTTTTGGTATTCCGGTCTAAATTCTCGATTTTCATAATGCAAAACTTGTTTCCGGTATTCTGAGCTCAGTTCTTGATTTTCTTTATCCAAAACAAGTTTGTTGGTCTTCCGGACTCAATTCTTCATTTTCTTGAAGCAAAACTTATTTGGGGTATTCGGGACTCAGTCCTTGATTTTCTTGATCCAAAACCAGTTTGTTGGTATTCGGTCTCAATTCTCGATTTTCTTAATGCAAAACTTGTTTCCGGTATTCTGAGCTCAGTTCTTGATTTTCTTGATCCAAAACAAGTTTGTTGGTCTTCCGGACTCAATAATTCATTTTCTTGATGGAAAACTTAGTTGGGGTATTCGGGACTCAGTTCTTGATTTTCTTGATCCAAAACCAGTTTGTTGGTATTCAGGTCTAAATTCGCGATTTTCTTAATGCAAAACTTGTTTCCGGTATTCTGAGCTCAGTTCTTGATTTTCATGATCCAAAACAAGTTTGTTGGTCTTCCGGACTTAATTCTTGATTTTCTTGATGCAAAACTTGTTTGGGTTACTCGGGACTCAGTTCTTTATTTTCTTGATCCAAAACCAATTTTTTGGTATTCCGGTCTAAATTCTCGATTTTCTTAATGCAAAACTTGTTTCCGGTATTCTGAGCTCAGTTCTTGATTTTCTTGATCCAAAACAAGTTTGTTGGTCTTCCGGACTCAATTCTTCATTTTCTTGAAGCAAAACTTATTTGGGGTATTCGGGACTCAGTCCTTGATTTTCTTGATCCAAAACCAGTTTGTTGGTATTCGGTCTCAATTCTCGATTTTCTTAATGCAAAACTTGTTTCCGGTATTCTGAGCTCAGTTCTTGATTTTCTTGATCCAAAACAAGTTTGTTGGTCTTCCGGACTCAATAATTCATTTTCTTGATGGAAAACTTATTTGGGGTATTCGGGACTCAGTCCTTGATTTTCTTGATCCAAAACCAGTTTGTTGGTATTCAGGCCTAAATTCTCGATTTTCTTAATGCAAAACTTGTTTCCGGTATTCTGAGCTCAGTTCTTGATTTTCTTGATCCAAAACCAGTTTGTTGGTATTCAGGTCTAAATTCTCGATTTTCTTAATGCAAAACTTGTTTCCGGTATTCTGAGCTCAGTTCTTGATTTTCATGATCCAAGACAAGTTTGTTGGTCTTCCGGACTTAATTCTTGATTTTCTTGATGCAAAACTTGTTTGGGTTACTCGGGACTCAGTTCTTTATTTTCTTGATCCAAAACCAATTTTTTGGTATTCCGGTCTAAATTCTCGATTTTCTTAATGCAAAAGTTGTTTCCGGTATTCTGAGCTCAGTTCTTGATTTTCTTGATCCAAAACAAGATTGTTGGTCTTCTGGACTCAATTTTTCATTTTCTTGATGGAAAACTTATTTGGGGTATTCGGGACTCAGTTCTTGATTTTGTTGATCCAAAACAAGTTTGTTGGTATTCCGGTCTCAATTCTTGATTTTCTTGATGCAAAACTTATTTGCGGTATTCGGAGCTCATTTCTTAATTTTCATGATCCAAAACAAGTTTGTTGGTTTTCCGGACTTAATTCTTGATTTTCTTGATGCAAAACTTGTTTGGGTTACTCGGGACTCAGTTCTTTATTTTCTTGATCCAAAACCAATTTTTTGGTATTCCCGTCTAAATTCTCGATTTTCTTAATGCAAAACTTGTTTCCGGTATTCTGAGCTCAGTTCTTGATTTTCTTGATCCAAAAAAAAGTTTGTTGGTCTTCCGGACTCAATTCTTAATTTTCTTGATGCAACACTTATTTTGGGTATTCGGGACTCAATTCTTGATTTTCTTGATCCAAAACCAGTTTGTTGGTATTCGGTCTCAATTCTCGATTTTCTTAATGCAAAACTTGTTTCCGGTATTCTGGGCCCAGTTCTTGATTTTGTTGATCCAAAACAAGTTTGTTGGTATTCCGGTCTCAATTCTTGATATTCTTGATGCAAAACTTCTTTGCAGTATTCGGGACTCAGTTCTTGATTTTGTTGATCCAAAACAAGTTTGTTGGTATTCCGGTCTCAATTCTTGATTTTCTTGATGCAAAACTTGTTTGCGGTATTCGGGACTCAGTTCTTGATTTTGTTGATCCAAAACAAGTTTGTTGGTATTCCGGTCTCAATTCTTAATTTTCTTGATGCAAAACTTATTTGCGGTATTCGGGACTCAGTTCTTGATTTTCTTGATCCAAAATATGTTTGTTGGTCTTCCGGACTGAATTCTTGATTTTTTTGATGCAAAACTTTTTTGGGGTATTCGAGACTCAGTTCTTGATTTTCTTGATCCAAAACAAGTTTGTTGGTAATCCGGTCTCAATTCTTGATTTTCTTGATGCAAAACTTGTTTGCGGTATTCTGAGATTAGTTCTTGATTTTCTTGATCGAAAACATGTTTGATGGTCTTCCGGACTCAATTCTTGGTTTTCTTGATGCAAAACTTGTTTGGGTTACTCGGTACTCAGTTCATGATTTTCTTGATCCAAAACCAATTTTTTGGTATTACGGTCTAAATTCTCGATTTTCTTAATGCAAAAGTTGTTTCCGGTATTCTGAGCTCAGTTCTTGATTTTCTTGATCCAAAACAAGTTTGTTGGTCTTCTGGACTCAATTTTTCATTTTCTTGATGGAAAACTTATTTGGGGTATTCGGGACTCAGTTCTTGATTTTGTTGATCCAAAACAAGTTTGTTGGTATTCCGGTCTCAATTCTTGATTTTCTTGATGCAAAACTTATTTGCGGTATTCGGAGCTCAATTCTTAATTTTCATGATCCAAAACAAGTTTGTTGGTTTTCCGGACTTAATTCTTGATTTTCTTGATGCAAAACTTGTTTGGGTTACTCGGGACTCAGTTCTTTATTTTCTTGATCCAAAACCAATTTTTTGGTATTCCCGTCTAAATTCTCGATTTTCTTAATGCAAAACTTGTTTCCGGTATTCTGAGCTCAGTTCTTGATTTTCTTGATCCAAAAAAAAGTTTGTTGGTCTTCCGGACTCAATTCTTAATTTTCTTGATGCAACACTTATTTTGGGTATTCGGGACTCAATTCTTGATTTTCTTGATCCAAAACCAGTTTGTTGGTATTCGGTCTCAATTCTCGATTTTCTTAATGCAAAACTTGTTTCCGGTATTCTGGGCCCAGTTCTTGATTTTGTTGATCCAAAACAAGTTTGTTGGTATTCCGGTCTCAATTCTTGATATTCTTGATGCAAAACTTCTTTGCAGTATTCGGGACTCAGTTCTTGATTTTGTTGATCCAAAACAAGTTTGTTGGTATTCCGGTCTCAATTCTTGATTTTCTTGATGCAAAACTTGTTTGCGGTATTCGGGACTCAGTTCTTGATTTTGTTGATCCAAAACAAGTTTGTTGGTATTCCGGTCTCAATTCTTGATTTTCTTGATGCAAAACTTATTTGCGGTATTCGGGACTCAGTTCTTGATTTTCTTGATCCAAAATATGTTTGTTGGTCTTCCGGACTGAATTCTTGATTTTTTTGATGCAAAACTTTTTTGGGGTATTCGAGACTCAGTTCTTGATTTTCTTGATCCAAAACAAGTTTGTTGGTAATCCGGTCTCAATTCTTGATTTTCTTGATGCAAAACTTGTTTGCGGTATTCTGAGATTAGTTCTTGATTTTCTTGATCGAAAACATGTTTGATGGTCTTCCGGAATCAATTCTTGGTTTTCTTGATGCAACACTTGTTTTGGGTATTCGGAACTCAGTCCTTATTTCCGTGATCCAAAAACCAGTTTATTGGTAATCCGGTCTAAATTCTCGATTTTGTTAATGCAAAACTTGTTTCCGGTATTCTGGGCCCTGTTCTTGATTTTTTCTTAATCGAAAACAAATTTTTTGGTATTCCGTAGTCAATTCTTGATTTTCTTGATGCTAAACATGTTTGCTGTATTCCGGACTCAATTCTTGATTTTCTTGATCCAAAACAAATTTTTTGGTATTCAGGTCTAAATTCTCGATTTTCTTAATGCAAAACTTGTTCCCGGTATTCTGAGCTCAGTTCTTGATTTTCATGATCCAAAACAAGTTTGTTGGTCTTCCGGACGTAATTCTTGATTTTCTTGATGCAAAACTTGTTTGGGTTACTCGGGACTCAGTTCTTTATTTTCTTGATCCAAAACCAATTTTTTGGTATTCCGGTCTAAATTCTCGAATTTCTTAATGCAAAACTTGTTTCCGGTATTCTGAGCTCAGTTCTTGATTTTCTTGATCCAAAACAAGTTTGTTGGTCTTCCGGACTCAATTCTTCATTTTCTTGATGGAAAACTTATTTGGGGTATTCGGGACTCAGTCCTTGATTTTCTTGATCCAAAACCAGTTTGTTGGTATTCGGTCTCAATTCTCGATTTTCTTAATGCAAAACTTGTTTCTGGTATTCTGGGCCCAGTTCTTGATTTTGTTGATCCAAAACAAGTTTGTTGGTATTCCGGTCTCAATTCTTGATTTTCTTGATGCAACACTTGTTTTGGGTATTCGGAGCTCAGTCCTTATTTCCGTGATCCAAAACCAGTTTATTGGTAATCCGGTCTAAATTCTCGATTTTCTTAATGCAAAACTTGTTTCCGGTATTCTGGGCCCTGTTCTTGATTTTTTCTTAATCGAAAACAAGTTTTTTGGTATTCCGTAGTCAATTCTTGATTTCTTGATGCTAAACATGTTTGCTGTATTCCAGACTCAATTCTTGATTTTCCTGATGTAAAAGTTGTTTGGGGTATTCGGAACTCAGTCCTTGATTTTCTTGATCCAAAAGCAGTTTGTTGATACTCGGTCTCAATTCTCGATTTTCTTAATGCAAAACTTGTTTCTGGTATTCTGGGCCCAGTTCTTGATTTTGTTGATCCAAAACAAGTTTGTTGGTATTCCGGTCTCAATTCTTGATTTTCTTGATGCCAAACTTATTTGCGGTATTCTGAGATTAGTTCTTGATTTTCTTGATCGAAAACATGTTTGATGGTCTTCCGGACTCAATTCTTGGTTTTCATGACGCAACACTTGTTTTGGGTATTCGGAACTCAGTCCTTATTTCCGTGATCCAAAACCAGTTTATTGGTAATCCGGTCTAAATTCTCGATTTTCTTAATGCAAAACTTGTTTCCGGTATTCTGGGCCCTGTTCTTGATTTTTTCTTAATCGAAAACAAATTTTTTGGTATTCCGTAGTCAATTCTTGATTTTCTTGATGCTAAACATGTTTGCTGTATTCCGGACTCAATTCTTGATTTTCTTGATCAAAAAAAATTTTTTGGTATTCAGGTCTAAATTCTCGATTTTCTTAATGCAAAACTTGTTTCCGGTATTCTGAGCTCAGTTCTTGATTTTCATGATCCAAAACAAGTTTGTTGGTCTTCCGGACTTAATTCTTGATTTTCTTGATGCAAAACTTGTTTGGGTTACTCGGGACTCAGTTCTTTATTTTCTTGATCCAAAACCAATTTTTTGGTATTCCGGTCTAAATTCTCGATTTTCATAATGCAAAACTTGTTTCCGGTATTCTGAGCTCAGTTCTTGATTTTCTTTATCCAAAACAAGTTTGTTGGTCTTCCGGACTCAATTCTTCATTTTCTTGAAGCAAAACTTATTTGGGGTATTCGGGACTCAGTCCTTGATTTTCTTGATCCAAAACCAGTTTGTTGGTATTCGGTCTCAATTCTCGATTTTCTTAATGCAAAACTTGTTTCCGGTATTCTGAGCTCAGTTCTTGATTTTCTTGATCCAAAACAAGTTTGTTGGTCTTCCGGACTCAATAATTCATTTTCTTGATGGAAAACTTAGTTGGGGTATTCGGGACTCAGTTCTTGATTTTCTTGATCCAAAACCAGTTTGTTGGTATTCAGGTCTAAATTCGCGATTTTCTTAATGCAAAACTTGTTTCCGGTATTCTGAGCTCAGTTCTTGATTTTCATGATCCAAAACAAGTTTGTTGGTCTTCCGGACTTAATTCTTGATTTTCTTGATGCAAAACTTGTTTGGGTTACTCGGGACTCAGTTCTTTATTTTCTTGATCCAAAACCAATTTTTTGGTATTCCGGTCTAAATTCTCGATTTTCTTAATGCAAAACTTGTTTCCGGTATTCTGAGCTCAGTTCTTGATTTTCTTGATCCAAAACAAGTTTGTTGGTCTTCCGGACTCAATTCTTCATTTTCTTGAAGCAAAACTTATTTGGGGTATTCGGGACTCAGTCCTTGATTTTCTTGATCCAAAACCAGTTTGTTGGTATTCGGTCTCAATTCTCGATTTTCTTAATGCAAAACTTGTTTCCGGTATTCTGAGCTCAGTTCTTGATTTTCTTGATCCAAAACAAGTTTGTTGGTCTTCCGGACTCAATAATTCATTTTCTTGATGGAAAACTTATTTGGGGTATTCGGGACTCAGTCCTTGATTTTCTTGATCCAAAACCAGTTTGTTGGTATTCAGGCCTAAATTCTCGATTTTCTTAATGCAAAACTTGTTTCCGGTATTCTGAGCTCAGTTCTTGATTTTCTTGATCCAAAACCAGTTTGTTGGTATTCAGGTCTAAATTCTCGATTTTCTTAATGCAAAACTTGTTTCCGGTATTCTGAGCTCAGTTCTTGATTTTCATGATCCAAGACAAGTTTGTTGGTCTTCCGGACTTAATTCTTGATTTTCTTGATGCAAAACTTGTTTGGGTTACTCGGGACTCAGTTCTTTATTTTCTTGATCCAAAACCAATTTTTTGGTATTCCGGTCTAAATTCTCGATTTTCTTAATGCAAAAGTTGTTTCCGGTATTCTGAGCTCAGTTCTTGATTTTCTTGATCCAAAACAAGATTGTTGGTCTTCTGGACTCAATTTTTCATTTTCTTGATGGAAAACTTATTTGGGGTATTCGGGACTCAGTTCTTGATTTTGTTGATCCAAAACAAGTTTGTTGGTATTCCGGTCTCAATTCTTGATTTTCTTGATGCAAAACTTATTTGCGGTATTCGGAGCTCATTTCTTAATTTTCATGATCCAAAACAAGTTTGTTGGTTTTCCGGACTTAATTCTTGATTTTCTTGATGCAAAACTTGTTTGGGTTACTCGGGACTCAGTTCTTTATTTTCTTGATCCAAAACCAATTTTTTGGTATTCCCGTCTAAATTCTCGATTTTCTTAATGCAAAACTTGTTTCCGGTATTCTGAGCTCAGTTCTTGATTTTCTTGATCCAAAAAAAAGTTTGTTGGTCTTCCGGACTCAATTCTTAATTTTCTTGATGCAACACTTATTTTGGGTATTCGGGACTCAATTCTTGATTTTCTTGATCCAAAACCAGTTTGTTGGTATTCGGTCTCAATTCTCGATTTTCTTAATGCAAAACTTGTTTCCGGTATTCTGGGCCCAGTTCTTGATTTTGTTGATCCAAAACAAGTTTGTTGGTATTCCGGTCTCAATTCTTGATATTCTTGATGCAAAACTTCTTTGCAGTATTCGGGACTCAGTTCTTGATTTTGTTGATCCAAAACAAGTTTGTTGGTATTCCGGTCTCAATTCTTGATTTTCTTGATGCAAAACTTGTTTGCGGTATTCGGGACTCAGTTCTTGATTTTGTTGATCCAAAACAAGTTTGTTGGTATTCCGGTCTCAATTCTTGATTTTCTTGATGCAAAACTTATTTGCGGTATTCGGGACTCAGTTCTTGATTTTCTTGATCCAAAATATGTTTGTTGGTCTTCCGGACTGAATTCTTGATTTTTTTGATGCAAAACTTTTTTGGGGTATTCGAGACTCAGTTCTTGATTTTCTTGATCCAAAACAAGTTTGTTGGTAATCCGGTCTCAATTCTTGATTTTCTTGATGCAAAACTTGTTTGCGGTATTCTGAGATTAGTTCTTGATTTTCTTGATCGAAAACATGTTTGATGGTCTTCCGGACTCAATTCTTGGTTTTCTTGATGCAAAACTTGTTTGGGTTACTCGGTACTCAGTTCATGATTTTCTTGATCCAAAACCAATTTTTTGGTATTACGGTCTAAATTCTCGATTTTCTTAATGCAAAAGTTGTTTCCGGTATTCTGAGCTCAGTTCTTGATTTTCTTGATCCAAAACAAGTTTGTTGGTCTTCTGGACTCAATTTTTCATTTTCTTGATGGAAAACTTATTTGGGGTATTCGGGACTCAGTCCTTGATTTTCTTGATCCAAAACCAGTTTGTTGGTATTCGGTCTCAATTCTCGATTTTCTTAATGCAAAACTTGTTTCCGGTATTCTGAGCTCAGTTCTTGATTTTCTTGATCCAAAACAAGTTTGTTGGTCTTCCGGACTCAATAATTCATTTTCTTGATGGAAAACTTATTTGGGGTATTCGGGACTCAGTCCTTGATTTTCTTGATCCAAAACCAGTTTGTTGGTATTCAGGCCTAAATTCTCGATTTTCTTAATGCAAAACTTGTTTCCGGTATTCTGAGCTCAGTTCTTGATTTTCTTGATCCAAAACCAGTTTGTTGGTATTCAGGTCTAAATTCTCGATTTTCTTAATGCAAAACTTGTTTCCGGTATTCTGAGCTCAGTTCTTGATTTTCATGATCCAAGACAAGTTTGTTGGTCTTCCGGACTTAATTCTTGATTTTCTTGATGCAAAACTTGTTTGGGTTACTCGGGACTCAGTTCTTTATTTTCTTGATCCAAAACCAATTTTTTGGTATTCCGGTCTAAATTCTCGATTTTCATAATGCAAAACTTGTTTCCGGTATTCTGAGCTCAGTTCTTGATTTTCTTTATCCAAAACAAGTTTGTTGGTCTTCCGGACTCAATTCTTCATTTTCTTGAAGCAAAACTTATTTGGGGTATTCGGGACTCAGTCCTTGATTTTCTTGATCCAAAACCAGTTTGTTGGTATTCGGTCTCAATTCTCGATTTTCTTAATGCAAAACTTGTTTCCGGTATTCTGAGCTCAGTTCTTGATTTTCTTGATCCAAAACAAGTTTGTTGGTCTTCCGGACTCAATAATTCATTTTCTTGATGGAAAACTTATTTGGGGTATTCGGGACTCAGTTCTTGATTTTCTTGATCCAAAACCAGTTTGTTGGTATTCAGGTCTAAATTCTCGATTTTCTTAATGCAAAACTTGTTTCCGGTATTCTGAGCTCAGTTCTTGATTTTCATGATCCAAAACAAGTTTGTTGGTCTTCCGGACTTAATTCTTGATTTTCTTGATGCAAAACTTGTTTGGGTTACTCGGGACTCAGTTCTTTATTTTCTTGATCCAAAACCAATTTTTTGGTATTCCGGTCTAAATTCTCGATTTTCTTAATGCAAAACTTGTTTCTGGTATTCTGAGATCAGTTCTTGATTTTCATGATCCAAAACAAGTTTGTTGGTCTTCCGGACTTAATTCTTAATTTTCTTGATGCAAAACTTGTTTGGGTTACTCGGGACTCAGTTCTTTATTTTCTTGATCCAAAACCAATTTTTTGGTATTCCGGTCTAAATTCTCGATTTTCTTAATGCAAAACTTGCTTCCGGTATTCTGAGCTCAGTTCTTGATTTTCTTGATCCAAAACAAGTTTGTTGGTCTTCCGGACTCAATTCTTCAATTTCTTGATGGAAAACTTATTTGGGGTATTCGGGACTCAGTCCTTGATTTTCTTGATCCAAAACCAGTTTGTTGGTATTCGGTCTCAATTCTCGATTTTCTTAATGCAAAACTTGTTTCCGGTATTCTGGGCCCAGTTCTTGATTTTGTTGATCCAAAACAAGTTTGTTGGTATTCCGGTCTCAATTCTTGATTTTCTTGATGCAAAACTTATTTGCGGAATTCGGGACTCAGTTCTTGATTTTGTTGATCCAAAACAAGTTTGTTGGTATTCCGGTCTCAATTCTTGATTTTCTTGATGCAAAACTTGTTAGCGGTATTCGGGACTCAGTTCTTGATTTTCTTGATCCAAAACAAATTTGTTTGTATTCCGGACTCAATTCTTGATTTTCTTGATGCTAAACATTTTTGCTGTATTCCGGACTCAATTCTTGATTTTCATGATGTAAAAGTTGTTTGGGGTATTCGGAACTCAGTTCTTAATTTTCTTAATCCAAAACCAGTATGTTGGTATTCCGGTCTAAATTCAGGATTTTTTTGCTGCAATACTTGTTTCCAGTATTCTGGGCTCAGTTCTTGATCTTTTCTTAATCAAAAACATGTTTTTTGGTATTCCGTAGTCAATTCTTGATTTTCTTGATGCAAAACTTGTTTAATATATTCCGGACTCAATTCTTCATTTTCTTAATGCAAAAATTATTTGCGGTATTCTGGACTTAGTTCTTTATTTTCTTGATCCAGAACAAATTTGTTGGTATTCCTGTCTGAATTCTCGATTTTCTTAATGCAAAACTTGTTTGCGGTATTCGGAACTCAGTACTTGATTTTCATGATCCAAAACAAGTTTGTTGGTATTCCGGTATCAATTCTTTATTTTCTTGATGCAAAACTTATTTGCGGTATTCGGGACTCAGTTCTTTATTTTCTTGATCCAAAACAAATTTGTTGGTATTCGGGACTCAAATCATCATTTTCTTGATGCAAAACTTGTCTGGAGTATTCCCGATTCAATTTTTGATTTTCTTGATGCCAAATTTGATTGGGGTATTCGAGACTCAGTTCTTGATTTTCTTGATCCAAAATAAGTTTGTTGGTATTCCGGTCTCAACTCTTGATTTTATTGATGCAAAACTTGTTTGCGGTATTCGGGACTCAGTTCTTGATTTTCTTGATCCCAAACAAGTTTGTTGCTCTTCCGGACTCAATTTATGATTTTCTTGATGCAAAACTTGTTTGGGGTATTCGGGACTCAGTTCTTGATTTTTCATAATCCAAAACCAGTTTGTTGGTATTCCGGTCTAAATTCTCGATTTTCTTGATGCAAAACTTGTTTCCGGTATTCTGAGCTCAGTTCTTGATTTTCATGATGCAAAACAAGTTTGTTGGTCTTCCGGACTCAATTCTTGATTTTCTTGATGCAAAACTTGTTTGGGTTACTCGGGACTCAGTTCTTTATTTTCTTGATTCAAAACCAATTTTTTGGTATTCCGGTCTAAATTCTCGATTTTCTTAATGCAAAACTTGTTTCCGGTATTCAAAGCTCTGTTCTTGATTTTCTTGATCCAAAACAAGTTTGTTGGTCTGCCGGACTAAATTCTTGATTTTCTTGATGCAAAACTTGTTTGGGGTATTCGGGACTCAGTTCTTGATTTTTCTTATAACAAAACAAGTTTGTAGGTTTTCCGGTCTAAATTCTCGATTTTCTTCATGCAAAACTTGTTTCCGGTATTCTGAGCTCAGTTCTTGATTTTCTTGATCCAAAACAAGTTTGTTGGTCTTCCGGACTCAATTCTTGATTTTCTTGATGCAAAACTTGTTTGGGGTATTCGGGACTCAGTTCTTTATTTTCTTGATTCAAAACCAATTTTTTGGTACTCCGGTCTAAATTCTCGATTTTCTTAATGCAAAACTTGTTTCCGGTATTCAGAGCTCAGTTCTTGATTTTCTTGATCCAAAACAAGTTTGTTGGTCTTCCGGACTCAATTCTTCATTTTCTTGATGCAAAACTTATTTGGCGTATTCGGGACTCAGTCCTTGATTTTCTTGATCCAAAACCAGTTTGTTGGTATTCGGTCTCCATTCTCGATTTTCTTAATGCAAAACTTGTTTCCGGTATTCTGGGCCCAGTTCTTGATTTTGTTGATCCAAAACAAGTTTGTTGGTCTTCCGGACTCAATTCTTGATTTTCTTGATGCAAAACTTATTTGGGTTACTCGGGACTCAGTTCTTGATTTTCTTGATTCAAAACCAATTTTTTGGTATTCCGGTCTAAATTCTCGATTTTCTTAATACAAAACTTGTTTCCGGTATTCAGAGCTCAGTTCTTGATTTTCTTGATCCAAAACAAGTTTGTTGGTCTGCCGGACTCAATTCTTGATTTTCTTGATGCAAAACTTGTTTGGGGTATTCGGGACTCAGTTCTTGATTTTTCTTATAACAAAACAAGTTTGTAGGTTTTCCGGTCTAAATTCTCGATTTTCTTCATGCAAAACTTGTTTCCGGTATTCTGAGCTCAGTTCTTGATTTTCTTGATCCAAAACAAGTTTGTTGGTCTTCCGGACTCAGTTCTTGATTTTCTTCATGCAAAACTTGTTTGGGTTACTCGGGACTCAGTTCTTTATTTTCTTGATTCAAAACCAATTTTTTGGTACTCCGGTCTAAATTCTCGATTTTCTTAATGCAAAACTTGTTTCCGGTATTCAGAGCTCAGTTCTTGATTTTTCTTGATCCAAAACAAGTTTGTTGGTCTTCCGGACTCAATTCTTCATTTTCTTGATGCAAAACTTATTTGGGGTATTCGGGACTCAGTCCTTGATTTTCTTGATCCAAAACCAGTTTGTTGGTATTCGGTCTCCATTCTCGATTTTCTTAATGCAAAACTTATTTCCGGTATTCTGGGCCCAGTTCTTAATTTTGTTGATCCAAAACAAGTTTGTTGGTTTTCCGGTCTCAATTCTTGATTTTCTTGATGCCAAACTTATTTGCGGTATTCGGGACTCAGTTCTTGATTTTGTTGATCCAAAACAAGTTTGTTGGTATTCTGGTCTCAATTCTTGATTTTCTTGATGCAAAACTTATTTGCGGTATTCGGGACTCAGTTCTTGATTTTCTTGATCCAAAATAAGTTTCTAGGTCGTCCGGACTGAATTCTTGATTTTCTTGATGCAAAACTTGTTTGCGGTATTCTGAGATCAGTTCTTGATTTTCTTGATCCAAAACATGTTTGATGGTCTTCCGGACTCAATTCTTGGTTTTCTTGATGCAACACTTGTTTTGGGTATTCGGAACTCAGTTCTTATTTCCGTGATCCAAAACCAGTTTATTGGTAATCCGGTCTAAATTCTCGATTTTCTTAATGCAAAACTTGTTTCCGGTATTCTGGGCCCTGTTCTTGATTTATTCTTAATCGAAAACAAATTTTTTGGTATTCCGTAGTCAATTCTTGATTTTTTTGATGCTAAACATGTTTGCTGTATTCCAGACCCAATTCTTGATTTTCCTGATGTAAAAGTTGTTTGGGGTATTCGGAACTCAGTCCTTGATTTTCTTGATCCAAAACCAGTTTGTTGGTATTCGGTCTCAATTCTCGATTTTTTTAATGCAAAACTTGTTTCCGGTATTCTGGGCCCAGTTCTTGATTTTGTTGATCCAAAATAAGTTTGTTAGTATTCCGGTCTAAATTCTTGATTTTCTTGATGCAAAACTTATTTGCGGTATTCGGGACTCAGTTCTTGATTTTGTTGATCCAAAACAAGTTTGTTGGTATTCCGGTCTAAATTCTTGATTTTCTTGATACGAAACTTGTTTGCAGTATTCGGGACTCAGTTCTTGATTTTCTTAATCCAAAACAAATTTGTTGGTATTCCGGACTCAATTTTTGATTTTCTTGATGCAAATCTTGTTTCCGGTATTCTGAGCTCAGTTTTTTGATTTTCTTGATCCAAAACAAGTTAGTTGGTCTTCCGGACTCAATTCTTGACTTTCTTGATGCAAAACTTGTTTGGGTTACTCGGGAATCAGTTCTTGATTTTCTTGATCAAAACCAATTTTTTGGTATTCCGGTCTAAATTCTCGATTTTCTTAATGCAAAACTTGTTTCCGGTATTCTGAGCTCAGTTCTTGATTTTCTTGATCCAAAACATGTTTGTTGGTCTTCCGGACTCAATTCTTCAATTTCTTGATGCAAAAGTTATTTGGGGTATTCGGGACTCAGTCCTTGATTTTCTTGATACAAAACCAGTTTGTTGGTATTCGGTCTCAATTCTCGATTTTCTTAATGCAAAACTTGTTTCCGGTATTCTGGGCCCAGTTCTTATTTTTGTTGACCCAAAACAAGTTTGTTGGTATTCCGGTCTCAATTCTTGATTTTCTTGATGCAAAACTTATTTGCGGTATTCGGGACTCAGTTCTTGATTTTGTTGATCCAAAACAAATTTGTTGGTATTCCGGTCTAAATTCTCGATTTTCTTTATGCAAAACTTGTTTCCGGTATTCTGAGCCCAGTTCTTGATTTTGTTGATCCAAAACAAGTTTGTTGGTATTCCGGTCTCAATTCTTGATTTTCTTGATGCAAAACTTATTTGCGGAATTCGGGACTCAGTTCTTGATTTTGTTGATCCAAAACAAGTTTGTTGGTATTCCGGTCTCAATTCTTGATTTTCTTGATGCAAAACTTGTTAGCGGTATTCGGGACTCAGTTCTTGATTTTCTTGATCCAAAACAAATTTGTTTGTATTCCGGACTCAATTCTTGATTTTCTTGATGCTAAACATTTTTGTTGTATTCCGGACTCAATTCTTGATTTTCCTGATGTAAAAGTTGTTTGGGGTATTCGGAACTCAGTTCTTAATTTTCTTAATCCAAAACCAGTTTGTTGGTATTCCGGTCTAAATTCAGGATTTTTTTGCTGCAAAACTTGTTTCCAGTATTCTGGGCTCAGTTCTTGATCTTTTGTTAATCAAAAACAAGTTTTTTGGTATTCCGTAGTCAATTCTTGATTTTCTTGATGCAAAACTTGTTTAATATATTCCGGACTCAATTCTTCATTTTCTTAATGCAAAAATTATTTGCGGTATTCTGGACTTAGTTCTTTATTTTCTTGATCCAGAACAAATTTGTTGGTATTCCTGTCTGAATTCTCGATTTTCTTAATGCAAAACTTGTTTGCGGTATTCGGAACTGAGTACTTGATTTTTTTGATCCAAAACAATTTTGTTGGTATTCCGGTATCAATTCTTTATTTTCTTGATGCAAAACTTATTTGCGGTATTCGGGACTCAGTTCTTTATTTTCTTGATCCAAAACAAATTTGTTGGTATTCGGGACTCAAATCTTCATTTTCCTGATGCAAAACTTGTCTGGAGTATTCCCGATTCAATTTTTGATTTTCTTGATCCCAAATTTGATTGGGGTATTCGAGACTCAGTTCTTGATTTTCTTAATCCAACACAAGTTTGTTGGTATTCCGGTCTCAACTCTTGATTTTATTGATGCAAAACTTGTTTGCGGTATTCGGGACTCAGTTCTTGATTTTCTTGATCCAAAACAAGTTTGTTGCTCTTCCGGACTCAATTTATGATTTTCTTGATGCAAAACTTGTTTGGGGTATTCGGAACTCAGTCCTTAATTTTCTTGATCCAAAACCAGTTTGTTGGTATTCCGGTCAAAATTCTCGATTTTCTTGATGCAAAACTTCTTTCCGGTATTCTGAGCTCAGTTCTTGATTTTCTTGATCCAAAACAAGTTTGTTGGTCTTCCGGACTCAATTCTTGATTTTCTTGATGCAAAACTTGTTTGGGTTACTCGGGACTCAGTTCTTGATTTTCATGATCCAAAACCAGTTTGTTGGTATTCCGGTCTAAATTCTCGATTTTCTTGATGCAAAACTTGTTTCAGGTATTCTGAGCTCAGTTCTTGATTTTCATGATCCAAAACAAGTTTGTTGGTCTTCCGGACTCAATTCTTGATTTTCTTGATGCAAAACTTATTTGGGTTACTCGGGACTCAGTTCTTTATTTTCTTGATTCAGAACCAATTTTTTGGTATTCCGGTCTAAATTCTCGATTTTCTTAATGCAAAACTTGTTTCCGGTATTCAGAGCTCAGTTCTTGATTTTCTTGATCCAAAACAAGTTTGTTGGTCTGCCGGACTCAATTCTTGATTTTTTTGATGCAAAACTTGTTTGGGGTATTCGGGACTTAGTTCTTGATTTTTCTTATAACAAAACAAGTTTGTAGGTTTTCCGGTCTAAATTCTCGATTTTCTTCATGCAAAACTTGTTTCCGGTATTCTGAGCTCAGTTCTTGATTTTCTTGATCCAAAACAAGTTTGTTGGTCTTCCGGACTCAATTCTTGATTTTCTTGATGCAAAACTTGTTTGGGTTACTCGGGACTCAGTTCTTTATTTTCTTGATCCAAAACCAATTTTTTGGTATTCCCGTCTAAATTCTCGATTTTCTTAATGCAAAACTTGTTTCCGGTATTCAGAGCTCAGTTCTTGATTTTCTTGATCCAAAACAAGTTTGTTGGTCCTCCGGACTCAATTCTTCATTTTCTTGATGCAAAACTTCTTTGGGGTATTCGGGACTCAGTCCTTGATTTTCTTGATCCAAAACCAGTTTATTGGTATTCGGTCTCAATTCTCGATTTTCTTAATGCAAAACTTGTTTCCGGTATTCAGAGCTCAGTTCTTGATTTTGTTGATCCAAAACAAGTTTGTTGGTTTTCCGGTCTCAATTCTTGATTTTCTTGATGCCAAACTTATTTGCGGTATTCGGGACTCAGTTCTTGATTTTGTTGATCCAAAACAAGTTTGTTGGTATTCCGGTATCAATTCTTGATTTTCTTGATGCAAAACTTATTTGCGGTATTCGGGACTCAGTTCTTGATTTTCTTGATCCAAAATAAGTTTCTTGGTCGTCCGGACTGAATTCTTGATTTTCATAATGCAAAACTTGTTTGCGGTATTCTGAGATCAGTTCTTGATTTTCTTGATCCAAAACATGTTTGATGGTCTTCCGGACTCAATTCTTGGTTTTCTTGATGCAACACTTGTTTTGGGTATTCGGAACTCAGTCCTTATTTCCGTGATCCAAAACCAGTTTATTGGTAATCCGGTCTAAATACTCGATTTTCTTAATGCAAAACTTGTTTCCGGTATTCTGGGCCCTGTTCTTGATTTTTTCTTAATCGAAAACAAATTTTTTGGTATTCCGTAGTCAATTCTTGATTTTCTTGATGCTAAACATGTTTGCTGTATTCCAGACTCAATTCTTGATTTTCCTGATGTAAAAGTTGTTTGGGGTGTTCGGAACTCAGTCCTTGATTTTCTTAATCCAAAACCAGTTTGTTGGTATTTCGGTCTAAATTCTCGATTTTCTTAATGCAAAACTTGTTTCCGGTATTCTGAGCTCAGTTCTTGATTTTCTTGATCCAAAACAAGTTTGTTAGTCTTCCGGACTCAATTCTTCAATTTCTTGATGCAAAAGTTATTTGGGGTATTCGGGACTCAGTCCTTGATTTTATTGATACAAAACCAGTTTGTTGGTATTCGGTCTCAATTCTCGATTTTCTTAATGCAAAACTTGATTCCGGTATTCTGGTCCCAGTTCTTGATTTTGTTGATCCAAAACAAGTTTGTTGGTATTCCGGTCTAAATTCTTGATTTTCTTGATGCAAAACTTATTTGCGGTATTCGGGACTTAGTTCTTGATTTTGTTGATCCAAAACAAGTTTGTTGGTATTCCGGTCTTAATTCTTGATTTTCTTGATGCAAAACTTGTTTGCGGTATTCGGGACTCAGTTCTTGATTTTCTTGATCCAAAACAAATTTGTTGGTATTCCGGACTCAATTCTTGATTTTCTTGATGCAAATCTTGTTTCCGGTATTCTGAGCTCAGTTTTTTGATTTTCTTTATCCAAAACAAGTTTGTTGGTCTTCCGGACTCAATTCTTAACTCTCTTGATGCAAAACTTGTTTGGGTTACTCGGGAATCAGTTCTTGATTTTCTTGATCAAAACCAATTTTTTGGTATTCCGGTCTAAATTCTCGATTTTCTTAATGCAAAACTTGTTTCCGGTATTCTGAGCTCAGTTCTTGATTTTCTTGATCCAAAACAAGTTTGTTAGTCTTCCGGACTCAATTCTTCAATTTCTTGATGCAAAAGTTATATGGGGTATTCGGGACTCAGTCCTTGATTTTCTTGATACAAAACCAGTTTGTTGGTATTCGGTCTCAATTCTCGATTTTCTTAATGCAAAACTTGTTTCCGGTATTCTGGGCCCAGTTCTTATTTTTGTTGACCCAAAACAAGTTTGTTGGTATTCCGGTCTCAATTCTTGATTTTCTTGATGCAAAACTTATTTGCCGTATTCGGGACTCAGTTCTTGATTATGTTGATCCAAAACAAATTTGTTGGTATTCCGGTCTAAATTCTCGATTTTCTTTATGCAAAACTTGTTTCCGGTATTCTGAGCTCAGTTCTTGATTTTCATGATCCAAAACAAGTTTGTTGGTCTTCCGGACTCAGTTCTTGATTTTCTTGATCCAAAATAAGTTTGTTGGTCTTCCGGACTGAATTCTTGATTTTTTTGATGCAAAACATTTTTGGGGTATTCGAGACTCAGTTCTTGATTTTCTTGATCCAAAACAAGTTTGTTGGTAATCCGGTCTCAATTCTTGATTTTCTTGATGCAAAACTTGTTTGCGGTATTCGAGACTCAGTTCTTGATTTTCTTGATCCAAAACAAGTTTGTTGGTCTTTCGGACTCAATTCTTGATTTTCTTGATGCAAAACTTGTTTGGGTTACTCGGGACTCAGTTCTTGATTTTCTTGATCCAAAACAAATTTTTTGGTATTCCGGTCTAAATTCTCGATTTTCTTAATGCAAAACTTGTTTCCGGTATTCTGATCTCAGTTCTTGATTTTCTTGATCCAAAACTAGTTTGTTGGTCTTCCGGACTAAATTCTCGATTTTCTTAATGCAAAACTTGTTTCCGGTATTCGGGACTCAGTCCTTGATTTTCTTAATACAAAACCAGTTTGTTGGTATTCGGTCTCAATTCTCGATTTTCTTAATGCCAAACGTTTTTCCGGTATTCGGGGCCCAGTTCTTGATTTTCTTGATCCAAAACAAGTTTGTTGGTATTCCGGTCTCAATTCTTGATTTTCTTGATACAAAACTTATTTGCGGTATTCGGGACTCAGTTCTTGATTTTGTTGATCCAAAACAAGTTTGTTGGTATTCCGGTCTCAATTCTTGATTTTCTTGATGCAAAACTTGTTTGCGGTATTCGGGACTCAGTTCTTGATACTCTTGATCCAAAACAAGTTTGTTGGTATTCCGATCTCAATTCTTGATTTTCTTGATGCAAAACTTATTTGCGGTATTCGGGACTCAGTTCTTGATTTTCTTGATCCAAAATAAGTTTGTTGGTCTTCCGGACTGAATTCTTGATTTTTTTGATGCAAATTTTTTTGGGATATTCGAGACTCAGTTCTTGATTTTCTTGATCCAAAACAAGTTTGTTGGTAATCCGGTCTCAATTCTTGATTTTCTTGATGCAAAACTTGTTTGCGGTATTCTGAGATCAGTTCTTGATTTTCTTGATCCAAAACATACTTGATGGTCTTTCGGACTCAATTCTTGGTTTTCTTGATGCAACACTTGTTTTCGGTATTCGGAACTCAGTCCTTATTTCCGTGATCCAAAACCAGTTTATTGGTAATCCGGTCTAAATTCTCGATTTTCTTAATGCAAAACTTGTTTCCGGTATTCTGGCCCCTGATCTTGATTTTTTCTTAATCGAAAACAAGTTTTTTGGTATTCCGTAGTCAATTCTTGATTTCTTGATGCTAAACATGTTTGCTGTATTCCAGACTCAATTCTTGATTTTCCTGATGTAAAAGTTGTTTGGGGTATTCGGAACTCAGTCCTTAATTTTCTTGATCCAAAACTAGTTTGTTGATATTCGGTCTCAATTCTCGATATTCTTAATGCAAAAATTGATTCCGGTAATCTGGCCCAGTTCTTGATTTTGTTGATCCAAAATAAGGTTGTTGGTATTCCGGTCTCAATTCTTGATTTTCATGATGCAAAACTTATTTGCGGTATTCGGGACTCAGTTCTTGATTTTGTTGATCCAAAACAAGTTTGTTGGTATTCCGGTCTCAATTCTTGATTTTCATGATGCAAAACTTGTTTGCGGTATTCGGGTCTCAGTTCTTGATTTTCTTGATCCAACACAAATTTGTTGGTATTCCGGACTTAATTCTTGATTTTGTTGATGCAAAACTTGTTAGCGGTATTCGGGAATTAGTTCTTGATTTTCTTGATCCAAAACAAGTTTGTTGGTCTTCCGGACTCAATTCTTGATTTTCTTGATGCAAAACTTGTTTGGGTTACTCGGTACTTAGTTCTTGATTTTCTTGATTCAAAACCAATTTTTTGGTATTCCGGTCTAAATTATCGATTTTCTTAATGCAAAACTTGTTTCCGGTATTCTGACCTCAGTTCTTGATTTTCTTGATCCAAAACTAGTTTGTTGGTCTTCCGGACTCAATTCTTGATTTTCTTGATGTAAAACTTGTTTGGGTTACTCGGGACTCAGTTCTTTATTTTCTTGATCCAAAACAAATTCTTTGGTATTCCGGTCTAAATTCTCTATTTTCATAATGCAAAACTTGTTTCCGGTATTCTGATCTCAGTTCTTGATTTTCTTGATCCAAAACAAGTTTGTTGGTCTTCCGGACTCAATTCTTCATTTTCTTGATGCAAAACTTATTTGGGGTATTCGGGACTCAGTCCTTGATTTTCTTAATACAAAACCAGTTTGTTGGTATTCGGTCTTAATTCTCGATTTTCTTAATGCAAAACTTGTTTCCGGTATTCTGGGCCCAGTTCTTGATTTTGTTGATCCAAAACAAGCTTGTTGGTATTCCGGTCTCATTTCTTGATTTTCTTGATGCAAAACTTATTTGCGGTATTCGGGACTCAGTTCTTGATTTTCTTGATCCAAAACAAATTTGTTGGTGTTCCGGACTCAATTCTTGATTTTGTTGATGCAAAACTTGTTAGCGGTATTCGAGACTCAGTTCTTGATTTTCTTGATCCAAAACTAGTTTGTTGGTCTTCCGGACTCAATTCTTGATTTTCTTGATGTAAAACTTGTTTGGGTTACTCGGGACTCAGTTCTTTATTTTCTTGATCCAAAACAAATTCTTTGGTATTCCGGTCTAAATTCTCGATTTTCTTAATGCTAAACTTGTTTCCAGTATTCTGAGCTCAGTTCTTGATTTTCTTGATCCAAAACAAGTTTGTTGGTCTTCCGGACTCAATTCTTGATTTTCTTGATGCAAAACTTATTTGGGGTATTCGGGACTCAGTCCTTGATTTTCTTGATACAAAACCAGTTTGTTGGTATTCGGTCTCAATTCTCGATTTTCTTAATGCAAAACTTGTTTCCGGTATTCTGGGCCCAGTTCTTGATTTTGTTGATCCAAAACAAGCTTGTTGGTATTCCGGTCTCACTTCTTGATTTTCTTGATGCAAAACTTATTTGCGGTATTCGGGACTCAGTTCTTGATTTTGTTGATCCAAAACAAGTTTGTTGGTATTCCGGTCTAAATTCTCGATTTTCTTGATACAAAACTTGTTTCCGGTATTCTGAGCTCAGTTCTTGATTTTCTTGATCCAAAACAAGTTTGTTGGTCTTCCGGACTCAATTCTTGATTTTCTTGATGCAAAACTTGTTTGGGTTACTCGGGACTCAGTTCTTGATTTTCTTGATCCAAAACCAATTTTTTGGTATTCCGGTCTAAATTCTCGATTTTCTTAATGCAAAACTTGTTTCCGGTATTCTGAGCTCAGTTCTTGATTTTCTTGATCCAAAACTAGTTTGTTGGTCTTCCGGACTCAATTCTCGATTTTCTTAATGCAAAACTTGTTTCCGGTATTCGGGACTCAGTCCTTGATTTTCTTAATACAAAACCAGTTTGTTGGTATTCGGTCTCAATTCTCGATTTTCTTAATGCCAAACGTTTTTCCGGTATTCGGGGCCCAGTTCTTGATTTTCTTGATCCAAAACAAGTTTGTTGGTATTCCGGTCTCAATTCTTGATTTTCTTGATACAAAACTTATTTGCGGTATTCGGGACTCAGTTCTTGATTTTGTTGATCCAAAACAAGTTTGTTGGTATTCCGGTCTCAATTCTTGATTTTCTTGATGCAAAACTTGTTTGCGGTATTCGGGACTCAGTTCTTGATATTCTTGATCCAAAACAAGTTTGTTGGTATTCCGATCTCAATTCTTGATTTTCTTGATGCAAAACTTATTTGCGGTATTCGGGACTCAGTTCTTGATTTTCATGATCCAAAATAAGTTTGTTGGTCTTCCGGACTGAATTCTTGATTTTTTTGATGCAAATTTTTTTGGGATATTCGAGACTCAGTTTTTGATTTTCTTGATCCAAAACAAGTTTGTTGGTAATCCGGTCTCAATTCTTGATTTTCTTGATGCAAAACTTGTTTGCGGTATTCTGAGATCAGTTCTTCATTTTCTTGATCCAAAACATACTTGATGGTCTTTCGGACTCAATTCTTGGTTTTCTTGATGCAACACTTGTTTTGGGTATTCGGAACTCAGTCCTTATTTCCGTGATCCAAAACCAGTTTATTGGTAATCCGGTCAAAATTCTCGATTTTCTTAATGCAAAACTTGTTTCCGGTATTCTGGGCCCTGTTCTTGATTTTTTCTTAATCGAAAACAAGTTTTTTGGTATTCCGTAGTCAATTCTTGATTTTCTTGATGCTAAACATGTTTGCTGTATTCCAGACCCAATTCTTGATTTTCCTGATGTAAAAGTTGTTTGGGGTATTCGGAACTCAGTTCTTAATTTTCTTGATCCAAAACCAGTTTGTTGATATTCGGTCTCAATTCTCGATTTTCTTAATGCAAAACTTGATTCCGGTAATCTGGGCCCAGTTCTTGATTTTGTTGATCCAAAACAAGGTTGTTAGTATTCCGGTCTCAATTCTTGATTTTCTTGATGCAAAACTTATTTGCGGTATTCGGGACTCAGTTCTTGATTTTCTTGATCCAAAACAAATTTGTTGGTGTTCCGGACTCAATTCTTGATTTTGTTGATGCAAAACTTGTTAGCGGTATTCGAGACTCAGTTCTTGATTTTCTTGATCCAAAACTAGTTTGTTGGTCTTCCGGACTCAATTCTTGATTTTCTTGATGTAAAACTTGTTTGGGTTACTCGGGACTCAGTTCTTTATTTTCTTGATCCAAAACAAATTCTTTGGTATTCCGGTCTAAATTCTCGATTTTCTTAATGCTAAACTTGTTTCCAGTATTCTGAGCTCAGTTCTTGATTTTCTTGATCCAAAACAAGTTTGTTGGTCTTCCGGACTCAATTCTTGATTTTCTTGATGCAAAACTTATTTGGGGTATTCGGGACTCAGTCCTTGATTTTCTTGATACAAAACCAGTTTGTTGGTATTCGGTCTCAATTCTCGATTTTCTTAATGCAAAACTTGTTTCCGGTATTCTGGGCCCAGTTCTTGATTTTGTTGATCCAAAACAAGTTTGTTGGTCATCCGGACTCAATTCTTCATTTTCTTGATGCAAAACTTATTTGGAGTATTCGGGACTCAGTCCTTGATTTTCTTGATACAAAACCAGTTTGTTGGTATTCGTTCTCAATTCTTGATTTTCTTAATGCAAAACTTGTTTCCGGTATTCTGGGCCCAGTTCATGATTTTTTTGATCCAAAACAAGTTTGTTGGTATTCCGGTCTCAATTCTTGATTTTTCTTGATGCAAAACTTATTTGCGGTATTCGGGGCTCAGTTCTTGATTTTGTTGATCCAAAACAAGTTTGTTGGTATTCCCGTCTCAATTCTCGATATTCTTAATGCAAAACTTGTTTCCGGAATTCGGGACTCAGTCCTTGATTTTCTTGATACAAAACCAGTTTGTTGGTATTCGGTCTCAATTCTCGATTTTCTTAATGCAAAACTTGTTTCCGGTATTCTGGGCCCAGTTCTTGATTTTCTTGATCCAAAACAAGTTTGTTGGTATTCCGGTCTCAATTCTTGATTTTCTTGGTGCAAAATTTGTTTGCGGTATTCGGGACTCAGTTCTTGATTTTGTTGATCCAAAACAAGTTTGTTGGTATTCCGGTCTCAATTCTTGATTTTCTTGATGCAAAACTTATTTGCGGTATTCGGGACTCCGTTCTTGATTTTGTTGATCCAAAACAAGTTTGTTGGTATTCCGCTCTTATTTCTTGATTTTCTTGATGCAAAACTTATTTGCGGTATTCGGGACTCAGTTCTTGATTTTGTTGATCCAAAACAAGTTTGTTGGTATTCCGGTCTAAATTCTCGATTTTCTTGATGCAAAACTTGTTTCCGGTATTCTGAGCTCAGTTCTTGATTTTCTTGATCCAAAACAAGTTTGTTGGTCTTCCGGACTCAATTCTTGATTTTCTTGATGCAAAACTTGTTTGGGTTACTCGGGACTCATTTCTTGATTTTTTTGATCCAAAACCAATTTTTTGGTATTCCGGTCTAAATTCTCGATTTTCTTAATGCAAAACTTGTTTCCGGTATTCTGAGCTCAGTTCTTGATTTTCTTGATCCAAAACTAGTTTGTTGGTCTTCCGGACTCAATTCTTGATTTTCTTGATGTAAAACTTGTTTGGGTTACTCGGGACTCAGTTCTTTATTTTCTTCATCCAACACAAATTTTTTGGTATTCCGGTCTAAATTCTCGATTTTCTTAATGCAAAACTTGTTTCCGGTATTCTGAGCTCAGTTCTTGATTTTCTTGATCCAACACAAGTTTGTTGGTCTTCCGGACTCAATTCTTCATTTTCTTGATGCAAAACTTATTTGGAGTATTCGGGACTCAGTTCTTGATTTTCTTGATACAAAACCAGTTTGTTGGTATTCGTTCTCAATTCTTGATTTTCTTAATGCAAAACTTGTTTCCAGTATTCTGGGCCCAGTTCTTGATTTTTTTGATCCAAAACAAGTTTGTTAGTATTCCGGTCTCAATTCTTGATTTTTCTTGATGCAAAATCTTATTTGCGGTATTCGGGGCTCAGTTCTTGATTTTGTTGATCCAAAACAAGTTTGTTGGTATTCCGGTCTCAATTCTCGATATTCTTAATGCAAAACATGTTTCCGGAATTCGGGACTCAGTCCTTGATTTTCTTGATACAAAACCAGTTTGTTGGTATTCGGTCTCAATTCTCGATTTTCTTAATGCAAAACTTGTTTCCGGTATTCTGGGCCCAGTTCTTGATTTTCTTGATCCAAAACAAGTTTGTTGGTATTCCGGTCTCAATTCTTGATTTTCTTGGTGCAAAACTTGTTTGCGGTATTCGGGACTCAGTTCTTGATTTTGTTGATCCAAAACAAGTTTGTTGGTATTCCGGTCTCAATTCTTGATTTTCTTGATGCAAAACTTATTTGCGGTATTCGGGACTCCGTTCTTGATTTTGTTGATCCAAAACAAGTTTGTTGGTATTCCGGTCTCAATTCATGATTTTCTTGATGCAAAACTTATTTGCGGTATTCGGGACTCAGTTTTGATTTTCTTGATCCAAAATAAGTTTGTTGGTCTTCCGGACTGAATTCTTGATTTTTTTGATGCAAAACTTTTTTGGGATATTCGAGACTCAGTTCTTGATTTTCATGATCCAAAACAAGTTGGTTGTTAATCCGGTCTCAATTCTTGATTTTCTTGATGCAAAACTTGTTTGCGGTATTCTGAGATCAGTTCTTGATTTTCTTGATCCAAAACATATTTGATGGTGTTCCGGACTCTATTCTTGGTTTTCTTGATCCAACACTTGTTTTGGGTATTCGGAACTCTGTCCTTATTTCCGTGATCCAAAACCAGTTTATTGGTAATCCGGTCTAAATTCCCGATTTTCTTAATGCAAAACTTGTTTCCGGTATTCTGGGCCCTGTGCTTTATTTTTTCTTAATCGAAAACAAGTTTTTTGGTATTCCGTAGTCAATTCTTGATTTTCTTGATGCTAAACATGTTTGCTGTATTCCAGACTCAATTCTTTATTTTCTTGATGCAAAACTTATTTGGGGTATTCGGGACTCAGTCCTTGATTTTCTTGATACAAAACCAGTTTGTTGGTATTCGGTCTCAATTCTCGATTTTCTTAATGCAAAACTTGTTTCCGGTATTCTGGGCCCAGTTCTTGATTTTGTTGATCCAAAACAAGCTTGTTGGTATTCCGGTCTCATTTCTTGATTTTCTTGATGCAAAACTTATTTGCGGTATTCGGGACTCAGTTCTTGATTTTGTTGATCCAAAACAAGTTTGTTGGTATTCCGGTCTAAATTCTCGATTTTCTTGACGCAAAACTTGTTTCCGGTATTCTGAGCTCAGTTCTTGATTTTCTTGATCCAAAACAAGTTTGTTGGTCTTCCGGACTCAATTCTTGATTTTCTTGATGCAAAACTTGTTTGGGTTACTCGGGAGTCAGTTGTTGATTTTCTTGATCCAAAACCAATTTTTTCGTATTCCGGTCTAAATTCTCGATTCTCTTAATGCAAAACTTGTTTCCGGTATTCTGAGCTCAGTTCTTGATTTTCTTGATCCAAAACTAGTTTGTTGGTCTTCCGGACTCAATTCTTGATTTTCTTTATGTAAAACTTGTTTGGGTTACTCGGGACTCAGTTCTTTATTTTCTTGATCCAACACAAATTTTTTGGTATTCCGGTCTAAATTCTCGATTTTCTTAATGCAAAACTTGTTTCCGGTATTCTGAGCTCAGTTCTTGATTTTATTGATCCAACACAAGTTTGTTGGTCTTCCGGACTCAATTCTTCATTTTCTTGATGCAAAACTTATTTGGAGTATTCGGGACTCAGTCCTTGATTTTCTTGATACAAAACCAGTTTGTTGGTATTCGTTCTCAATTCTTGATTTTCTTAATGCAAAACTTGTTTCCGGTATTCTGGGCCCAGTTCTTGATTTTTTTGATCCAAAACAAGTTTGTTGGTATTCCGGTCTCAATTCTTGATTTTTCTTGATGCAAAACTTATTTGCGGTATTCGGGGCTCAGTTCTTGATTTTGTTGATCCAAAACAAGTTTGTTGGTATTCCGGTCTCAATTCTCGATATTCTTAATGCAAAACTTGTTTCCGGAATTCGGGACTCAGTCCTTGATTTTCTTGATACAAAACCAGTTTGTTGGTATTCGGTCTCAATTCTCGATTTTCTTAATGCAAAACTTGTTTCCGGTATTCTGGGCCCAGTTCTTGATTTTCTTGATCCAAAACAAGTTTGTTGGTATTCCGGTCTCAATTCTTGATTTTCTTGGTGCAAAACTTGTTTGCGGTATTCGGGACTCAGTTCTTGATTTTGTTGATCCAAAACAAGTTTGTTGGTATTCCGGTCTCAATTCTTGATTTTCTTGATGCAAAACTTATTTGCGGTATTCGGGACTCCGTTCTTGATTTTCTTGATCCAAAACAAGTTTGTTGGTATTCCGGTCTCAATTCTTGATTTTCTTGATGCAAAACTTATTTGCGGTATTCGGGACTCAGTTTTGATTTTCTTGATCCAAAATAAGTTTGTTGGTCTTCCGGACTGAATTCTTGATTTTTTTGATGCAAAACTTTTTTGGGATATTCGAAACTCAGTTCTTGATTTTCTTGATCCAAAACAAGTTGGTTGTTAATCCGGTCTCAATTCTTGATTTTCTTGATGCAAAACTTGTTTGCGGTATTCTGAGATCAGTTCTTGATTTTCTTGATCCAAAACATATTTGATGGTGTTCCGGACTCTATTCTTGGTTTTCTTGATCCAACACTTGTTTTGGGTATTCGGAACTCGGTCCTTATTTCCGTGATCCAAAACCAGTTTATTGGTAATCCGGTCTAAATTCTCGATTTTCTTAATGCAAAACTTTTTTCCGGTATTCTGGGCCCTGTTCTTTATTTTTTCTTAATCGAAAACAAGTTTTTTGGTATTCCGTAGTCAATTCTTGATTTTCTTGATGCTAAACATGTTTGCTGTATTCCAGACTCAATTCTTTATTTTCTTGATGCAAAACTTATTTGGGGTATTCGGGACTCAGTCCTTGATTTTCTTGATACAAAACCAGTTTGTTGGTATTCTGTCTCAATTCTCGATTTTCTTAATGCAAAACTTGTTTCCGGTATTCTGGGCCCAGTTCTTGATTTTGTTGATCCAAAACAAGCTTGTTAGTATTCCGGTCTCATTTCTTGATTTTCTTGATGCAAAACTTATTTGCGGTATTCGGGACTCAGTTCTTGATTTTGTTGATCCAAAACAAGTTTGTTGGTATTCCGGTCTAAATTCTCGATTTTCTTGATGCAAAACTTGTTTCCGGTATTCTGAGCTCAGTTCTTGATTTTCTTGATCCAAAACAAGTTTGTTGGTCTTCCGGACTCAATTCTTGATTTTCTTGATGCAAAACTTGTTTGGGTTACTCGGGAGTCAGTTGTTGATTTTCTTGATCCAAAACAAATTTTTTCGTATTCCGGTCTAAATTCTCGATTCTCTTAATGCAAAACTTGTTTCGGTATTCTGAGCTCAGTTCTTGATTTTCATGATCCAAAACAAGTTTGTTGGTCTTCCGGGCTCAATTCTTGATTTTCTTGATGCAAAACTTGTTTGGGTTACTCGGGACTCAGTTCTTTATTTTCTTGATTCAAAACCAATTTTTTGGTATTCCGGTCTAAATTCTCGATTTTCTTAATGCAAAACTTATTTCCGGTATTCTGAGCTCAGTTCTTGATTTTCTTGATTCAAAACAAGTTTGTTGGTCTTCCGGACTCAATTCTTTATTTTCTTGATGCAAAACTTATTTGGGGTATTCGGGACTCAGTTTTGATTTTCTTGATCCAAAACCAGTTTGTTGGTATTCGGTCTCAATTCTCGATTTTCTTAATGCAAAACTTGTTTCCGGTATTCTGGGCCCAGTTCTTGATTTTGTTGATCCAAAACAAGTTTGTTGGTAATCCGATCTCAATTCTTGATTTTCTTGATGCAAAACTTGTTAGCGGTATTCGGGAATTAGTTCTTGATTTTTTCTTGATCCAAAACAAGTTTGTTGGTCTTCCGGACTCAATTCTTGATTTTCTTGATGCAAAACTTGTTTGGGTTAATCGGGACTCAGTTCTTGATTTTTCTTGATCCAAAACCAATTTTTTGGTATTCCGGTCTAAATTATCGATTTTCTTAATGCAAAACTTGTTTCCGGTATTCTGAGCTCAGTTCTTGATTTTCTTGATCCAAAACAAGTTTGTTGGTAATCCGGTCTCAATTCTTGATTTTCTTGATGCAAAACTTGTTTGCGGTATTCTGAGATCAGTTCTTAATTTTCTTGATCCAAAACATACTTGATGGTCTTTCGGACTCAATTCTTGGTTTTCTTGATGCAACACTTGTTTTGGGTATTCGGAACTCAGTCCTTATTTCCGTGATCCAAAACCAGTTTATTGGTAATCCGGTCAAAATTCTCGATTTTCTTAATGCAAAACTTGTTTCCGGTATTCTGGGCCCTGTTCTTGATTTTTTCTTAATCGAAAACAAGTTTTTTGGTATTCCGTAGTCAATTCTTGATTTTCTTGATGCTAAACATGTTTGCTGTATTCCAGACCCAATTCTTGATTTTCCTGATGTAAAAGTTGTTTGGGGTATTCGGAACTCAGTTCTTAATTTTCTTGATCCAAAACCAGTTTGTTGATATTCGGTCTCAATTCTCGATTTTCTTAATGCAAAACTTGATTCCGGTAATCTGGGCCCAGTTCTTGATTTTGTTGATCCAAAACAAGGTTGTTAGTATTCCGGTCTCAATTCTTGATTTTCTTGATGCAAAACTTATTTGCGGTATTCGGGACTCAGTTCTTGATTTTCTTGATCCAAAACAAATTTGTTGGTGTTCCGGACTCAATTCTTGATTTTGTTGATGCAAAACTTGTTAGCGGTATTCGAGACTCAGTTCTTGATTTTCTTGATCCAAAACTAGTTTGTTGGTCTTCCGGACTCAATTCTTGATTTTCATGATGTAAAACTTGTTTGGGTTACTCGGGACTCAGTTCTTTATTTTCTTGATCCAAAACAAATTCTTTGGTATTCCGGTCTAAATTCTCGATTTTCTTAATGCTAAACTTGTTTCCAGTATTCTGAGCTCAGTTCTTGATTTTCTTGATCCAAAACAAGTTTGTTGGTCTTCCGGACTCAATTCTTGATTTTCTTGATGCAAAACTTATTTGGGGTATTCGGGACTCAGTCCTTGATTTTCTTGATACAAAACCAGTTTGTTGGTATTCGGTCTCAATTCTCGATTTTCTTAATGCAAAACTTGTTTCCGGTATTCTGGGCCCAGTTCTTGATTTTGTTGATCCAAAACAAGTTTGTTGGTCATCCGGACTCAATTCTTCATTTTCTTGATGCAAAACTTATTTGGAGTATTCGGGACTCAGTCCTTGATTTTCTTGATACAAAACCAGTTTGTTGGTATTCGTTCTCAATTCTTGATTTTCTTAATGCAAAACTTGTTTCCGGTATTCTGGGCCCAGTTCATGATTTTTTTGATCCAAAACAAGTTTGTTGGTATTCCGGTCTCAATTCTTGATTTTTCTTGATGCAAAACTTATTTGCGGTATTCGGGGCTCAGTTCTTGATTTTGTTGATCCAAAACAAGTTTGTTGGTATTCCCGTCTCAATTCTCGATATTCTTAATGCAAAACTTGTTTCCGGAATTCGGGACTCAGTCCTTGATTTTCTTGATACAAAACCAGTTTGTTGGTATTCGGTCTCAATTCTCGATTTTCTTAATGCAAAACTTGTTTCCGGTATTCTGGGCCCAGTTCTTGATTTTCTTGATCCAAAACAAGTTTGTTGGTATTCCGGTCTCAATTCTTGATTTTCTTGGTGCAAAATTTGTTTGCGGTATTCGGGACTCAGTTCTTGATTTTGTTGATCCAAAACAAGTTTGTTGGTATTCCGGTCTCAATTCTTGATTTTCTTGATGCAAAACTTATTTGCGGTATTCGGGACTCCGTTCTTGATTTTGTTGATCCAAAACAAGTTTGTTGGTATTCCGCTCTTATTTCTTGATTTTCTTGATGCAAAACTTATTTGCGGTATTCGGGACTCAGTTCTTGATTTTGTTGATCCAAAACAAGTTTGTTGGTATTCCGGTCTAAATTCTCGATTTTCTTGATGCAAAACTTGTTTCCGGTATTCTGAGCTCAGTTCTTGATTTTCTTGATCCAAAACAAGTTTGTTGGTCTTCCGGACTCAATTCTTGATTTTCTTGATGCAAAACTTGTTTGGGTTACTCGGGACTCATTTCTTGATTTTTTTGATCCAAAACCAATTTTTTGGTATTCCGGTCTAAATTCTCGATTTTCTTAATGCAAAACTTGTTTCCGGTATTCTGAGCTCAGTTCTTGATTTTCTTGATCCAAAACTAGTTTGTTGGTCTTCCGGACTCAATTCTTGATTTTCTTGATGTAAAACTTGTTTGGGTTACTCGGGACTCAGTTCTTTATTTTCTTCATCCAACACAAATTTTTTGGTATTCCGGTCTAAATTCTCGATTTTCTTAATGCAAAACTTGTTTCCGGTATTCTGAGCTCAGTTCTTGATTTTCTTGATCCAACACAAGTTTGTTGGTCTTCCGGACTCAATTCTTCATTTTCTTGATGCAAAACTTATTTGGAGTATTCGGGACTCAGTTCTTGATTTTCTTGATACAAAACCAGTTTGTTGGTATTCGTTCTCAATTCTTGATTTTCTTAATGCAAAACTTGTTTCCAGTATTCTGGGCCCAGTTCTTGATTTTTTTGATCCAAAACAAGTTTGTTGGTATTCCGGTCTCAATTCTTGATTTTTCTTGATGCAAAATCTTATTTGCGGTATTCGGGGCTCAGTTCTTGATTTTGTTGATCCAAAACAAGTTTGTTGGTATTCCGGTCTCAATTCTCGATATTCTTAATGCAAAACATGTTTCCGGAATTCGGGACTCAGTCCTTGATTTTCTTGATACAAAACCAGTTTGTTGGTATTCGGTCTCAATTCTCGATTTTCTTAATGCAAAACTTGTTTCCGGTATTCTGGGCCCAGTTCTTGATTTTCTTGATCCAAAACAAGTTTGTTGGTATTCCGGTCTCAATTCTTGATTTTCTTGGTGCAAAACTTGTTTGCGGTATTCGGGACTCAGTTCTTGATTTTGTTGATCCAAAACAAGTTTGTTGGTATTCCGGTCTCAATTCTTGATTTTCTTGATGCAAAACTTATTTGCGGTATTCGGGACTCCGTTCTTGATTTTGTTGATCCAAAACAAGTTTGTTGGTATTCCGGTCTCAATTCATGATTTTCTTGATGCAAAACTTATTTGCGGTATTCGGGACTCAGTTTTGATTTTCTTGATCCAAAATAAGTTTGTTGGTCTTCCGGACTGAATTCTTGATTTTTTTGATGCAAAACTTTTTTGGGATATTCGAGACTCAGTTCTTGATTTTCATGATCCAAAACAAGTTGGTTGTTAATCCGGTCTCAATTCTTGATTTTCTTGATGCAAAACTTGTTTGCGGTATTCTGAGATCAGTTCTTGATTTTCTTGATCCAAAACATATTTGATGGTGTTCCGGACTCTATTCTTGGTTTTCTTGATCCAACACTTGTTTTGGGTATTCGGAACTCTGTCCTTATTTCCGTGATCCAAAACCAGTTTATTGGTAATCCGGTCTAAATTCCCGATTTTCTTAATGCAAAACTTGTTTCCGGTATTCTGGGCCCTGTGCTTTATTTTTTCTTAATCGAAAACAAGTTTTTTGGTATTCCGTAGTCAATTCTTGATTTTCTTGATGCTAAACATGTTTGCTGTATTCCAGACTCAATTCTTTATTTTCTTGATGCAAAACTTATTTGGGGTATTCGGGACTCAGTCCTTGATTTTCTTGATACAAAACCAGTTTGTTGGTATTCGGTCTCAATTCTCGATTTTCTTAATGCAAAACTTGTTTCCGGTATTCTGGGCCCAGTTCTTGATTTTGTTGATCCAAAACAAGCTTGTTGGTATTCCGGTCTCATTTCTTGATTTTCTTGATGCAAAACTTATTTGCGGTATTCGGGACTCAGTTCTTGATTTTGTTGATCCAAAACAAGTTTGTTGGTATTCCGGTCTAAATTCTCGATTTTCTTGACGCAAAACTTGTTTCCGGTATTCTGAGCTCAGTTCTTGATTTTCTTGATCCAAAACAAGTTTGTTGGTCTTCCGGACTCAATTCTTGATTTTCTTGATGCAAAACTTGTTTGGGTTACTCGGGAGTCAGTTGTTGATTTTCTTGATCCAAAACCAATTTTTTCGTATTCCGGTCTAAATTCTCGATTCTCTTAATGCAAAACTTGTTTCCGGTATTCTGAGCTCAGTTCTTGATTTTCTTGATCCAAAACTAGTTTGTTGGTCTTCCGGACTCAATTCTTGATTTTCTTTATGTAAAACTTGTTTGGGTTACTCGGGACTCAGTTCTTTATTTTCTTGATCCAACACAAATTTTTTGGTATTCCGGTCTAAATTCTCGATTTTCTTAATGCAAAACTTGTTTCCGGTATTCTGAGCTCAGTTCTTGATTTTATTGATCCAACACAAGTTTGTTGGTCTTCCGGACTCAATTCTTCATTTTCTTGATGCAAAACTTATTTGGAGTATTCGGGACTCAGTCCTTGATTTTCTTGATACAAAACCAGTTTGTTGGTATTCGTTCTCAATTCTTGATTTTCTTAATGCAAAACTTGTTTCCGGTATTCTGGGCCCAGTTCTTGATTTTTTTGATCCAAAACAAGTTTGTTGGTATTCCGGTCTCAATTCTTGATTTTTCTTGATGCAAAACTTATTTGCGGTATTCGGGGCTCAGTTCTTGATTTTGTTGATCCAAAACAAGTTTGTTGGTATTCCGGTCTCAATTCTCGATATTCTTAATGCAAAACTTGTTTCCGGAATTCGGGACTCAGTCCTTGATTTTCTTGATACAAAACCAGTTTGTTGGTATTCGGTCTCAATTCTCGATTTTCTTAATGCAAAACTTGTTTCCGGTATTCTGGGCCCAGTTCTTGATTTTCTTGATCCAAAACAAGTTTGTTGGTATTCCGGTCTCAATTCTTGATTTTCTTGGTGCAAAACTTGTTTGCGGTATTCGGGACTCAGTTCTTGATTTTGTTGATCCAAAACAAGTTTGTTGGTATTCCGGTCTCAATTCTTGATTTTCTTGATGCAAAACTTATTTGCGGTATTCGGGACTCCGTTCTTGATTTTCTTGATCCAAAACAAGTTTGTTGGTATTCCGGTCTCAATTCTTGATTTTCTTGATGCAAAACTTATTTGCGGTATTCGGGACTCAGTTTTGATTTTCTTGATCCAAAATAAGTTTGTTGGTCTTCCGGACTGAATTCTTGATTTTTTTGATGCAAAACTTTTTTGGGATATTCGAAACTCAGTTCTTGATTTTCTTGATCCAAAACAAGTTGGTTGTTAATCCGGTCTCAATTCTTGATTTTCTTGATGCAAAACTTGTTTGCGGTATTCTGAGATCAGTTCTTGATTTTCTTGATCCAAAACATATTTGATGGTGTTCCGGACTCTATTCTTGGTTTTCTTGATCCAACACTTGTTTTGGGTATTCGGAACTCGGTCCTTATTTCCGTGATCCAAAACCAGTTTATTGGTAATCCGGTCTAAATTCTCGATTTTCTTAATGCAAAACTTTTTTCCGGTATTCTGGGCCCTGTTCTTTATTTTTTCTTAATCGAAAACAAGTTTTTTGGTATTCCGTAGTCAATTCTTGATTTTCTTGATGCTAAACATGTTTGCTGTATTCCAGACTCAATTCTTTATTTTCTTGATGCAAAACTTATTTGGGGTATTCGGGACTCAGTCCTTGATTTTCTTGATACAAAACCAGTTTGTTGGTATTCTGTCTCAATTCTCGATTTTCTTAATGCAAAACTTGTTTCCGGTATTCTGGGCCCAGTTCTTGATTTTGTTGATCCAAAACAAGCTTGTTAGTATTCCGGTCTCATTTCTTGATTTTCTTGATGCAAAACTTATTTGCGGTATTCGGGACTCAGTTCTTGATTTTGTTGATCCAAAACAAGTTTGTTGGTATTCCGGTCTAAATTCTCGATTTTCTTGATGCAAAACTTGTTTCCGGTATTCTGAGCTCAGTTCTTGATTTTCTTGATCCAAAACAAGTTTGTTGGTCTTCCGGACTCAATTCTTGATTTTCTTGATGCAAAACTTGTTTGGGTTACTCGGGAGTCAGTTGTTGATTTTCTTGATCCAAAACAAATTTTTTCGTATTCCGGTCTAAATTCTCGATTCTCTTAATGCAAAACTTGTTTCGGTATTCTGAGCTCAGTTCTTGATTTTCATGATCCAAAACAAGTTTGTTGGTCTTCCGGGCTCAATTCTTGATTTTCTTGATGCAAAACTTGTTTGGGTTACTCGGGACTCAGTTCTTTATTTTCTTGATTCAAAACCAATTTTTTGGTATTCCGGTCTAAATTCTCGATTTTCTTAATGCAAAACTTATTTCCGGTATTCTGAGCTCAGTTCTTGATTTTCTTGATTCAAAACAAGTTTGTTGGTCTTCCGGACTCAATTCTTTATTTTCTTGATGCAAAACTTATTTGGGGTATTCGGGACTCAGTTTTGATTTTCTTGATCCAAAACCAGTTTGTTGGTATTCGGTCTCAATTCTCGATTTTCTTAATGCAAAACTTGTTTCCGGTATTCTGGGCCCAGTTCTTGATTTTGTTGATCCAAAACAAGTTTGTTGGTAATCCGATCTCAATTCTTGATTTTCTTGATGCAAAACTTGTTAGCGGTATTCGGGAATTAGTTCTTGATTTTTTCTTGATCCAAAACAAGTTTGTTGGTCTTCCGGACTCAATTCTTGATTTTCTTGATGCAAAACTTGTTTGGGTTAATCGGGACTCAGTTCTTGATTTTCTTGATCCAAAACCAATTTTTTGGTATTCCGGTCTAAATTATCGATTTTCTTAATGCAAAACTTGTTTCCGGTATTCTGAGCTCAGTTCTTGATTTTCTTGATCCAAAACAAGTTTGTTGGTATTCCGGTCTCAATTCTTGATTTTCTTGATGCAAAACTTATTTGCGGTATTCGGGACTCAGTTTTGTTTTTCTTGATCCAAAATAAGTTTGTTGGTCTTCCGGACTGAATTCTTGATTTTTTTGATGCAAAACTTTTTTGGGATATTCGAGACTCAGTTCTTGATTTTCTTAATCCAAAACAAGTTTGTTGGTAATCCGGTCTCAATTCTTGATTTTCTTGATGCAAAACTTGTTTGCGGTATTCTGAGATCAGTTCTTGATTTTCTTGATCCAAAACATATTTGATGGTCTTCCGGACTCAATTCTTGGTTTTCTTGATGCAACACTTGTTTTGGGTATTCGGAACTCAGTCCTTATTTCCGTGATACAAAACCAGTTTGTTGGTATTCGGTCTCAATTCTCGATTTTCTTAATGCAAAACTTGTTTCCGGTATTCTGGGCCCAGTTCTTGATTTTGTTGATCCAAAACAAGCTTGATGGTATTCCGGTCTCATTTCTTGATTTTCTTGATGCAAAACTTATTTGCGGTATTCGGGACTCAGTTCTTGATTTTGTTGATCCAAATCAAGTTTGTTGGTATTCCGGTCTAAATTCTCGATTTTCTTGATACAAAACTTGTTTCCGGTATTCTGAGCTCAGTTCTTGATTTTCTTGATCCAAAACAAGTTTGTTGGTCTTCCGGACTAAATTCTTGATTTTCTTGATGCAAAACTTGTTTGGGTTACTCGGGAGTCAGTTGTTGATTTTGTTGATCCAAAACCAATTTTTTGGTATTCGGTCTCAATTCTCGATTTTCTTAATGCAAAACTTGTTTCCGGTATTCTGAGCTCAGTTCTTGATTTTCTTGATCCAAAACAAGTTTGTTGGTCTTCCGGACTCAATTCTTCATTTTGTTGATGCAAAACTTATTTGGGGTATTCGGGACTCAGATTTGATTTTCTTGATCCAAAACCAGTTTGTTGGTATTCGGTCTCAATTCTCGATTTTCTTAATGCAAAACTTCTTTCCGATATTCTGGGCCCAGTTCTTGATTTTGTTGATCCAAAACAAGTTTGTTGGTATTCCGGTCTCAATTCTAGATTTTCTTGATGCAAAACTTATTTGCGGTATTCGGGACTCAGTTTTTGATTTTCTTGATCCAAAATAAGTTTGTTGGTCTTCCGGACTGAATTCTTGATTTTTTTGATGGAAAACTTTTTTGGGGTATTGGAGACTCAGTTCTTGATTTTCTTGATCCAAAACAAGTTTGTTGGTAATCCGGTCTCAATTCTTGATTTTCTTGATGCAAAACTTGTTAGCGGTATTCGGGAATTAGTTCTTGATTTTCTTGATCCAAAACAAGTTTGTTGGTCTTCCGGACTCAATTCTTGATTTTCTTGATGCAAAACTTGTTTGGGTTAATCGGGACTCAGTTCTTGATTTTCTTGATCCAAAACCAATTTTTTGGTATTCCGGTCTAAATTATCGATTTTCTTAATGCAAAACTTGTTTCCGGTATTCTGAGCTCAGTTCTTGATTTTCTTGATCCAAAACTAGTTTGTTGGTCTTCCGGACTCAATTCTTAATTTTCTTGATGTAAAACTTGTTTGGGTTACTCGGGACTCAGTTCTTTATTTTCTTAATTCCAAAACAAATTCTTTGGTATTCCGGTCTAAATTCTCGATTTTTTAATGCAAAACTTGTTTCCGGTATTCTGAGCTCACTTCTTGATTTTCTTGATCCAAAACTAGTTTGGTGGTCTTCCGACTCAATTCTTGATTTTCTTGATGCAAAACTTGTTTGGGTTACTCGGGACTCAGTTCTTGATTTTCTTGATCCAAAACCAATTTTTTGGTATTCCGGTCTAAATTCTCGATTTTCTTAATGCAAAACTTGTTTCCGGTATTCTGGGCCTAGTTCTTGATTTTGTTGATCCAAAACAAGTTTGTTGGTCTTCCGGACTCAATTCTTCATTTTCATGATGCAAAACTTATTTGGGGTATTCGGGACTCAGTCTTTGATTTTCTTGATCCAAAACCAGTTTGTTGGTATTCGGTCTCAATTCTCGATTTTCTTAATGCAAAACTTGTTTCCGGTATTCTGGGCCCAGTTCTTGATTTTGTTGATCGAATACAAGTTTGTTGGTATTCCGGTCTCAATTATTGATTTTCTTGATGCAAAACTTATTTGCGGTATTCGGGACTCAGTTCTTGATTTTCTTGATGCAAAATAAGTTTGTTGGTCTTCCGGACTGAATTCTCGATTTTTTTGATGCAAAACTTTTTTGGGGTATTCGAGACTCAGTTCTTGATTTTCTTGATCCAAAACAAGTTTGTTGGTAATCCGGTCTCAATTCTTGATTTATTTGATGCAAAACTTGTTTGCGGTATTCTGAGATCAGTTCTTGATTTTCTTGATCCAAAACATGTTTGATGGTCTTCCGGACTCAATTATTGGTTTTCTTGATGCAATACTTGTTTTGGGTATTCGGAACTCAGTCCTTATTTCCGTGATCCAAAACCAGTTTATTGGTAATCCGGTCTAAATTCTCGATTTTCTTAATGCAAAACTTGTTTCCGGTATTCTGGGCCCTGTTCTTGATTTTTTCTTAATCGAAAACAAGTTTTTTGGTATTCCGTAGTCAATTCTTGATTTTCTTGATGCTAAACATGTTTGCTGTATTCCAGACTCAATTCTTGATTTTCCTGATGTAAAAGTTGTTTCGGGTATTCGGAACTCAGTCCTTGATTTTCTTGATCCAAAACCAGTTTGTTGGTATTCTGTCTCAATTCTCAATTGTCTTAATGCAAAACTTGATTCCGGTAATCTGGGCCCAGTTCTTGATTTTGATTATCCAAAACAAGGTTGTTGGTATTCCGGTCTCAATTCTTGATTTTCTTGATGCAAAACTTATTTGCGGTATTCGAGACTCAGTTTTTGATTTTGTTGATCCAAAACAAGGTTGTTGGTATTCTGGTCTCAATTCTTGATTTTCTTGATGCAAAACTTATTTGCGGTATTCGAGACTCAGTTCTTGATTTTGTTGATCCAAAACAAGTTTGTTGGTATTCCGGTCTCAATTCTTGATTTTCTTGATGCAAAACTAGTTTGCGGTATTCGGGACTCAGTTCTTGATTTTGTTTATCCAAAACAAGTTTGTTGGTATTCCGGTCTCAATTCTTGATTTTCTTGATGCAAAACTTGTTTGCGGTATTCGGGACTCAGTTCTTGATTTTCTTGATCCAAAACCAATTTTTTGGTATTCCGGTCTAAATTCTCGATTTTCTTAATGCAAAATTTGTTTCCGGTATTCTGAGCTCAGTTCTTGATTTTCTTGATCCAAAACTAGTTTGTTGGTCTTCCGGACTCAATTCTTGATTTTCTTTATGTAAAACTTGTTTTGGTTACTCGGGACTCAGTTCTTTATTTTCTTGATCCAAAACAAATTTTTTGGTATTCCGGTCTAAATTCTCGATTTTCATAATGCAAAACTTGTTTCCGGTATTCTGAGCTCAGTTCTTGATTTTCTTGATCCAACACAAGTTTGTTGGTCATCCGGACTCAATTCTTCATTTTCTTGATGCAAAACTTATTTGGGGTATTCGGAACTCAGTCCTTGATTTTCTTGATACAAAACCAGTTTGTTGGTATTCGGTCTCAATTCTCGATTTTCTTAATGCAAAACTTGTTTCCGGTATTCTGGGCCTAGTTCTTGATTTTGTTGATCCAAAACAAGTTTGTTGGTATTCCGGTCTCAATTCTTGATTTTCTTGATGCAAAACTTATTTGCGGTATTCGGGACTCAGTTCTTGATTTTGTTGATCCAAAACAAGTTTGTTGGTATTCCGGTCTCAATTCTTGATTTTCTTGATGCAAAACTTGTTTGCGGTATTCGGGACTTAGTTCTTGATTTTGTTGATCCAAAACAAGTTTGTTGGTATTCCGGTCTCAATTCTTGATTTTCTTGATGCAAAACTTATTTGCGGTAGTCGGAACTCAGTTATTGATTTTGTTGATCCAAAACAAGTTTGTTGGTATTCCGGTCTAAATTCTCGATTTTCTTAATGCAAAACTTGTTTCCGGTATTCTGAGCTCAGTTCTTGATTTTCATGATCCAAAACAAGTTTGTTGGTCTTCCGGACTCAATTCTTGATTTTCTTGATGCAAAACTTGTTTGGGTTACTCGGGACTCAGTTCTTTATTTTCTTGATCCAAAACAAGTTTGTTGGTCTTCCGGACTCAATTCTTGATTTTCTTGATGCAAAACTTGTTTGGGTTACTCGGGACTCATCTCTTGATTTTCTTGATCCAAAACCAATTTTTTGGTAATCCGGTCTAAATTCTCGATTTTGTTAATGCAAAACTTGTTTCCGGTATTCTGAGCTCAGTTCTTGATTTTCTTGATCCAAAACTAGTTTGTTGGTCTTCCGGACACAATTCTTGGTTTTCTTGATGTAAAACTTGTTTGGGTTACTCGGGACTCAGTTATTTATTTTCTTGATCCAAAACAAATTTTTTGGTATTCCGGTCTAAATTCTCGATTTTTCTTAATGCAAAACTTGTTTCCGGTATTCTGAGCTCAGTTCTTGATTTTCTTGATCCAACACAAGTTTGTTGGTCTTCCGGACTCAATTCTTCATTTTGTTGATGCAAAACTTATTTGGGGTATTCGGGACTCAGTCCTTGATTTTCTTGATACAAAACCAGTTTGTTGGTATTCGGTTTCAATTCTCGATTTTCTTAATGCAAAACTTGTTTCCGGTATTCTGGGCCTAGTTCTTGATTTTGTTGATCCAAAACAAGTTTGTTGGTATTCCGGTCTCAATTCTTGATTTTCTTGATGCAAAACATATTTGCGGTATTCGGGACTCAGTTCTTGATTTTGTTGATCCAAAACAAGTTTGTTGGTATTCCCGTCTAAATTCTCGATTTTCTTGATGCAAAACTTGTTTCTGGTATTCTCAGCTTAGTTCTTGATTTTTCTCGATCCAAAACAAGTTTGTTGGTCTTCCGGACTCAATTCTTGATTTTCTTGATGCAAAACTTGTTTGGGTTACTCGGGACACAGTTCTTGATTTTCTTGATCCAAAACCAATTTTTTGGTATTCGGTCTCAATTCTCGATTTTCTTAATGCAAAAATTGTTTCCGGTATTCTGGGCCCAGTTCTTGATTTTGTTGATCGAATACAAGTTTGTTGGTATTCCGGTCTCAATTCTTGATTTTCTTGATGCAAAACTTATTTGCGGTATTCGGGACTCAGTTCTTGATTTTCTTGATCCAAAATAAGTTTGTTGGTCTTCCGGACTGAATTCTCGATTTTTTTGATGCAAAACTTTTTTGGGGTATTCGAGACTCAGTTCTTGATTTTCTTGATCCAAAACAAGTTTGTTGGTAATCCGGTCTCAATTCTTGATTTATTTGATGCAAAACTTGTTTGCGGTATTCTGAGATCAGTTCTTGATTTTCTTGATCCAAAACATGTTTGATGGTCTTCCGGACTCAATTATTGGTTTTCTTGATGCAATACTTGTTTTGGGTATTCGGAACTCAGTCCTTATTTCCGTGATCCAAAACCAGTTTATTGGTAATCCGGTCTAAATTCTCGATTTTCTTAATGCAAAACTTGTTTCCGGTATTCTGGGCCCTGTTCTTGATTTTTTCTTAATCGAAAACAAGTTTTTTGGTATTCCGTAGTCAATTCTTGATTTTCTTGATGCTAAACATGTTTGCTGTATTCCAGACTCAATTCTTGATTTTCCTGATGTAAAAGTTGTTTAGGGTATTCGGAACTCAGTCCTTGATTTTCTTGATCCAAAACCAGTTTGTTGGTATTCTGTCTCAATTCTCAATTGTCTTAATGCAAAACTTGATTCCAGTAATCTGGGCCCAGTTCTTGATTTTGATTATCCAAAACAAGGTTGTTGGTATTCCGGTCTCAATTCTTGATTTTCTTGATGCAAAACTTATTTGCGGTATTCGAGACTCAGTTTTTGATTTTGTTGATCCAAAACAAGGTTGTTGGTATTCCGGTCTCAATTCTTGATTTTCTTGATGCAAAACTTATTTGCGGTATTCGAGACTCAGTTCTTGATTTTGTTGATCCAAAACAAGTTTGTTGGTATTCCGGTCTCAATTCTTGATTTTCTTGATGCAAAACTAGTTTGCGGTATTCGGGACTCAGTTCTTGATTTTGTTTATCCAAAACAAGTTTGTTGGTATTCCGGTCTCAATTCTTGATTTTCTTGATGCAAAACTTGTTTGCGGTATTCGGGACTCAGTTCTTGATTTTCTTGATCCAAAACCAATTTTTTGGTATTCCGGTCTAAATTCTCGATTTTCTTAATGCAAAATTTGTTTCCGGTATTCTGAGCTCAGTTCTTGATTTTCTTGATCCAAAACTAGTTTGTTGGTCTTCCGGACTCAATTCTTGATTTTCTTTATGTAAAACTTGTTTTGGTTACTCGGGACTCAGTTCTTTATTTTCTTGATCCAAAACAAATTTTTTGGTATTCCGGTCTAAATTCTCGATTTTCATAATGCAAAACTTGTTTCCGGTATTCTGAGCTCAGTTCTTGATTTTCTTGATCCAACACAAGTTTGTTGGTCATCCGGACTCAATTCTTCATTTTCTTGATGCAAAACTTATTTGGGGTATTCGGAACTCAGTCCTTGATTTTCTTGATACAAAACCAGTTTGTTGGTATTCGGTCTCAATTCTCGATTTTCTTAATGCAAAACTTGTTTCCGGTATTCTGGGCCTAGTTCTTGATTTTGTTGATCCAAAACAAGTTTGTTGGTATTCCGGTCTCAATTCTTGATTTTCTTGATGCAAAACTTATTTGCGGTATTCGGGACTCAGTTCTTGATTTTGTTGATCCAAAACAAGTTTGTTGGTATTCCGGTCTCAATTCTTGATTTTCTTGATGCAAAACTTGTTTGCGGTATTCGGGACTTAGTTCTTGATTTTGTTGATCCAAAACAAGTTTGTTGGTATTCCGGTCTCAATTCTTGATTTTCTTGATGCAAAACTTATTTGCGGTAGTCGGAACTCAGTTATTGATTTTGTTGATCCAAAACAAGTTTGTTGGTATTCCGGTCTAAATTCTCGATTTTCTTAATGCAAAACTTGTTTCCGGTATTCTGAGCTCAGTTCTTGATTTTCATGATCCAAAACAAGTTTGTTGGTCTTCCGGACTCAATTCTTGATTTTCTTGATGCAAAACTTGTTTGGGTTACTCGGGACTCAGTTCTTTATTTTCTTGATCCAAAACAAGTTTGTTGGTCTTCCGGACTCAATTCTTGATTTTCTTGATGCAAAACTTGTTTGGGTTACTCGGGACTCATTTCTTGATTTTCTTGATCCAAAACCAATTTTTTGGTCTTCCGGTCTAAATTCTCGATTTTGTTAATGCAAAACTTGTTTCCGGTATTCTGAGCTCAGTTCTTGATTTTCTTGATCCAAAACTAGTTTGTTGGTCTTCCGGACACAATTCTTGGTTTTCTTGATGTAAAACTTGTTTGGGTTACTCGGGACTCAGTTATTTATTTTTTTGATCCAAAACAAATTTTTTGGTATTCCGGTCTAAATTCTCGATTTTTCTTAATGCAAAACTTGTTTCCGGTATTCTGAGCTCAGTTCTTGATTTTCTTGATCCAACACAAGTTTGTTGGTCTTCCGGACTCAATTCTTCATTTTGTTGATCCAAAACTTATTTGGGGTATTCGGGACTCAGTCCTTGATTTTCTTGATACAAAACCAGTTTGTTGGTATTCGGTCTCAATTCTCGATTTTCTTAATGCAAAACTTGTTTCCGGTATTCTGGGCCTAGTTCTTGATTTTGTTGATCCAAAACAAGTTTGTTGGTATTCCGGTCTCAATTCTTGATTTTCTTGATGCAAAACATATTTGCGGTATTCGGGACTCAGTTCTTGATTTTGTTGATCCAAAACAAGTTTGTTGGTATTCCCGTCTAAATTCTCGATTTTCTTGATGCAAAACTTGTTTCTGGTATTCTGAGCTTAGTTCTTGATTTTTCTCGATCCAAAACAAGTTTGTTGGTCTTCCGGACTCAATTCTTGATTTTCTTGATGCAAAACTTGTTTGGGTTACTCGGGACTCAGTTCTTGATTTTCTTGATCCAAAACCTGTTTGATGCTCTTCCGGACTCAATTCTTGGTTTCTTGATGCAACACTTTTTTTGGGTATTCGGAACTCAGTCTTATTTCCGTGATCCAAAACCAGTTTATTGATAATCCGGTCTAAATTCTCGATTTTCTTAATGAAAAACTTGTTTCCGGTATTCTGGGCCCTGTTCTTGATTTTTTCTTAATCGTAAACAAGTTTTTTGATATTCCGTAGTCAATTCTTGATTTTCTTGATGCTAAACATGTTTGCTGTATTCCAGACTCAATTCTTGATTTTCCTGACGTAAAAGTTGTTTGGGGTATTCGGAACTCAGTCGTTGATTTTGTTGATCCAAAACCAGTTTGTTGGTATTCGGTCTCAATTCTCGATTTTCTTAATGCAAAATTTTATAACGTTAATCTGGGCCCAGTTCTTGATTTTGTTGATCCAAAACAAGTTTGTTGGTATTCCGGTCTCAATTCTTGATTTTCTTGATGCAAAACTTATTTGCGGTATTCGGGACTCAGTTCTTGATTTTGTTGATCCAAAACAGGTTTGTTGGTATTCCGGTCTCAATTCTTGATTTTCTTGATGCAAAACTTGTTTGCAGTATTCGGGAATTAGTTCTTGATTTTCTTGATCCAAAACAAGTATGTTGGTCTTCCGGACTCAATTCTTGATTTTCTTGATGCAAAACTTGTTTGGGTTACTCGGGACTCAGTTCTTGATTTTCTTGATCCAAAACAAATTTTTTGGTATTCCGGTCTAAATTCTCGATTTTCTTAATGCAAAACTTGTTTCCGGTATTCTGAGCTCAGTTCTTGATTTTCTTGATCCAAAACTAGTCTGTTGGTATTCCGGACTCAATTCTTGATTTTCTTTATGTAAAACTTGATTTTGGTTACTCGGGACTCAGTTCTTTATTTTCTTGATCCAAAACAAATTTTTTGGTATTCCGGTCTAAATTCTCGATTTTCATAATGCAAAACTTGTTTCCGGTATTCTGAGCTCAGTTCTTGATTTTCTTGATCCAACACAAGTTTGTTGGTCTTCCGGACTCAATTCTTCATTTTCTTGATGCAAAACTTATTTGGGGTATTCGGAACTCAGTCCTTGATTTTCTTGATACAAAACCAGTTTGTTGGTATTCGGTCTCAATTCTCGATTTTCTTAATGCAAAACTTGTTTCCGGTATTCTGGGCCTAGTTCTTGATTTTGTTGATCCAAAACAAGTTTGTTGGTATTCCGGTCTCAATTCTTGATTTTCTTGATGCAAAACTTATTTGCGGTATTCGGGACTCAGTTCTTGATTTTGTTGATCCAAAACAAGTTTGTTGGTATTCCGGTCTCAATTCTTGATTTTCATGATGCAAAACTTGTTTGCGGTATTCGGGACTCAGTTCTTGATTTTCTTGATCCAAAACCAATTTTTTGGTATTCCGGTCTAAATTCTCGATTTTCTTAATGCAAAATTTGTTTCCGGTATTCTGAGCTCAGTTCTTGATTTTCTTGATCCAAAACTAGTTTGTTGGTCTTCCGGACTCAATTCTTGATTTTCTTGATGCAAAACTTGTTTGGGTTACTCAGGACTCAGTTCTTGATTTTTATGATCCAAAACCAGTTTGTTGGTATTCCGGTCTAAATTCTCGATTTTCTTGATGCAAAACTTGTTTCCGGTATTCTGAGCTCAGTTCTTGATTTTCTTGATCCAAAACTAGTCTGTTGGTATTCCGGACTCAATTCTTGATTTTCTTTATGTAAAACTTGATTTTGGTTACTCGGGACTCAGTTCTTTATTTTCTTGATCCAAAACAAATTTTTTGGTATTCCGGTCTAAATTCTCGATTTTCATAATGCAAAACTTGTTTCCGGTATTCTGAGCTCAGTTCTTGATTTTCTTGATCCAACACAAGTTTGTTGGTCTTCCGGACTCAATTCTTCATTTTCTTGATGCAAAACTTATTTGGGGTATTCGGAACTCAGTCCTTGATTTTCTTGATACAAAACCAGTTTGTTGGTATTCGGTCTCAATTCTCGATTTTCTTAATGCAAAACTTGTTTCCGGTATTCTGGGCCCAGTTCTTGATTTTGTTGATCCAAAACAAGTTTTTTGGTATTCCAGTCTCAATTCTTGATTTTCTTGATGCAAAACTTATTTGCGGTATTCGGGACTCAGTTCTTGATTTTGTTGATCCAAAACAAGTTTGTTGGTATTCCGGTCTCAATTCTTGATTTTCTTGATGCAAAACTTGTTTGCGGTATTCGGGACTCAGTTTTGATTTTCTTGATCCAAAACAAGTTTGTCGGTATTCCGGACTCAATTCTTGATTTTGTTGATGCAAAACTTGTTAGCGGTATTCGGGAATTAGTTCTTGATTTTCTTGATCCATAATAAGTTTGTTGGTCTTCCGGACTGAATTCTTGATTTTTTTGATGCAAAACTTTTTTGGGGTATTCGAGACTCAGTTCTTGATTTTCTTGATCCAAAACAAGTTTGTTGGTAATCCGGTCTCAATTCTTGATTTTCTTGATGCAAAACTTGTTTGCGGTATTCTGAGATTAGTTCTTGATTTTCTTGATCCAAAACATGTTTGATGGTCTTCTGGACTTAATTCTTGGTTTTCTTAATGCAAAACTTGTTTCCGGTATTCTGAGCTCAGTTCTTGATTTTCTTGATCCAAAATAAGTTTGTTGGTATTCCGGTCTCCACTCTTTATTTTGTTGATGCAAAACTTGTTTGCGGTATTCGGGACTCAGTTCTTGATTTTTTCTTGATCCAAAACAAGTTTGTTGTTCTTCCGGACTCAATTCTTGATTTTCTTGATGCAAAACTTGTTTGGGGTATTCGGAACTCAGTCCTTAATTTTCTTGATCCAAAACCAGTTTGTTGGTATTCCGGTCAAAATTCTCGATTTTCTTGATGCAAAACTTATTTCCTGTATTCTAAGCTAAGTTCTTGATTTTCTTGATCCAAAACAACTTTGTTGGTCTTCCGGACTCAATTCTTGATTTTCTTGATGCAAAAATTGTTTGGGTTACTCGGGACTCAGTTCTTGATTTTCATGATCCAAAACCAGTTTGTTGGTATTCCGGTCTAAATTCTCGATTTTTTTGATGTAAAACTTGTTTCCGGTATTCTGAGCTCAGTTCTTGATTTTTTTGCTCCAAAACAAGTTTGTTGGTCTTCCGGACTCAATTCTTGATTTTCTTGATGCAAAACTTGTTTGGGTTACTCGGGACTCAGTTCTTGATTTTCTTGATCCAAAACCAATATTTTGGTATTCCGGTCTAAATTCTCGATTTTCTTAATGCAAAACTTGTTTCCGGTATTCTGAGATAAGTTCTTGATTTTCTTGATCCAAAACAAGTTTGTTGGTCTTCCGGACTCAATTCTTCATTTTCTTGATGCAAAACTTATTTGGGGTATTCGGGACTCAGTCCTTAATTTTTTCTTGATCCAAAACCAGTTTGTTGGTATTCGGTCCCAATTCTCGATTTTCATACTGCAAAACATGTTTCCGGTATTCTGAGCTAAGTTCTTGATTTTCATTATCCAAAACAAGTTTGTTGGTATTCCGGTCTCAATTCTTGATTTTCTTCAGGCAAAACTTATTTGCGGTATTCGGGACTCAGTTCTTGATTTTGTTGATCCAAAACAAGTTTGTTGGTATTCCGATCTCAATTCTCGATTTTCTTAATGCAAAACTTGTTTGCGGTATTCGGGACTCACTTGTTGATTTTGTTGATCCAAAACAAGTTTGTTGGTATTCCGGTCTCAATTCTCGATTTTCTTGATGCAAAACTTATTTGCGGTATTCGGGACTCAGTTCTTGATTTTGTTGATCCAAAACAAGTTTGTTGGTATTCCGGTCTAAAATCTCGATTTTCTTAATGCAAAACTTGTTTCCGGTATTATGAGCTAAGTTCTTGATTTTCTTGATCCAAAACAAGTTTGTTGGTATTCCGGACTCAATTCTTGATTTTGTTGATGAAAAACTTGTTAGCGGTATTCGGGAATTAGTTCTTGATTTTCTTGATCCAAAATAAGTTTGTTGGTCTTACGGACTGAATTCTTGATTTTTTTGATGCAAAACATTTTTGGGGTATTCGAGACTCAGTTCTTGATTTTCTTGATCCAAAACAAGTTTGTTGGTAATCCGGTCTCAATTCTTGATTTTCTTGATGCAAAACTTGTTTGCGGTATTCTGAGATCAGTTCTTGATTTTCTTGATCCAAAACATGTTTGATGGTCTTCCGAACTCAATTCTTGGTTTTCTTGATGCAACACTTGTTTTGGGTATTTGGAACTCAGTCCTTTATTTCCGTGATCCAAAACCAGTTTATTGGTAATCCGGTCTAAATTCTCGATTTTCTTAATGCAAAACTTGTTTCCGGGATTCTGGGCCCAGTTCTTGATTTTTTCTTAATGGAAAACAAGTTTTTTGGTATTCCGTAGTCAATTCTTGATTTTCTTGATGCTCAACATGTTTGCTGTATTCCGGACTCAATTCTTGATTTTCCTTATGTAAAAGTTGTTTGGGGTATTCGGAACTCAGTTCTTGATTTTCTTGATTCAAAACCAATTTGTTGGTATTCCGGTATAAATTCTCGATTTTCTTGATGGTAAACTTGTTTGCGGTATTCGGAATTCAGTACTTGATTTTCTTGATCCAACACAAGTTTGTTGGTATTCCGGTATCAATTCTCGATTTTCTTGATGCAAAACTTCTTTCCTGTATTCTGAGCTAAGTTCTTGATTTTTCTTTATCCAAAACAAGTTTGTTGGTCTGCCGGACTCAATTCTTGATTTTTTTTCTTGATGCAAAACTTGTTTGGGGTATTCGGAACTCAGTCCTTAATTTTCTTAATCCAAAACCAGTTTGTAGGTTTTCCGGTCTAAATTCTCGATTTTCTTAATGCAAAACTTGTTTTCGGTATTCTGAGCTCAGTTCTTGATTTTTTTGATCCAAAACAAGTTTGTTGGTCTTCCGGACTCAATTCTTGATTTTGCTGATGCAAAACTTGTTTGGGTTATTCGGGACTCAGTTCTTGATTTTCATTATCCAAAACCAGTTTGTTGGTATTCCGGTCTAAATTCTCGATTTTTTTGATGCAAAACTTGTTTCCGGTATTCTGAGCTCAGTTCTAGATTTTCTTGATCCAAAACAAGTTTGTTGGTCTTCCGGACTCAATTCTTGATTTTCTTGATGCAAAACTTGTTTGGGTTACTCGGGACTCAGTTCTTGATTTTCTTGATCCAAAACCAATTTTTTGGTATTCCGGTCTAAATTCTCGATTTTCTTAATGCAAAACTTGTTTCCGGTATTCTGAGCTAAGTTCTTGATTTTCTTGATCCAAAACAAGTTTGTTGGTCTTCCGGACTCAATTCTTCATTTTCTTGATGCAAAACTTATTTGGGGTATTCGGGACTCAGTCCTTGATTTTCTTGATTCAAAAACAGTTTGTTGGTATTCGGTCTCAATTCTCGATTTTCTTAATGCAAAACTTGTTTCCGGTATTCGGAATTCAGTACTTGATTTTCTTGATCCAAAACAAGTTTGTTGGTATTCCGGTATCAATACTCGATTTTCTTGATGCAAAACTTCTTTCCTGTATTCTGAGCTAAGTTCTTGATTTTCTTGATCCAAAACAAGTTTGTTGGTCTGCCGGACTCAATTCTTGATTTTTTTTTTGATGCAAAACTTGTTTGGCGTATTCGAAACTCAGTCCTTAATTTTCTTAATCCAAAACCAGTTTGTAGGTTTTCCGGTCTAAATTCTCGATTTTCTTAATGCAAAACTTGTTTTCGGTATTCTAAGCTAAGTTCTTGATTTTCTTGATCCAAAACAAGTTTGTTGGTCTTCCGGACTCAATTCTTGATTTTGTTGATGCAAAACTTGTTTGGGTTACTCGGGACTCAGTTCTTGATTTTTATGATCCAAAACCAGTTTGTTAGTATTCCGGTCTCAATTCTCGATTTTTTTGATGCAAAACTTGTTTCCGGTATTCTGAGCTCTGTTCTTGATTTTCTTGATCCAAAACAAGTTTGTTGGTCTTCCGGACTCAATTCTTGATTTTCTTGATGCAAAACTTGTTTGGGTTACTCGGGACTCAGTTCTTGATTTTCTTGATCCAAAACCAATTTTTTGGTATTCCGGTCTAAATTCTCGATTTTCTTAATGCAAAACTTGTTTCCGGTATTCTGAGCTGAGTTCTTGATTTTCTTGATCCAAAACAAGTTTGTTGGTCCTCCGGACTCAATTGTTCATTTTCTTGATGCAAAACTTATTTGGGGTATTCGGGACTCAGTCCTTGATTTTCTTGATTCAAAACCAGTTTTGTTGGTATTCGGTCTCAATTCTCGATTTTCTTAATGCAAAACTTGTTTCCGGTATTCTGGGCCCAGTTCTTGATTTTGTTGATCCAAAACAAGTTTGTTGGTATTCCGGACTCAATTCTTGATTTTGTTGATGCAAAACTTGTTTGGGTTACTCGGGACTCAGTTCTTGATTTTCATGATCCAAAACCAGTTTGTTAGTATTCCGGTCTCAATTCTCGATTTTTTTGATGCAAAACTTGTTTCCGGTATTCTGAGCTCTGTTCTTGATTTTCTTGATCCAAAACAAGTTTGTTGGTCTTCCGGACTCAATTCTTGATTTTCTTGATGCAAAACTTGTTTGGGTTACTCGGAATTCAGTACTTGATTTTCTTGATCCAAAACAAGTTTGTTGGTATTCCGGTATCAATACTCGATTTTCTTGATGCAAAACTTCTTTCCGGTATTCTGAGCTAAGTTCTTGATTTTCTTGATCCAAAACAAGTTTGTTGGTCTTCCGGACTCAATTCTTCATTTTCTTGATGCAAAACTTATTTGGGGTATTCGGGACTCAGTCCATGATTTTCTTGATCCAAAACCAGTTTGTTGGTATTCGGTCTCAATTCTCGATTTTTTAATGCAAAACTTGTTTCCGGTATTCTGAGCTCAGTTCTTGATTTTCTTGCTCCAAAACAAGTTTGTTGGTCTTCCGGACTAAATTCTTGATTTTCTTGATGCAAAACTTGTTTGGGTTACTCGGGACTCAGTTCTTGATTTTCTTGATCCAAAACAAGTTTGTTGGTCTTCCGGACTCAATTCTTCATTTTCTTGATGCAAAACTTATTTGGGGTATTCGGGACTCAGTCCTTGATTTTCTTGATCCAAAACCAGTTTGTTGGTATTCGGTCTCAATTCCCGATTTTCTTAATGCAAAACTTGTTTCCGGTATTCTGGGCCCAGTTCTTGATTTTGTTGATTCAAAACAAGTTTGTTGGTATTCCGGTCTCAATTCTAGATTTTCTTAATGCAAAACTTATTTGCGGTATTCGGGACTCAGTTCTTGATTTTGTTGATCCAAAACAAGTTTGTTGGTATTCCGGTCTCAATTCTCGATTTTCTTAATGCAAAACTTGTTTGCGGTATTCGGGACTCAGTTCTTGATTTTGTTCATCAAAAACAAGTTTGTTGGTATTCCGGTCTCAATTCTTGATTTTCTTGATGCAAAACTTATTTGCGGTATTCGGGACTCAGTTCTTGATTTTGTTGATCCAAAACAAATTTGTTGGAATTCCGGTCTCAATTCTTGATTTTCTTGACGCAAAACATGTTTGGGGTATTCGGAACTCAGTCCTTAATTTTCTTGATCCAAAACCAGTTTGTTGGTATTCCGGTCAAAATTCTCGATTTTCATGATGCGAAACTTCTTTCCTGTATTCTGAGCTATGTTCTTGATTTCCTTGATCCAAAACAAGTTTGTTGGTCTGCCGGACTCAATTCTTGATTTTTTTTCTTGATGCAAAACTTGTTTGGGGTATTCGGAACTCAGTCCTTAATTTTCTTAATCCAAAACCAGTTTGTAGGTTTTCCGGTCTAAATTCTCGATTTTCTTAATGCAAAACTTGTTTTCGGTATTCTGAGCTCAGTTCTTGATTTTTTTGATCCAAAACAAGTTTGTTGGTCTTCCGGACTCAATTCTTGATTTTGCTGATGCAAAACTTGTTTGGGTTATTCGGGACTCAGTTCTTGATTTTCATTATCCAAAACCAGTTTGTTGGTATTCCGGTCTAAATTCTCGATTTTTTTGATGCAAAACTTGTTTCCGGTATTCTGAGCTCAGTTCTTGATTTTCTTGATCCAAAACAAGTTTGTTGGTCTTCCGGACTCAATTCTTGATTTTCTTGATGCAAAACTTGTTTGGGTTACTCGGGACTCAGTTCTTGATTTTCTTGATCCAAAACCAATTTTTTGGTATTCCGGTCTAAATTCTCGATTTTCTTAATGCAAAACTTGTTTCCGGTATTCTGAGCTGAGTTCTTGATTTTCTTGATCCAAAACAAGTTTGTTGGTCCTCCGGACTCAATTGTTCATTTTCTTGATGCAAAACTTATTTGGGGTATTCGGGACTCAGTCCTTGATTTTCTTGATTCAAAACCAGTTTTGTTGGTATTCGGTCTCAATTCTCGATTTTCTTAATGCAAAACTTGTTTCCGGTATTCTGAATTCAGTACTTGATTTTCTTGATCCAAAACAAGTTTGTTGGTATTCCGGTATCAATACTCGATTTTCTTGATGCAAAACTTCTTTCCTGTATTCTGAGCTAAGTTCTTGATTTTCTTGATCCAAAACAAGTTTGTTGGTCTGCCGGACTCAATTCTTGATTTTTTTTTTGATGCAAAACTTGTTTGGCGTATTCGGAACTCAGTCCTTAATTTTCTTAATCCAAAACCAGTTTGTAGGTTTTCCGGTCTAAATTCTCGATTTTCTTAATGCAAAACTTGTTTTCGGTATTCTAAGCTAAGTTCTTGATTTTCTTGATCCAAAACAAGTTTGTTGGTCTTCCGGACTCAATTCTTGATTTTGTTGATGCAAAACTTGTTTGGGTTACTCGGGACTCAGTTCTTGATTTTCATGATCCAAAACCAGTTTGTTAGTATTCCGGTCTCAATTCTCGATTTTTTTGACGCAAAACTTGTTTCCGGTATTCTGAGCTCTGTTCTTGATTTTCTTAATCCAAAACAAGTTTGTTGGTCTTCCGGACTCAATTCTTGATTTTCTTGATGCAAAACTTGTTTGGGTTACTCGGGACTCAGTTCTTGATTTTCTTGATCCAAAACCAATTTTTTGGTATTCCGGTCTAAATTCTCGATTTTCTTAATGCAAAACTTGTTTCCGGTATTCTGAGCTGAGTTCTTGATTTTCTTGATCCAAAACAAGTTTGTTGGTCCTCCGGACTCAATTGTTCATTTTCTTGATGCAAAACTTATTTGGGGTATTCGGGACTCAGTCCTTGATTTTCTTGATTCAAAACCAGTTTTGTTGGTATTCGGTCTCAATTCTCGATTTTCTTAATGCAAAACTTGTTTCCGGTATTCTGGGCCCAGTTCTTGATTTTGTTGATCCAAAACAAGTTTGTTGGTATTCCGGACTCAATTCTTGATTTTGTTGATGCAAAAGTTGTTTGGGTTACTCGGGACTCAGTTCTTGATTTTCATGATCCAAAACCAGTTTGTTAGTATTCCGGTCTCAATTCTCGATTTTTTTGATGCAAAACTTGTTTCCGGTATTCTGAGCTCTGTTCTTGATTTTCTTGATCCAAAACAAGTTTGTTGGTCTTCCGGACTCAATTCTTGATTTTCTTGATGCAAAACTTGTTTGGGTTACTCGGGACTCAGTTCTTGATTTTCTTGATCCAAAACCAATTTTTTGGTATTCCGGTCTAAATTCTCGATTTTCTTAATGCAAAACTTATTTCCGGTATTCTGAGCTAAGTTCTTGATTTTCTTGATCCAAAACAAGTTTGTTGGTCTTCCGGACTCAATTCTTCATTTTCTTGATGCAAAACTTATTTGGGGTATTCGGGACTCAGTCCATGATTTTCTTGATCCAAAACCAGTTTGTTGGTATTCGGTCTCAATTCTCGATTTTTTAATGCAAAACTTGTTTCCGGTATTCTGAGCTCAGTTCTTGATTTTCTTGCTCCAAAACAAGTTTGTTGGTCTTCCGGACTAAATTCTTGATTTTCTTGATGCAAAACTTGTTTGGGTTACTCGGGACTCAGTTCTTGATTTTCTTTATCCAAAACCAATTTTTTGGTATTCCGGTCTAAATTCTCCATTTTCTTAATGCAAAACTTGTTTCCGGTATTCTGAGCTAAGTTCTTGATTTTCTTGATCCAAAACAAGTTTGTTGGTCTTCCGGACTCAATTCTTCATTTTCTTGATGCAAAACTTATTTGGGGTATTCGGGACTCAGTCCTTGATTTTCTTGATCCAAAACCAGTTTGTTGGTATTCGGTCTCAATTCCCGATTTTCTTAATGCAAAACTTGTTTCCGGTATTCTGGGCCCAGTTCTTGATTTTGTTGATTCAAAACAAGTTTGTTGGTATTCCGGTCTCAATTCTAGATTTTCTTAATGCAAAACTTATTTGCGGTATTCGGGACTCAGTTCTTGATTTTGTTGATCCAAAACAAGTTTGTTGGTATTCCGGTCTCAATTCTCGATTTTCTTAATGCAAAACTTGTTTGCGGTATTCGGGACTCAGTTCTTGATTTTGTTGATCCAAAACAAGTTTGTTGGTATTCCGGTCTCAATTCTTGATTTTCTTGATGCAAAACTTATTTGCGGTATTCGGGACTCAGTTCTTGATTTTGTTGATCCAAAACAAGTTTGTTGGAATTCCGGTCTCAATTCTTGATTTTCTTGACGCAAAACTTGTTTCCGGTATTCTGGGCCCAGTTCTTGATTTTCTTGATCCAAAACAAGTTTGTTGGTCTGCCGGACTCAATTCTTGATTTTCTTGATGCTAAACATGTTTGCTGTATTCCGGACTCAATTCATGATTTTCCTGATGTAAAAGTTGTTTGGGGTATTCGAAACTCAGTTCTTGATTTTCTTGATCCAAAACCAGTTTGTTGGTATTCCGGTCTAAATTCTCGATTTTCTTGATTCCAAACTTGTTTCCAGTATTCTGGGCTGAGTTCTTGATCTTTTCTTAATCAAAAACAAGTTTTTTGGTATTCCGTAGTCAATTCTTGATTTTCTTAATGCAAAACTTGTTTGATATATTCCGGACTCAATTTTTCATTTTCTTAATGCAAAAATTATTTGCGTTATTCGGCACTCAGTTCTTTATTTTCTTGATCCAAAACAAATTTGTTGGTATTCCTGTCTGAATTTTTGATTTTCTTGATGCTAAACTTGTTTGGCTTACTCGGGACTCAGTTCTTGATTTTCATGATTCAAAAACCAGTTTGTTGGTATTCCGGTCTAAATTCTCGATTTCCTTGATGCAAAACTTGTTTCCGGTATTCTGAGCTCAGTTCTTGATTTTCTTGATCCAAAACAAGGTTGTTTGTCTTCCGGACTCAATTCTTGATTTTCTTGATGCAAAAGTTGTTTGGGTTACTCGGGACTCAGTTCTTCATTTTCTTGATCCAAAACCAATTTTTTGGTATTCCGGTCTAAATTCTCGATTTTCTTAATGCAAAACTTGTTTCCGGTATTCTGAGCTCAGTTCTTGATTTTCTTGATCCAAAACAAGTTTGTTGGTCTTCCGGACTCAATTCTTGATTTTCTTGATGCAAAACATGTTTGGGGTATTCGGAACTCAGTCCTTGATTTTCTTAATCCAAAACCAGTTTGTTGGTATTCCGGTCTAAATTCTCGATTTTCTTAATGCAAAACTTGTTTCCGGTATTCTGAGCTCAGTTCTTGATTTTCTTGATCCAAAACAAGTTTGTTGGTCTACCGGACTCAATTCTTGATTTTTTTCTTGATGCAAAAACTTGTTTGGGTTATTCCGAACTCAGTCCTTAATTTTCTTAATTCAAAATCAGTTTGTAGGTTTTCCGGACTCAATTCTTGATTTTCTTGATGCAAAACTTATTTGCGGTATTCGGAACTCAGTTCTTGATTTTGTTGATCCAAAACAAGTTTGTTGGTATTCCGGTCTCAATTCTTGATTTTCTTGATGCAAAATTGTTTGCGGTATTCGGGACTCAGTTCTTCATTTTCTTGATCCAAAACAAGTTTGTTGGTATTCCGGACTCAATTTTTGATTTTGTTGATGCAAAACTTGTTAGCGGTATTCGGGACTCAGTCCTTGATTTTTTTGATCCAAAACCAGTTTGTTGGTATTCAGTCTCAATTCTTGATTTTCTTGATTTAAAACTTGTTTGGTGTATTCCAGACTCAGTTCTTGATTTCCTTGATTCAAAACAAGTTTGTTGGTATTCCGGTCTCAATTCTTGATTTTCTTGTTGTAAAACATGTTTGCGGTATTCGGGACTCAGTTCTTGATTTTGTTGCTCCAAAACAAGTTTGTTGGTCTTCCGGACTCAATTCTTGATTTTCTTGATGCAAAACTTGTTTGGGTTACTCGGGACTCAGTTCTTGATTTTCTTGATCCAAAACCCATTTTTTGGAATTCCGGTCTAAATTATCGATTTTCTTAATGCAAAACTTATTTCCGGTATTCTGAGCTAAGTTCTTGATTTTCTTGATCCAAAACAAGTTTGTTGGTCTTCCGGACTCAATTCTTCATTTTCTTGATGCAAAACTTATTTGGGGTATTCGGGACTCAGTCCTTGATTTTCTTGATCCAAAACCAGTTTGTTGGTATTCGGTCTCAATTCTCGATTTTCTTAATGCACAACTTGTTTCCGGTATTCTGAGCTCAGTTCTTGATTTTCTTGCTCCAAAACAAGTTTGTTGGTCTTTCGGACTCAATTCTTGATTTTCTTGATGCAAAACTTGTTTGGGTTACTCGGGACTCAGTTCTTGATTTTCTTGATCCAAAACCAATTTTTTGGTATTCCGGTCTAAATTCTCGATTTTCTTAATGCAAAACTTGTTTCCGGTATTCTGAGCTAAGTTCTTGATTTTCTTGATCCAAAACATGTTTGTTGGTCTTCCGGACTCAATTCTTCATTTTCTTGATGCAAAACTTATTTGGGGTATTCGGGACTCAGTTCTTGCTTTTCTTGATCCAAAACCAGTTTGTTGGTATTCGGTCTCAATTCTCGATTTTCTTAATGCAAAACTTGTTTCCGGTATTCTGGGCCAAGTTCTTGATTTTGTTGATCCAAAACAAGTTTGTTGGTATTCCGGTCTCAATTCTTGATTTTCTTGATGCAAAACTTATTTGCGGTATTCGGGACTCAGTTCTTGATTTTGTTGATCCAAAACAAGTTTGTTGGTATTCCGGTCTTAGTTCTCGATTTTCTTAATGCAAAATTTGTTTGTGGTATTCGGGACTCAGTTCTTGATTTTGTTGATCCAAAACAAGTTTGTTGGTATTCCGGTCTCACTTCTTGATTTTCTTGATGCAAAACTTATTTGCGGTATTCGGGACTCAGTTCTTGATTTTGTTGATCCAAAACAAGTTTGTTGGAATTCCGGTCTCAATTCTTGATTTTCTTGACGCAAAACTTGTTTGCTGTATTCGGGACTCAATTCTTGATTTTCTTGATCCAAAACAAGTTTGTTGGTATTCCGGACTCAATTCTTGATTTTGTTAATGCAAAACTTGTTAGCGGTATTCGGGAATTAGTTCTTGATTTTCTTGATCCAAAATAAGTTTGTTGGTCTTCCGGACTGAATTCTTGATTTTTTTGATGCAAAACTTTTTTGGGGTATTCGAAACTCAGTTCTTGATTTTCTTGATCCAAAACAAGTTTGTTGGTAATCCGGTCTCAATTCTTGATTTTCTTGATGCAAAACTTGTTTGCGGTATTCTGAGATCAGTTCTTGATTTTCTTGATCCAAAACATGTTTGATGGTCTTCCGGACTCAATTCTTGGTTTTATTGATGCAACACTTGTTTTGGGTATTCGGAACTCAGTCCTTTATTTCCGTGATCGAAAACCAGTTTATTGGTAATCCGGTCTAAATTATCGATTTTCTTAATGCAAAACTTGTTTCCGGTATTCTGGGCCCAGTTCTTGATTTTTTCTTAATCGAAAACAAGTTTTTTGGTATTCCGTAGTCAATTCTTGATTTTCTTGATGCTAAACATGTTTGCTGTACTCCGGACTCAATTCATGATTTTCCTGATGTAAAAGTTGTTTGGGGTATTCGAAACTCAGTTCTTGATTTTCTTGATCCAAAACCAGTTTGTTGGTATTCCGGTCTAAATTCTCGATTTTCTTGATTCCAAACTTGTTTCCAGTATTCTGGGCTGAGTTCTTGATCTTTTCTTAATCATAAACAAGTTTTTTGGTATTCCGTAGTCAATTCTTGATTTTCTTGATGCAAAACTTGTTTGATATATTCCGGACTCAATTCTTCATTTTCTTAATGCAAAAATTATTTGCGGTATTCAGGACTCAGTTCTTTATTTTCTTGATCCAAAACAAATTTGTTGGTATTCCTGTCTGAATTCTTGATTTTCTTGATGCTAAACTTGTTTGGGTTACTCGGGACTCAGTTCTTGATTTTCATGATTCAAAAACCAGTTTGTTGGTATTCCGGTCTAAATTCTCGATTTCCTTGATGCAAAACTTGTTTCCGGTATTCTGAGCTCAGTTCTTGATTTTCATGATCCAAAACAAGTTTGTTGGTCTTCCGGACTCAATTCTTGATTTTCTTGATGCAAAACTTGTTTGGGTTACTCGGGACTCAGTTCTTCATTTTCTTTATCCAAAACCAATTTTTTGGTATTCCGGTCTAAATTCTCGATTTTCTTAATGCAAAACTTGTTTCCGGTATTCTGAGCTCAGTTCTTGATTTTCTTGATCCAAAACAAGTTTGTTGGTCTTCCGGACTCAATTCTTGATTTTCTTGATGCAAAACTTGTTTGGGGTATTCGGAACTCAGTCCTTGATTTTCTTAATCCAAAACCAGTTTGTTGGTATTCCGGTCTAAATTCTCGATTTTCTTAATGCAAAACTTGTTTCCGGTATTCTGAGCTCAGTTCTTGATTTTCTTGATCCAAAACAAGTTTGTTGGTCTGCCGGACTCAATTCTTGATTTTTTTCTTGATGCAAAACTTGTTTGGTTTATTCGGAACTCAGTTCTTGATTTTGTTGATCCAAAACAAGTTTGTTGGTATTCCGGTCTCAATTCTTGATTTTCTTGATGCAAAATTGTTTGCGGTATTCGGGACTCAGGTCTTGATTTTCTTGATCCAAAACAAGTTTGTTGGTATTCCGGACTCAATTCTTGATTTTGTTGATGCAAAACTTGTTAGCGGTATTCGGGACTCAGTCCTTGATTTTCTTGATCCAAAACCAGTTTGTTGGTATTCGGTCTCAATTCTTGATTTTCTTGATTTAAAACTTGTTTGGGGTATTCGAGACTCAGTTCTTGATTTCCTTGATTCAAAACAAGTTTGTTGGTATTCCGGTCTCAATTCTTGATTTTCTTGTTGCAAAACATGTTTGCGGTATTCGGGACTCAGTTCTTGATTTTGTTGATCCAAAACAAGTTTGTTGGTATTCCGGTCTCAATTCTTGATTTTGTTGATGCAAAACTTGTTAGCGGTATTCAGGAATTAGTTCTTGACTTTCATGATCCAAAATAAGTTTGTTGGTCTTCCGGACTGAATTCTTGATTTTTTTGATGCAAAACTTTTTTTGGGGTATTTGAGATTCAGTTCTTGATTTTCTTGATCCAAAACAAGTTTGTTGGTCTTCCGGACTCAATTCTTGGTTTTCATGATGCAACACTCGTTTTGGGTATTCGGAACTCAGTCCTTAATTTCGTTGATCCAAAACCAGTTTATTGGTAATACGGTCTAAATTCTCCATTTTCTTAATGCAAAATTTGTTTCCGGTATTCTGGGCCCAGTTCTTGATTTTTTCTTAATCGAAAACAAGTTTTTTGGTATTCCGTAGTCAATTCTTGATTTTCTTCATGCTAAACATGTTTGCTGTATTCCGGACACAATTCATGATTTTCCTGATGTAAAAGTTGTTTGGGGTATTCGGAACTCAGTTCTTGATTTTCTTGATCCAAAAACAGTTTGTTGGTATTCCGGTCTAAATTCTCGATTTTCTTGATGCAAAACTTGTTTCCAGTATTCTGGGCTCAGTTCTTGATCTTTTCTAAAGTAAAAACAAGTTTTTTGGTATTCCGTAGTCAATTCTTGATTTTCTTGATGCAAAACTTGTTTGATATATTCCGGACTCAATTCTTCATTTTCTTAATGCAAAAATTATTTGCGGTATTCGGGACTCAGTTCATTATTTTCTTGATCCAAAACAAATTTATTGGTATTCCTGTCTGAATTCTTGATTTTCTTAAAACTAAACTTGTTTGCGGTATTCGGAACTCAGTTCTTAATTTTCTTGATCCAAAACAAGTTTGTTGGTCTTCCGGTCTAAATTCTCGATTTTCTTAATGCAAAACTTCTTTCCTGTATTCTGAGCTAAGTTCTTGATTTTCTTGATCCAAAACAAGTTTGTTGGTCTGCCGGACTGAATTCTTGATTTTCTTGATGCAAAACTTGTTTGGGGTATACGGGACTCAGTTCTTGATTTTCTTGATCCAAAACCAGTTTGTAGGTTTTCCGGTCTAAATTCTCGATTTTCTTAATGCAAAACTTGTTTGCGGTATTCTGAGCTCAGTTCTTGATTTTCTTGATCCAAAACAAGTTTGTTGGTCTTCCGGACTCAATTCTTGATTTTTCTTGATGCAAAAGTTGTTTGGCGTATTCGGAACTCAGTCCTTGATTTTCTTAATACAAAACCAGTTTGTAGGTATTCCGGTCTAAATTCTCGATTTTCTTAATGCAAAACATGTTTCCGGTTTTCTGAGCTCAGTTCTTGATTTTCTTGATCCAAAACAAGTTTGTTGGTCTTCCGGACTCAATTCTTGATTTTCTTGATGCAAAACTTGTTTGGGGTATTCGGAACTCAGTCCTTGATTTTCATAATCCAAAACCAGTTTGTTGGTATTCCGGTCTAAATTCTCGATTTTTCTTGATGCAAAACTTGTTTCCGGTATTCTGAGCTCAGTTCTTGATTTTCTTGATCCAAAACAAGTTTGTTGGTCTTCCGGACTCAATTCTCGATTTTCTTCATGCAAAACTTGTTTGGGTTACTCGGGACTCGGTTCTTGATTTTCTTGATCCAAAACCAGTTTTTTGGTGTTCCGGTCTAAATTCTCGATTTTCTAAATGCAAAACTTGTTTCCGGTATTCTGAGCTCAGTTCTTGATTTTTTCTTGATCCAAAACAAGTTTGTTGGTGTTCCGGACTCAATTCTTGATTTTCTTGATGCAAAACTTGTTTGGGGTATTCGGGACTCAGTTCTCGATTTTCTTGATCCAGAACAAGTTTGTTGGTATTCCGGTTCAATTCTTGATTTTGTTGATGCAAAAGTTGTTTGCGGTATGAGGGACACAGTTCTTGATTTTCTTGATCCAAAACAAGTTTGTTGGTCTTCCGGACTCAATTCTTGATTTTCTTGATGCAAAACTTGTTTGAGGTATTCGGAACTCAGTCCTTGATTATCTTAATCCAAAACCAGTTTGTTGGTATTCCGGTCTAAATTCTCGATTTTCTTGATGCAAAACTTGTTTCCGGTATTCTAAACTCAGTTCTTGGTTTTCTTGATCCAAAACAAGTTTGTTGGTGTTCCGGACTCAATTCTTGATTTTCTTGATGCAAAACTTGTTTGGGGTATTCGGGACTCAGTTCTTGATTTTCTTGATCCAAAAACCTGTTTATTGGTATTCCGGTCTAAATTCTCGATTTTCTTCATGCAAAACTTGTTTGGGTTACTCGGGACTCAGTTCACGATTTTCTTGATCCAGAACAAGTTTGTTGGTATTCCGGTTCAGTTCTTGATTTTGTTGATGCAAAAGTTGTTTGCGGTATGAGGGACACAGTTCTTGATTTTCTTGATCCAAAACAAGTTTGTTGGTCTTCCGGACTCAATTCTTGATTTTCTTGATGCAAAACTTGTTTAAGGTATTCGGAACTCAGTCCTTGATTATCTTAATCCAAAACCAGTTTGTTGGTATTCCGGTCTAAATTCTCGATTTTCTAAATGCAAAACTTGTTTCCGGTATTCTGAGCTCAGTTCTTGATTTTTTCTTGATCCAAAACAAGTTTGTTGGTGTTCCGGACTCAATTCTTGATTTTCTTGATGCAAAACTTGTTTGGGGTATTCGGGACTCAGTTCTCGATTTTTTTGATCCAAAACCAGTTTTTTGGTATTCCGGTCTAAATTCTCGATTTTCTTAATGCAAAATTTGTTTCCGGTATTCTGAGCTCAGTTCTTGATTTTTTCTTGATCCAAAACAAGTTTGTTGGTGTTCCGGACTCAATTCTTGATTTTCTTGATGCAAAACTTATTTGCGGTATTCGGAACTCAGTTCTTGATTTTGTTGATCCAAAACAAGTTTGTTGGTATTCTGGTCTCAATTCTTGATTTTCTTGATGCAAAACTTGTTTGCGGTATTCGGGACTCAGTTCTTGATTTTCTTGATCCAAAACAAGTTTGTTGGTATTCCGGACTCAATTCTTTATTTTGTTATTGCAAAACTTGTTAGCGGTATTCGGGAATCAGTTCTTGATTTTCTTGATCCAAAACAAGTTTGTTTGTCTTCCGGACTCAATTCTTGGTTTTCTTGATGCAACACTCGTTTTTGTTATTCGGAACTCAGTCCTTGATTTCCTTGATCCAAAACCAGTTTATTCGTAATCCGGTCTAAATTCTCCATTTTCTTAATGCAAAACTTGTTTCCGGTATTCTGGGCCCAGTTCTTGATTTTTTCTTAATCGAAAACAAGTTTTTTGGTATTCCGTACTCAATTCTTGATTTTCTTGATGCTAAACATGCTTGCTGTATTCCGGACTCAATTCTTGATTTTCCTGATGTAAAAGTTGTTTGGGGTATTCGGAACTCAGTTCGTGATTTTCTTAATCCAAAACCAGTTTGTTGGTATTCCGGTCTAAATTCTTGATTTTTCTTGATGCAAAATTTATTTGCGGTATTCGGGACTCAGTTCTTAATTTTTTTTATCCAAAACAAATTTGTAAGTATTCGGGACTCAAATCTCCATTTTCTGGATGCAAAACTTGTTTGGGGCATTCCGGATTCAATTTTTGATTTTCTTAATGCCAAATTTGTTTGGGGTATTCGAGACTCAGTTCTTGATTTTATTGATCCAAAACAAGTTTGTTGGTATTCCGGTCTCAACTCTCGATTTTCTTGATGCAAAACTTGTTTGCAGTATTCGGGACTACGTTCATGATTTTCTTGATCCAAAACAAGTTTGTTGGTCTGCCGGACTCAATTCTTGATTTTCTTGATGCAAAACTTGTTTGGGGTATTCGGGACTCAGTTCTTGATTTTCTTGATCCAAAACCAGCTTGTAGATATTCCGGTCTAAATTCTCGATTTTCTTAATGCAAAACTTTTTTCCGGTATTCTGAGCTCAGTTCTTGATTTTCTTGATCCAAAACAAGTTTGTTGGTCTTCCGGACTCAATTCTTCATTTTCTGGATGCAAAACTTGTTTGGGGTATTCGGAACTCAATCCTTAATTTTCTTGATTCAAAACCAGTTTGTTGGTATTCCGGTCTAAATTCTCGATTTTCTTAATGCAAAACTTGTTTCCGGTATTCTGGGCCCAGTTATAGATTTTTTCTTAATCGAAAACAAGTTTTTTGGTATTTCGTAGTCAATTCTTGATTTTCTTGATGCAAAACATGTTTGCTGTATTCCGGACTCAATTCTTGATTTTCCTGATGCAAAAGTTGTTTGGGGTATACGGAACTCAGTTCTTGATTTTCTTGATCCAAAACCAGTTTGTTGGTATTCCGGTCTCAATTCACGATTTTCTTGATGCAAATCTTGTTTCCAGTATTCTGGGCTCAGTTCTTGATTTTTTTTTAATCAAAAACAAGTTTTTTGGTATTCCGTAGTCAATTCTTGATTTTCTTGATGCAAAACATGTTTGCTGTATTCCGGACTCAATTCTTGATTTTCCTGATGCAAAAGTTGTTTGGGGTATACGGAACTCAGTTCTTGATTTTCTTCATCCAAAACCAGTTTTTTGGTGTTCCGGTCTAAATTCTCGATTTTCTAAATGCAAAACTTGTTTCCGGTATTCTGAGCTCAGTTCTTGATTTTTTCTTGATCCAAAACAAGTTTGTTGGTGTTCCGGACTCAATTCTTGATTTTTTTGATGCAAAACTTGTTTGGGGTATTCGGGACTCAGTTCTTGATTTTCTTGATCCAAAACCAGTTTTTTGGTATTCCGGTCTAAATTCTCGATTTTCTTAATGCAAAACTTGTTTCCGGTATTCTGAGCTCAGTTCTTGATTTTTTCTTGATCCAAAACAAGTTTGTTGGTGTTCCGGACTCAATTCTTGATTTTCTTGATGCAAAACTTATTTGCGGTATTCGGAACTCAGTTCTTGATTTTGTTGATCCAAAACAAGTTTGTTGGTATTCTGGTCTCAATTCTTGATTTTCTTGATGCAAAACTTGTTTGCGGTATTCGGGACTCAGTTCTTGATTTTCTTGATGCAAAACAAGTTTGTTGGTATTCCGGACTCAATTCTTCATTTTGTTATTGCAAAACTTGTTAGCGGTATTCGGGAATCAGTTCTTGATTTTCTTGATCCAAAATAAGTTTGTTGGTCTTCCGGACCGAATTCTTGATTTTTTTGATGCAAAACTTTTTTGGGGTATTCGAGACTCAGTTCTTGATTTTCTTGATGCAAAACCAGTTTGTTGGTGTTCCGGTCTCAATTCTTGATTTTCTTGATGCAAAACTTGTTTGCGGTATTCTGAGATCACTTCTTGATTTTCTTGATCCAAAACAAGTTTGTTTGTCTTCCGGACTCAATTCATGGTTTTCTTGATGCAACACTCGTTTTGGTTATTCGGAACTCAGTCCTTGAGCCAAAACCAGTTTATTGGTAATCCGGTCTAAATTCTTTATTTTCTTAATGCAAAACTTTTTTCTTAATCGAAAACAAGTTTATTGTTTCCGGTATTCTGGGCCCAGTTCTTGATTTTTTCTTAATCGAAAACAAGTTTTTTGGTATTCCGTAGTCAATTCTTGATTTTCTTGATGCTAAACATGTTTGCTGTATTCCGGACTCAATTCTTGATTTTCCTGATGTAAAAGTTGTTTGGGGTATTCGGAACTCAGTTCGTGAATTTCTTAATCCAAAACCAGTTTGTTGGTATTCCGGTCTAAATTCTCGATTTTCTTGATCCAAAACGAGTTTGTTAATCAATTCTTGATTTTCTTGATGCAAAACTTGTTTGATATATTTCGGACTCAATTCTTCATTTTCTTAATGCAAAAATTATTTGCGGTATTCGGGACTCAGTTCTTGATTTTCTTGATCCAAAACAAGTTTGTTGTTCTTCCGGATTCAATTCTTGATTTTCTTGATGCAAAACTTGTTTGGGGTATTCGGAACTCAGTCCTTAATTTTCGTGATCCAAATCCAGTTTGTTGGTATTCCGGTCTAAATTCTCGATTTTCTTGATGCAAAACTTGTTTCCTGTATTCTGAGCTATGTTCTTGATTTTCTTGATCCAAAACAAGTTTGTTGGTCTGCCGGACTCAATTCTTGATTTTCTTGATGCAAAACTTGTTTGGGGTATTCGGGACTCAGTTCTTGATTTTCTTGATCCAAAACCAGTTTGTAGGTATTCCGGTCTAAATTCTCGATTTTCTTAATGCAAAACTTTTTTCCGGTATTCTGAGCTCAGTTCTTGATTTTCTTGATCCAAAACAAGTTTGTTGGTCTTTCGGACTCAATTCTTGATTTTCTTGATGCAAAACTTGTTTGGGGTATTCGGGACTCAGTTCTTGATTTTCTTGATCCAAAACCAGTTTGTAGGTATTCCGGTCTAAATTCTCGATTTTCTTAATGCAAAACTTGTTTCCGGTATTCTGAGCTCAGTTCTTGATTTTTTCTTGATCCAAAACAAGTTTGTTGGTGTTCCGGACTCAATTCTTGATTTTCTTGATGCAAAACTTATTTGCGGTATTCGGAACTCAGTTCTTGATTTTGTTGATCCAAAACAAGTTTGTTGGTATCCCTGTCTGAATTCTTGATTTTCTTGATGCTAAACTTGTTCTCGGTATTCGGAACTTAGTACTTGATTTTCTTGATCCAAAACAAGTTTGTTGGTATTCCGGTCTCAATTCTTGATTTTCTTGATGCAAAACTTATTTGCGGTATTCGGGACTCAGTTCTTAATTTTTTTTATCCAAAACAAATTTGTAAGTATTCGGGACTCAAATCTCCATTTTCTTGATGCAAAACTTGTTTGGGGTATTCCGGATTCAATTTTTGATTTTCTTAATGCCAAATTTGTTTGGGGTATTCGACACTCAGTTCTTGATTTTATTGATCCAAAACAAGTTTGTTGGTATTCCGGTCTTAACTCTTGATTTTCTTGATGCAAAACTTGTTTGCGGTATTCGGGACTACGTTCTTGATTTTCTTGATCCAAAATAAGTTTGTTGCTCTTACGGACTCAATTCATGATTTTCTTGATGCAAAACTTGTTTTGGGTATTCGAGACTCAGTTCTTGATTTTCTTGATTCAAAACAAGTTTGTTGGTATTCCGGTCTCCATTCTTGATTTTGTTGATGCAAAACTTGTTTGCGGTATTCGGGACTCAGTTCTTGATTTTCTTGATCCAAAACAAGTTTGTTGTTCTTCCGGACTCAATTCTTGATTTTCTTGATGCAAAACTTGTTTGGGGTATTCGGAACTCAGTCCTTAATTTTCTTGATCCAAAACCAGTTTGTTGGTATTCCGGTCTAAATTCTCGATTTTCTTGATGCAAAACTTGTTTCCTGTATTCTGAGCAAAGTTCTTGATTTTCTTGATCCAAAACAAGTTTGTTGGTCTGCCGGACTCAATTCTTGATTTTCTTGATGCAAAACTTGTTTGGGGTATTCGGGACTCAGTTCTTGATTTTCTTGATCCAGAACCAGTTTGTAGGTATTCCGGTCTAAATTCTCGATTTTCTTAATGCAAAACTTTTTTCCGGTATTCTGAGCTCAGTTCTTGATTTTCTTGATCCAAAACAAGTTTGTTGGTCTTCCGGACTCAATTCTTGATTTTCTTGATGCAAAACATGTTTGGGGTATTCGGGACTCAATCCTTGATTTTCTTGATCCAAAACCAGTTTGTAGGTATTCCGGTCTAAATTCTCGATTTTCTTAATGCAAAACTTGTTTCCGGTATTCTGAGCTCAGTTCTTGATTTTTTCTTGATCCAAAACAAGTTTGTTGGTGTTCCGGACTCAATTCTTGATTTTCTTGATGCAAAACTTATTTGCGGTATTCGGAACTCAGTTCTTGATTTTGTTGATCCAAAACAAGTTTGTTGGTATCCCTGTCTGAATTCTTGATTTTCTTGATGCTAAACTTGTTATCGGTATTCGGAACTTAGTACTTGATTTTCTTGATCCAAAACAAGTTTGTTGGTATTCCGGTCTCAATTCTTGATTTTCTTGATGCAAAACTTATTTTCGGTATTCGGGACTCAGTTCTTAATTTTTTTTATCCAAAACAAATTTGTAAGTATTCGGGACTCAAATCTCCATTTTCTTGATGCAAAACTTGTTTGGGGTATTCCGGATTCAATTTTTGATTTTCTTAATGCCAAATTTGTTTGGGGTATTCGAGACTCAGTTCTTGATTTTATTGATACAAAACAAGTTTGTTGGAATTCCGGTCTCAACTCTTGATTTTCTTGATGAAAAACTTGTTTGCGGTATTCGGGACTACGTTCTTGATTTTCTTGATCCAAAACAAGTTTGTTGCTCTTCCGGACTCAATTCTTGATTTTCTTGATGCAAAACTTGTTTGGGGTATTCGGAACTCAGTCCTTAATTTTCTTGATCCAAAACCAGTTTGTTGGTATTCCGGTCTAAATTCTCGATTTTCTTGATGCAAAACTTGTTTCCTGTATTCTGAGCTAAGTTCTTGATTTTCTTGATCCAAAACAAGTTTGTTGGTCTGCCGGACTCAATTCTTGATTTTCTTGATGCAAAACTTGTTTGGGGTATTCGGGACTCAGTTCTTGATTTTCTTGATCCAAAACCAGTTTGTAGGTATTCCGGTCTAAATTCTCGATTTTCTTAATGCAAAACTTTTTTCCGGTATTCTGAGCTCAGTTCTTGATTTTCTTGATCCAAAACAAGTTTGTTGGTCTTCCGGACTCAATTCTTCATTTTCTTGATGCAAAACTTGTTTGTGGTATTCGGAACTCAATCCTTAATTTTCTTGATTCAAAACCAGTTTGTTGTTATTCCGGTCTAAGTTCTCGATTTTCTTAATGCAAAACTTGTTTCCGGTATTCTGGGGCCAGTTATAGATTTTTTCTTAATCGAAAACAAGTTTTTTGGTATTCCGTAGTCAATTCTTGATTTTCTTGATGCAAAACATGTTTGCTGTATTCCGGACTCAATTCTTGATTTTCCTGATGCAAAAGTTGTTTGGGGTATACGGAACTCAGTTCTTGATTTTCTTGATCCAAAACCAGTTTGTTGGTATTCCGGTCTCAATTCACGATTTTCTTGATGCAAATCTTGTTTCCAGTATTCTGGGCTCAGTTCTTGATTTTTTCTTAATCAAAAACATGTTTTTTGGTATTCCGTAGTCAATTCATGATTTTCTTGATGCAAAACATGTTTGCTGTATTCCGGACTTAATTCTTGATTTTCCTGATGCAAAAGTTGTTTGGGGTATTCGGAACTCAGTTCTTGATTTTCATGATCCAAAACCAGTTTGTAGGTATTCCGGACTCAATTCTTGATTTTCCTAATGTAAAAGTTGTTTGGGTTATTCGGAACTCAGTTCTTGATTTTCTTGATCCAAAACCAGTTTGTTGGTTTTCGGGACTCAATTCTTGATTTTCCTAATCTAAAAGTTGTTTGGGTTATTCGGAACTCAGTTCTTGATTTTTTTGATCCAAAACCAGTTTGTTGGTATTCCTGTCTCAATTCACGATTTTCTTGATGCAAATCTTGTTTCCAGTATTCTGGGCTCAGTTCGTGATTTTTTCTTAATCAAAAACAAGTTTTTTGGTATTCCGTAGTCAATTCTTGATTTTCTTGATGCAAAACATGTTTGCTGTATTCCGGACTCAATTCTTGATTTTCCTGATGCAAAAGTTGTTTGGGGTATACGGAACTCAGTTCTTGATTTTCTTCATCCAAAACCAGTTTTTTGGTGTTCCGTTCTAAATTCTCGATTTTCTAAATGCAAAACTTGTTTCCGGTATTCTGAGCTCAGTTCTTGATTTTTTCTTGATCCAAAACAAGTTTGTTGGTGTTCCGGACTCAATTCTTGATTTTCTTGATGCAAAACTTGTTTGGGGTATTCGGGACTCAGTTCTTGATTTTCTTGATCCAAAACCAGTTTTTTGGTATTCCGGTCTAAATTCTCGATTTTCTTAATGCAAAACTTGTTTCCGGTATTCTGAGCTCAGTTCTTGATTTTTTCTTGATCCAAAACAAGTTTGTTGGTGTTCCGGACTCAATTCTTGATTTTCTTGATGCAAAACTTATTTGCGGTATTCGGAACTCAGTTCTTGATTTTGTTGATCCAAAACAAGTTTGTTGGTATCCCTGTCTGAATTCTTGATTTTCTTGATGCTAAACTTGTTATCGGTATTCGGAACTTAGTACTTGATTTTCTTGATCCAAAACAAGTTTGTTGGTATTCCGGTCTCAATTCTTGATTTTCTTGATGCAAAACTTATTTCCGGTATTCGGGACTCAGTTCTTAATTTTTTTTATCCAAAACAAATTTGTAAGTATTCGGGACTCAAATCTCCATTTTCTTGATGCAAAACTTGTTTGGGGTATTCCGGATACAATTTTTGATTTTCTTAATGCCAAATTTGTTTGGGGTATTCGAGACTCAGTTCTTGATTTTATTGATCCAAAACAAGTTTGTTGGTATTCCGGTCTCAACTCTTGATTTTCTTGATGCAAAACTTGTTTGCGGTATTCGGGACTACGTTCTTGATTTTCTTGATCCAAAACAAGTTTGTTGCTCTTCCGGACTCAATTCATGATTTTCTTGATGCAAAACTTGCTTTGGGTATTCGAGACTCAGTTCTTGATTTTCTTGATCCAAAACAAGTTTGTTGGTATTCCGGTCTCCATTCTTGATTTTGTTGATGCAAAACTTGTTTGCGGTATTCGGTACTTAGTTCTTGATTTTCTTGATCCAAAACAAGTTTGTTGTTCTTCCGGACTCAATTCTTGATTTTCTTGATGCAAAACTTGTTTGGGGTATTCGGGACTCAGTTCTTGATTTTCTTGATCCAAAACCAGTTTGTAGGTATTCCGGTCTAAATTCTCGATTTTCTTAATGCAAAACCTTTTTCCGGTATTCTGAGCTCAGTTCTTGATTTTCTTGATCCAAAACAAGTTTGTTGGTCTTCCGGACTCAATTCTTCATTTTCTTGATGCAAAACTTGATTGGGGTATTCGGGACTCAGTTCTTGATTTTCTTGATTCAAAACCAGTTTGTTGGTATTCCGGTCTAAGTTCTCGATTTTCTTAATGCAAAACTTGTTTCCGGTATTCTGAGCTCAGTTCTTGATTTTTTCTTGATTCAAAACAAGTTTGTTGGTGTTCCGGACTCAATTCTTGATTTTCTTGATGCAAAACTTATTTGCGGTATTCGGAACTCAGTTCTTGATTTTGTTGATCCAAAACAAGTTTGTTGGTATTCTGGTCTCAATTCTTGATTTTCTTGATACAAAACTTGTTTGCGGTATTCGGGACTCAGTTCTTGATTTTCTTGATCTAAAACATGTTTGTTGGTATTCCGGACTCAATTCTTCATTTTGTTATTGCAAAACTTGTTAGCGGTATTCGGGAATCAGTTCTTGATTTTCTTGATCCAAAATAAGTTTGTTGGTCTTCCGGACCGAATTCTTGATTTTTTTGACGCAAAACTTTTTTGGTGTATTCGAGACTCAGTTCTTGATTTTCTTGATGCAAAACCAGTTTGTTGGTGTTCCGGTCTCAATTCTTGATTTTCTTGATGCAAAACTTGTTTGCGGTATTCTGAGATCAGTTCTTGATTTTCTTGATCCAAAACAAGTTTGTTTGTGTTCCGGACTCAATTCTTGGTTTTCTTGATGCAACACTCGTTTTGGTTATTCGGAACTCAGTCCTTGATCCAAAACCAGTTTATTGGTAATCCGGTCTAAATTCTCCATTTTCTTAATGCAAAACTTGTTTCCGGTATTCTGGGTCCAGTTCTTGATTTTTTCTTAATCGAAAACAAGTTTTTTGGTATTCCGTAGTCAATTCTTGATTTTCTTGATGCTAAACATGTTTGCTATATTCCGGACTCAATTCTTGATTTTCCTGATGTAAAAGTTGTTTGGGGTATTCGGAACTCTGTTCGTGAATTTCTTGATCCAAAACCAGTTTGTTGGTATTCCGGTCTAAATTCTCGATTTTCTTGATCCAAAACCAGTTTGTTAGTCAATTCTTGATTTTCTTGATGCAAAACTTGTTTGATATATTCCGGACTCAATTCTTCATTTTCTTAATGCAAAAATAATTTGCGGTATTCGGGACTCAGTTCTTTATTTTCTTGATCCAAAACAAATTTGTTGGTATTCCTATCTGAATTCTTGATTTTCTTGATGCTAAACTTGTTTGCGGTATTCGGAACTCAGTTCTTGATTTTTTCTTGATCCATAACAAGTTTGTTGGTATTCCGGTCTCAATTCTTGATTTTCTTTATGCAAAACTTATTTGCGGTATTCGGGACTCAGTTCTTAATTTTTTTTATCCAAAACAAATTTGTAAGTATTCGGGACTCAAATCTCCATTTTCTTGATGCAAAACTTGTTTGGGGTATTCCGGATTCAATTTTTGATTTTCTTAATGCCAAATTTGTTTGGGGTATTCGAGACTCAGTTCTTGATTTTATTGATACAAAACAAGTTTGTTGGTATTCCGGTCTCAACTCTTGATTTTCTTGATGCAAAACTTGTTTGCGGTATTCGGGACTCAGTTCTTGATTTTCTTGATCCAAAACAAGTTTGTTGCTCTTCCGGACTCAATTCATGATTTTCTTGATGCAAAACTTGTTTTGGGTATTCGAGACTCAGTTCTTGATTTTCTTGATCCAAAACAAGTTTGTTGATATTCCGGTCTCCATTCTTGATTTTGTTGATGCAAAACTTGTTTGCGGTATTCGGGACTTAGTTCTTGATTTTCTTAATCCAAAACAAGTTTGTTGTTCTTTCGGACTCAATTCTTGATTTTCTTGATACAAAACTTGTTTGGGGTATTCGGGACTCAGTTCTTGATTTTCTTGATTCAAAACCAGTTTGTTGGTATTCCGGTCTAAGTTCTCGATTTTCTTAATGCAAAACTTGTTTCCGGTATTCTGAGCTCAGTTCTTCATTTTTTCTTGATTCAAAACAAGTTTGTTGGTGTTCCGGACTCAATTCTTGATTTTCTTGATGCAAAACTTATTTGCGGTATTCGGAACTCAGTTCTTGATTTTGTTGATCCAAAACAAGTTTGTTGGTATTCTGGTCTCAATTCTTGATTTTCTTGATACAAAACTTGTTTGCGGTATTCGGGACTCAGTTCTTGATTTTCTTGATCCAAAACATGTTTGTTGGTATTCCGGACTCAATTCTTCATTTTGTTATTGCAAAACTTGTTAGCGGTATTCGGGAATCAGTTCTTGATTTTCTTGATCCAAAATAAGTTTGTTGGTCTTCCGGACCGAATTCTTGATTTTTTTGACGCAAAACTTTTTTGGGGTATTCGAGACTCAGTTCTTGATTTTCTTGATGCAAAACCAGTTTGTTGGTGTTCCAGTCTCAATTCTTGATTTTCTTGATGCAAAACTTGTTTGCGGTATTCTGATATCAGTTCTTGATTTTCTTGATCCAAAACAAGTTTGTTTGTGTTCCGGACTCAATTCTTGGTTTTCTTGATGCAACACTCGTTTTGGTTATTCGGAACTCAGTCCTTGATCCAAAACCAGTTTATTGGTAATCCGGTCTAAATTCTCCATTTTCTTAATGCAAAACATGTTTCCGGTATTCTGGGTCCAGTTCTTGATTTTTTCTTAATCGAAAACAAGTTTTTTGGTATTCCGTAGTCAATTCTTGATTTTCTTGATGCTAAACATGTTTGCTATATTCCGGACTCAATTCTTGATTTTCCTGATGTAAAAGTTGTTTGGGGTATTCGGAACTCTGTTCGTGAATTTCTTGATCCAAAACCAGTTTGTTGGTATTCCGGTCTAAATTCTCGATTTTCTTGATCCAAAACCAGTTTGTTAGTCAATTCTTGATTTTCTTGATGCAAAACTTGTTTGATATATTCCGGACTCAATTCTTCATTTTCTTAATGCAAAAATAATTTGCGGTATTCGGGACTCAGTTCTTTATTTTCTTGATCCAAAACAAATTTGTTGGTATTCCTGTCTGAATTCTTGATTTTCTTGATGCTAAACTTGTTTGCGGTATTCGGAACTCAGTTCTTGATTTTTTCTTGATCCATAACAAGTTTGTTGGTATTCCGGTCTCAATTCTTGATTTTCTTGATGCAAAACTTATTTGCGGTATTCGGGACTCAGTTCTTAATTTTTTTTATCCAAAACAAATTTGTAAGTATTCGGGACTCAAATCTCCATTTTCTTGATGCAAAACTTGTTTGGGGTATTCCGGATTCAATTTTTGATTTTCTTAATGCCAAATTTGTTTGGGGTATTCGAGACTCAGTTCTTGATTTTATTGATCCAAAACAAGTTTGTTGGTATTCCGGTCTCAACTCTTGATTTTCTTGATGCAAAACTTGTTTGCGGTATTCGGGACTCAGTTCTTGATTTTCTTGATCCAAAACAAGTTTGTTGGTCTTCCGGACTCAATTCTTCATTTTCTTGATGTAAAACTTGTTTGGGGTATTCGGAACTCAATCCTTAATTTTCTTGATTCAAAACCAGTTTGTTGGTATTCCGGTCTAAGTTCTCGATTTTCTTAATGCAAAATTTGTTTCCGGTATTCTGGGCCCAGTTATAGATTTTTTCTTAATCGAAAACAAGTTTTTTGGTATTCCGTAGTCAATTCTTGATTTTCTTGATGCAAAACATGTTTGCTGTATTCCGGACTCAATTCTTGATTTTCCTGATGCAAAAGTTGTTTGGGGTATACGGAACTCAGTTCTTGATTTTCTTGATCCAAAACCAGTTTGTTGGTATTCCGGTCTCAATTCACGATTTTCTTGATGCAAATCTTGTTTCCAGTATTCTGGGCTCAGTTCTTGATTTTTTCTTAATCAAAAACAAGTTTTTTGGTATTCCGTAGTCAATTCTTGATTTTCTTGATGCAAAACATGTTTGCTGTATTCCGGACTCAATTCTTGATTTTCCTGATGCAAAAGTTGTTTGGGGTATACGGAACACAGTTCTTGATTTTCTTGATCCAAAACCAGTTTTTTGGTGTTCTGGTCTAAATTCTCGATTTTCTAAATGCAAAACTTGTTTCCGGTATTCTGAGCTCAGTTCTTGATTTTTTCTTGATCCAAAACAAGTTTGTTGGTATTCCGGTCTCAATTCTTGATTTTCTTGATGCAAAACTTATTTGCGGTATTCGGGACTCAGTTCTTAATTTTTTTTATCCAAAACAAATTTGTAAGTATTCGGGACTCAAATCTCCATTTTCTTGATGCAAAACTTGTTTGGGGTATTCCGGATTCAATTTTTGATTTTCTTAATGCCAAATTTGTTTGGGGTATTCGAGACTCAGTTCTTGATTTTATTGATCCAAAACAAGTTTGTTGGTATTCCGGTCTCAACTCTTGATTTTCTTGATGCAAAACTTGTTTGCGGTATTCGGGACTCAGTTCTTGATTTTCTTGATCCAAAACAAGTTTGTTGCTCTTCCGGACTCAATTCATGATTTTCTTGATGCAAAACTTGTTTTGGGTATTCGAGACTCAGTTCTTGATTTTCTTGATCCAAAACAAGTTTGTTGATATTCCGGTCTCCATTCTTGATTTTGTTGATGCAAAACTTGTTTGCGGTATTCGGTACTTAGTTCTTGATTTTCTTGATCCAAAACAAGTTTGTTGTTCTTTCGGACTCAATTCTTGATTTTCTTGATACAAAACTTGTTTGGGGTATTCGGAACTCAGTCCTTAATTTTCTTGATCCAAAACCAGTTTGTTGGTATTCCGGTCTAAATTCTCGATTTTCTTGATGCAAAACTTGTTTCCTGTATTCTGAGCTAAGTTCTTGATTTTTTCTTGATACAAAACAAGTTTGTTGGTCTGCCGGACTCAATTCTTGATTTTCTTGATGCAAAACTTGTTTGGGGTATTCGGGACTCAGTTCTTGATTTTCTTGATCCCAAACCAGTTTGTAGGTATTGCGGTCTGAATTCTCGATTTTCTTAATGCAAAACTTTTTTCCGGTATTCTGAGCTCAGTTCTTGATTTTCTTAATCCAAAACAAGTTTGTTGGTCTTCCGGACTCAATTCTTCATTTTCTTGATGTAAAACTTGTTTGGGGTATTCGGAACTCAATCCTTAATTTTCTTGATTCAAAACCAGTTTGTTGGTATTCCGGTCTAAGTTCTCGATTTTCTTAATGCAAAATTTGTTTCCGGTATTCTGGGCCCAGTTATAGATTTTTTCTTAATCGAAAACAAGTTTTTTGGTATTCCGTAGTCAATTCTTGATTTTCTTGATGCAAAACATGTTTGCTGTATTCCGGACTCAATTCTTGATTTTCCTGATGCAAAAGTTGTTTGGGGTATACGGAACTCAGTTCTTGATTTTCTTGATCCAAAACCAGTTTGTTGGTATTCCGGTCTCAATTCACGATTTTCTTGATGCAAATCTTGTTTCCAGTATTCTGGGCTCAGTTCTTGATTTTTTCTAAATCAAAAACAAGTTTTTTGGTATTCCGTAGTGAATTCTTGATTTTCTTGATTCAAAACATGTTTGCTGTATTCCGGACTTAATTCTTGATTTTCCTGATGCAAAAGTTGTTTGGGGTATTCGGAACTCAGTTCTTGATTTTCATGATCCAAAACAAGTTTGTTGCTATTCCGGACTCAATTCTTAATTTTCCTAATGTAAAAGTTGTTTGGGTTATTCGGAACTCAGTTCTTGATTTTCTTGATCCAAAACCAGTTTGTTGGTATTCCGGACTCAATTCATGATTTTCCTAATGTAAAAGTTGTTTGGGTTATTCGGAACTCAGTTCTTGATTTTCATGATCCAAAACCAGTTTGTTGGTATTCCTGTCTAAATGCTCGATTTTCTTGATGCAAAACTTGTTTCCAGTATTCTGGGCTCAGTTCTTGATTTTTTCTTAATCAAAAACAAGTTTTTTGGTATTCCGTAGTCAATTCTTGATTTTCTTGATGCAAAACATGTTTGCTGTATTCCGGACTCAATTCTTGATTTTCCTGATGCAAAAGTTGTTTGGGGTATACGGAACACAGTTCTTGATTTTCTTGATCGAAAACCAGTTTTTTGGTGTTCCGGTCTAAATTCTCGATTTTCTAAATGCAAAACTTGTTTCCGGTATTCTGAGCTCAGTTCTTGATTTTTTCTTGATCCAAAACAAGTTTGTTGGTATTCCGGTCTCAATTCTTGATTTTCTTGATGCAAAACTTATTTGCGGTATTCGGGACTCAGTTCTTAATTTTTTTTATCCAAAACAAATTTGTAAGAATTCGGGACTCAAATCTCCATTTTCTTGATGCAAAACTTGTTTGGGGTATTCCGGATTCAATTTTTGATTTTCTTAATGCCAAATTTGTTTGGGGTATTCGAGACTCAGTTCTTGATTTTATTGATCCAAAACAAGTTTGTTAGTATTCCGGTCTCAACTCTTGATTTTCTTGATGCAAAACTTGTTTGCGGTATTCGGGACTCAGTTCTTGATTTTCTTGATCCAAAACAAGTTTTTTCTCTTCCGGACTCAATTCATGATTTTCTTGATGCAAAACTTGTTTTGGGTATTCGAGACTCAGTTCTTGATTTTCTTGATCCAAAACAAGTTTGTTGATATTCCGGTCTCCATTCTTGATTTTGTTGATGCAAAACTTGTTTGCGGTATTCGGTACTTAGTTCTTGATTTTCTTGATCCAAAACAAGTTTGTTGTTCTTTCGGACTCAATTCTTGATTTTCTTGATACAAAACTTGTTTGGGGTATTCGGAACTCAGTCCTTAATTTTCTTGATCCAAAACCAGTTTGTTGGTATTCCGGTCTAAATTCTCGATTTTCTTGATGCAAAACTTGTTTCCTGTATTCTGAGCTAAGTTCTTGATTTTTTCTTGATACAAAACAAGTTTGTCGGTCTGCCGGACTCAATTCTTGATTTTCTTGATGCAAAACTTGTTTGGGGTATTCGGGACTCAGTTCTTGATTTTCTTGATCCCAAACCAGTTTGTAGGTATTGCGGTCTGAATTCTCGATTTTCTTAATGCAAAACTTTTTTCCGGTATTCTGAGCTCAGTTCTTGATTTTCTTAATCCAAAACAAGTTTGTTGGTCTTCCGGACTCAATTCTTCATTTTCTTGATGTAAAACTTGTTTGGGGTATTCGGAACTCAATCCTTAATTTTCTTGATTCAAAACCAGTTTGTTGGTATTCCGGTCTAAGTTCTCGATTTTCTTAATGCAAAATTTGTTTCCGGTATTCTGGGCCCAGTTATAGATTTTTTCTTAATCGAAAACAAGTTTTTTGGTATTCCGTAGTCAATTCTTGATTTTCTTGATGCAAAACATGTTTGCTGTATTCCGGACTCAATTCTTGATTTTCCTGATGCAAAAGTTGTTTGGGGTATACGGAACTCAGTTCTTGATTTTCTTGATCCAAAACCAGTTTGTTGGTATTCCGGTCTCAATTCACGATTTTCTTGATGCAAATCTTGTTTCCAGTATTCTGGGCTCAGTTCTTGATTTTTTCTAAATCAAAAACAAGTTTTTTGGTATTCCGTAGTGAATTCTTGATTTTCTTGATTCAAAACATGTTTGCTGTATTCCGGACTTAATTCTTGATTTTCCTGATGCAAAAGTTGTTTGGGGTATTCGGAACTCAGTTCTTGATTTTCATGATCCAAAACAAGTTTGTTGCTATTCCGGACTCAATTCTTAATTTTCCTAATGTAAAAGTTGTTTGGGTTATTCGGAACTCAGTTCTTGATTTTCTTGATCCAAAACCAGTTTGTTGGTATTCCGGACTCAATTCATGATTTTCCTAATGTAAAAGTTGTTTGGGTTATTCGGAACTCAGTTCTTGATTTTCATGATCCAAAACCAGTTTGTTGGTATTCCTGTCTAAATGCTCGATTTTCTTGATGCAAAACTTGTTTCCAGTATTCTGGGCTCAGTTCTTGATTTTTTCTTAATCAAAAACAAGTTTTTTGGTATTCCGTAGTCAATTCTTGATTTTCTTGATGCAAAACATGTTTGCTGTATTCCGGACTCAATTCTTGATTTTCCTGATGCAAAAGTTGTTTGGGGTATACGGAACACAGTTCTTGATTTTCTTGATCGAAAACCAGTTTTTTGGTGTTCCGGTCTAAATTCTCGATTTTCTAAATGCAAAACTTGTTTCCGGTATTCTGAGCTCAGTTCTTGATTTTTTCTTGATCCAAAACAAGTTTGTTGGTATTCCGGTCTCAATTCTTGATTTTCTTGATGCAAAACTTATTTGCGGTATTCGGGACTCAGTTCTTAATTTTTTTTATCCAAAACAAATTTGTAAGAATTCGGGACTCAAATCTCCATTTTCTTGATGCAAAACTTGTTTGGGGTATTCCGGATTCAATTTTTGATTTTCTTAATGCCAAATTTGTTTGGGGTATTCGAGACTCAGTTCTTGATTTTATTGATCCAAAACAAGTTTGTTAGTATTCCGGTCTCAACTCTTGATTTTCTTGATGCAAAACTTGTTTGCGGTATTCGGGACTCAGTTCTTGATTTTCTTGATCCAAAACAAGTTTTTTCTCTTCCGGACTCAATTCATGATTTTCTTGATGCAAAACTTGTTTTGGGTATTCGAGACTCAGTTCTTGATTTTCTTGATCCAAAACAAGTTTGTTGATATTCCGGTCTCCATTCTTGATTTTGTTGATGCAAAACTTGTTTGCGGTATTCGGTACTTAGTTCTTGATTTTCTTGATCCAAAACAAGTTTGTTGTTCTTTCGGACTCAATTCTTGATTTTCTTGATACAAAACTTGTTTGGGGTATTCGGAACTCAGTCCTTAATTTTCTTGATCCAAAACCAGTTTGTTGGTATTCCGGTCTAAATTCTCGATTTTCTTGATGCAAAACTTGTTTCCTGTATTCTGAGCTAAGTTCTTGATTTTTTCTTGATACAAAACAAGTTTGTTGGTCTGCCGGACTCAATTCTTGATTTTCTTGATGCAAAACTTGTTTGGGGTATTCGGGACTCAGTTCTTGATTTTCTTGATCCCAAACCAGTTTGTAGGTATTGCGGTCTAAATTCTCGATTTTCTTAATGCAAAACTTTTTTCCGGTATTCTGAGCTCAGTTCTTGATTTTCTTAATCCAAAACAAGTTTGTTGGTCTTCCGGACTCAATTCTTCATTTTCTTGATGTAAAACTTGTTTGGGGTATTCGGAACTCAATCCTTAATTTTCTTGATTCAAAACCAGTTTGTTGGTATTCCGGTCTAAGTTCTCGATTTTCTTAATGCAAAATTTGTTTCCGGTATTCTGGGCCCAGTTATAGATTTTTTCTTAATCGAAAACAAGTTTTTTGGTATTCCGTAGTCAATTCTTGATTTTCTTGATGCAAAACATGTTTGCTGTATTCCGGACTCAATTCTTGATTTTCCTGATGCAAAAGTTGTTTGGGGTATACGGAACTCAGTTCTTGATTTTCTTGATCCAAAACCAGTTTGTTGGTATTCCGGTCTCAATTCACGATTTTCTTGATGCAAATCTTGTTTCAAGTATTCTGGGCTCAGTTCTTGATTTTTTCTTAATCAAAAACAAGTTTTTTGGTATTCCGTAGTCAATTCTTGATTTTTTTGATGCAAAACATGTTTGCTGTATTCCGGACTTAATTCTTGATTTTCCTGATGCAAAAGTTGTTTGGGGTATTCGGAACTCAGTTCTTTATTTTCATGATCCAAAACAAGTTTGTTGGTATTCCGGACTCAATTCTTGATTTTCCTAATGTAAAAGTTGTTTGGGTTATTCGGAACTCAGTTCTTGATTTTCTTGATCCAAAACCAGTTTGTTGGTATTCCGGACTCAATTTTTGATTTTCCTAATGTAAAAGTTGTTTGGGTTATTCGGAACTCAGTTCTTGATTTTCTTGATCCAAAACCAGTTTGTTGGTATTCCTGTCTAAATGCTCGATTTTCTTGATGCAAAACTTGTTTCCAGTATTTTGGGCTCAGTTCTTGATTTTTTCTTAATCGAAAACAAGTTTTTTGTATTCCGTAGTCAATTCGTGATTTTCTTGATGCAAAACATGTTTGCTGTATTCCGGACTCAATTCTTGATTTTCCTGATGCAAAAGTTGTTTGGGGTATTCGGAACTCAGTCCTTAATTTTCTTGATCCAAAACCAGTTTGTTGGTATTCCGGTCTAAATTCTCGATTTTCTTGATGCAAAACTTGTTTCCTGTATTCTGAGCTAAGTTCTTGATTTTCTTGATCCAAAACAAGTTTGTTGGTCTGCCGGACTCAATTCTTGATTTTCTTGATGCAAAACTTGTTTGGGGTATTCGGGACTCAGTTCTTGATTTTCTTTATCCAAAACCAGTTTGTAGGTATTCCGGTCTAAATTCTCGATTTTCTTAATGCAAAACTTTTTTCCGGTATTCTGAGCTCAGTTCTTAATTTTCTTGATCCAAAACAAGTTTGTTGGTCTTCCGGACTCAATTCTTCATTTTCTTGATGCAAAACTTGTTTGGGGTATTCGGGACTCAGTTCTTAATTTTCTTGATTCAAAACCAGTTTGTTGGTATTCCGGTCTAAGTTCTCGATTTTCTTAATGCAAAACTTGTTTCCGGTATTCTGAGCTCAGTTCTTGATTTTTTCTTGATCCAAAACAAGTTTGTTGGTGTTCCGGACTCAATTCTTGATTTTCTTGATGCAAAACTTATTTGCGGTATTCGGAACTCAGTTCTTGATTTTGTTGATCCAAAACAAGTTTGTTGGTATTCTGGTCTCAATTCTTGATTTTCTTGATACAAAACTTGTTTGCGGTATTCGGGACTCAGTTCTTGATTTTCTTGATCCAAAACATGTTTGTTGGTATTCCGGACTCAATTCTTCATTTTGTTATTGCAAAACTTGTTAGCGGTATTCGGGAATCAGTTCTTGATTTTCTTGATCCAAAATAAGTTTGTTGGTCTTCCGGACCGAATTCTTGATTTTTTTGACGCAAAACTTTTTTGGGGTATTCGAGACTCAGTTCTTGATTTTCTTGATGCAAAACCAGTTTGTTGGTGTTCCGGTCTCAATTCTTGATTTTCTTGATGCAAAACTTGTTTGCGGTATTCTGAGATCAGTTCTTGATTTTCTTGATCCAAAACAAGTTTGTTTGTGTTCCGGACTCAATTCTTGGTTTTCTTGATGCAACACTCGTTTTGGTTATTCGGAACTCAGTCCTTGATCCAAAACCAGTTTATTGGTAATCCGGTCTAAATTCTCCATTTTCTTAATGCAAAACTTGTTTCCGTTATTCTGGGTCCAGTTCTTGATTTTTTCTTAATCGAAAACAAGTTTTTTGGTATTCCGTAGTCAATTCTTGATTTTCTTGATGCTAAACATGTTTGCTATATTCCGGACTCAATTCTTGATTTTCCTGATGTAAAAGTTGTTTGGGGTATTCGGAACTCTGTTCGTGAATTTCTTGATCCAAAACCAGTTTGTTGATATTCCGGTCTAAATTCTCGATTTTCTTGATCCAAAACCAGTTTGTTAGTCAATTCTTGATTTTCTTGATGCAAAACTTGTTTGATATATTCCGGACTCCATTCTTCATTTTCTTAATGCAAAAATTATTTGCGGTATTCGGGACTCAGTTCTTTATTTTCTTGATCCAAAACAAATTTGTTGGTATTCCTGTCTGAATTCTTGATTTTCTTGATGCTAAACTTGTTTGCGGTATTCGGAACTCAGTTCTTGATTTTTTCTTGATCCATAACAAGTTTGTTGGTATTCCGGTCTCAATTCTTGATTTTCTTGATGCAAAACTTATTTGCGGTATTCGGGACTCAGTTCTTAATTTTTTTTATCCAAAACAAATTTGTAAGTATTCGGGACTCAAATCTCCATTTTCTTGATGCAAAACTTGTTTGGGGTATTCCGGATTCAATTTTTGATTTTCTTAATGCCAAATGTGTTTGGGGTATTCGAGACTCAGTTCTTGATTTTATTGATCCAAAACAAGATTGTTGGTATTCCGGTCTCAACTCTTGATTTTCTTGATGCAAAACTTGTTTGCGGTATTCGGGACTCAGTTCTTGATTTTCTTGATCCAAAACAAGTTTGTTGCTCTTCCGGACTCAATTCATGATTTTCTTGATGCAAAACTTGTTTTGGGTATTCGAGACTCAGTTCTTGATTTTCTTGATCCAAAACAAGTTTGTTGATATTCCGGTCTCCATTCTTGATTTTGTTGATGCAAAACTTGTTTGCAGTATTCGGGACTTAGTTCTTGATTTTCTTGATCCAAAACAAGTTTGTTGTTCTTTCGGACTCAATTCTTGATTTTCTTGATACAAAACTTGTTTGGGGTATTCGGAACTCAGTCCTTAATTTTCTTGATCCAAAACCAGTTTGTTGGTATTCCGGTCTAAATTCTCGATTTTCTTGATGCAAAACTTGTTTCCTGTATTCTGAGCTAAGTTCTTGATTTTCTTGATACAAAACAAGTTTGTTGGTCTGCCGGACTCAATACTTGATTTTCTTGATGCAAAACTTGTTTGGGGTATTCGGGACTCAGTTCTTGATTTTCTTGATCCCAAACCAGTTTGTAGGTATTCCGGTCTAAATTCTCGATTTTCTTAATGCAAAACTTTTTTCCGGTATTCTGAGCTCAGTTCTTGATTTTCTTAATCCAAAACAAGTTTGTTGGTCTTCCGGACTCAATTCTTCATTTTCTTGATGTAAAACTTGTTTGGGGTATTCGGAACTCAATCCTTAATTTTCTTGATTCAAAACCAGTTTGTTGGTATTCCGGTCTAAGTTCTCGATTTTCTTAATGCAAAATTTGTTTCCGGTATTCTGGGCCCAGTTATAGATTTTTTCTTAATCGAAAACAAGTTTTTTGGTATTCCGTAGTCAATTCTTGATTTTCTTGATGCAAAACATGTTTGCTGTATTCCGGACTCAATTCTTGATTTTCCTGATGCAAAAGTTGTTTGGGGTATACGGAACTCAGTTCTTGATTTTCTTGATCCAAAACCAGTTTGTTGGTATTCCGGTCTCAATTCACGATTTTCTTGATGCAAATCTTGTTTCCAGTATTCTGGGCTCAGTTCTTGATTTTTTCTTAATCAAAAACAAGTTTTTTGGTATTCCGTAGTCAATTCTTGATTTTCTTGATGCAAAACATGTTTGCTGTATTCCGGACTTAATTCTTGATTTTCCTGATGCAAAAGTTGTTTGGGGTATACGGAACTCAGTTCTTGATTTTCTTGATCCAAAACCAGTTTGTTGGTATTCCGGTCTCAATTCACGATTTTCTTGATGCAAATCTTGTTTCAAGTATTCTGGGCTCAGTTCTTGATTTTTTCTTAATCAAAAACAAGTTTTTTGGTATTCCGTAGTCAATTCTTGATTTTTTTGATGCAAAACATGTTTGCTGTATTCCGGACTTAATTCTTGATTTTCCTGATGCAAAAGTTGTTTGGGGTATTCGGAACTCAGTTCTTTATTTTCATGATCCAAAACAAGTTTGTTGGTATTCCGGACTCAATTCTTGATTTTCCTAATGTAAAAGTTGTTTGGGTTATTCGGAACTCAGTTCTTGATTTTCTTGATCCAAAACCAGTTTGTTGGTATTCCGGACTCAATTTTTGATTTTCCTAATGTAAAAGTTGTTTGGGTTATTCGGAACTCAGTTCTTGATTTTCTTGATCCAAAACCAGTTTGTTGGTATTCCTGTCTAAATGCTCGATTTTCTTGATGCAAAACTTGTTTCCAGTATTTTGGGCTCAGTTCTTGATTTTTTCTTAATCGAAAACAAGTTTTTTGTATTCCGTAGTCAATTCGTGATTTTCTTGATGCAAAACATGTTTGCTGTATTCCGGACTCAATTCTTGATTTTCCTGATGCAAAAGTTGTTTGGGGTATTCGGAACTCAGTCCTTAATTTTCTTGATCCAAAACCAGTTTGTTGGTATTCCGGTCTAAATTCTCGATTTTCTTGATGCAAAACTTGTTTCCTGTATTCTGAGCTAAGTTCTTGATTTTCTTGATCCAAAACAAGTTTGTTGGTCTGCCGGACTCAATTCTTGATTTTCTTGATGCAAAACTTGTTTGGGGTATTCGGGACTCAGTTCTTGATTTTCTTTATCCAAAACCAGTTTGTAGGTATTCCGGTCTAAATTCTCGATTTTCTTAATGCAAAACTTTTTTCCGGTATTCTGAGCTCAGTTCTTAATTTTCTTGATCCAAAACAAGTTTGTTGGTCTTCCGGACTCAATTCTTCATTTTCTTGATGCAAAACTTGTTTGGGGTATTCGGGACTCAGTTCTTAATTTTCTTGATTCAAAACCAGTTTGTTGGTATTCCGGTCTAAGTTCTCGATTTTCTTAATGCAAAACTTGTTTCCGGTATTCTGAGCTCAGTTCTTGATTTTTTCTTGATCCAAAACAAGTTTGTTGGTGTTCCGGACTCAATTCTTGATTTTCTTGATGCAAAACTTATTTGCGGTATTCGGAACTCAGTTCTTGATTTTGTTGATCCAAAACAAGTTTGTTGGTATTCTGGTCTCAATTCTTGATTTTCTTGATACAAAACTTGTTTGCGGTATTCGGGACTCAGTTCTTGATTTTCTTGATCCAAAACATGTTTGTTGGTATTCCGGACTCAATTCTTCATTTTGTTATTGCAAAACTTGTTAGCGGTATTCGGGAATCAGTTCTTGATTTTCTTGATCCAAAATAAGTTTGTTGGTCTTCCGGACCGAATTCTTGATTTTTTTGACGCAAAACTTTTTTGGGGTATTCGAGACTCAGTTCTTGATTTTCTTGATGCAAAACCAGTTTGTTGGTGTTCCGGTCTCAATTCTTGATTTTCTTGATGCAAAACTTGTTTGCGGTATTCTGAGATCAGTTCTTGATTTTCTTGATCCAAAACAAGTTTGTTTGTGTTCCGGACTCAATTCTTGGTTTTCTTGATGCAACACTCGTTTTGGTTATTCGGAACTCAGTCCTTGATCCAAAACCAGTTTATTGGTAATCCGGTCTAAATTCTCCATTTTCTTAATGCAAAACTTGTTTCCGTTATTCTGGGTCCAGTTCTTGATTTTTTCTTAATCGAAAACAAGTTTTTTGGTATTCCGTAGTCAATTCTTGATTTTCTTGATGCTAAACATGTTTGCTATATTCCGGACTCAATTCTTGATTTTCCTGATGTAAAAGTTGTTTGGGGTATTCGGAACTCTGTTCGTGAATTTCTTGATCCAAAACCAGTTTGTTGATATTCCGGTCTAAATTCTCGATTTTCTTGATCCAAAACCAGTTTGTTAGTCAATTCTTGATTTTCTTGATGCAAAACTTGTTTGATATATTCCGGACTCCATTCTTCATTTTCTTAATGCAAAAATTATTTGCGGTATTCGGGACTCAGTTCTTTATTTTCTTGATCCAAAACAAATTTGTTGGTATTCCTGTCTGAATTCTTGATTTTCTTGATGCTAAACTTGTTTGCGGTATTCGGAACTCAGTTCTTGATTTTTTCTTGATCCATAACAAGTTTGTTGGTATTCCGGTCTCAATTCTTGATTTTCTTGATGCAAAACTTATTTGCGGTATTCGGGACTCAGTTCTTAATTTTTTTTATCCAAAACAAATTTGTAAGTATTCGGGACTCAAATCTCCATTTTCTTGATGCAAAACTTGTTTGGGGTATTCCGGATTCAATTTTTGATTTTCTTAATGCCAAATGTGTTTGGGGTATTCGAGACTCAGTTCTTGATTTTATTGATCCAAAACAAGATTGTTGGTATTCCGGTCTCAACTCTTGATTTTCTTGATGCAAAACTTGTTTGCGGTATTCGGGACTCAGTTCTTGATTTTCTTGATCCAAAACAAGTTTGTTGCTCTTCCGGACTCAATTCATGATTTTCTTGATGCAAAACTTGTTTTGGGTATTCGAGACTCAGTTCTTGATTTTCTTGATCCAAAACAAGTTTGTTGATATTCCGGTCTCCATTCTTGATTTTGTTGATGCAAAACTTGTTTGCAGTATTCGGGACTTAGTTCTTGATTTTCTTGATCCAAAACAAGTTTGTTGTTCTTTCGGACTCAATTCTTGATTTTCTTGATACAAAACTTGTTTGGGGTATTCGGAACTCAGTCCTTAATTTTCTTGATCCAAAACCAGTTTGTTGGTATTCCGGTCTAAATTCTCGATTTTCTTGATGCAAAACTTGTTTCCTGTATTCTGAGCTAAGTTCTTGATTTTCTTGATACAAAACAAGTTTGTTGGTCTGCCGGACTCAATACTTGATTTTCTTGATGCAAAACTTGTTTGGGGTATTCGGGACTCAGTTCTTGATTTTCTTGATCCCAAACCAGTTTGTAGGTATTCCGGTCTAAATTCTCGATTTTCTTAATGCAAAACTTTTTTCCGGTATTCTGAGCTCAGTTCTTGATTTTCTTAATCCAAAACAAGTTTGTTGGTCTTCCGGACTCAATTCTTCATTTTCTTGATGTAAAACTTGTTTGGGGTATTCGGAACTCAATCCTTAATTTTCTTGATTCAAAACCAGTTTGTTGGTATTCCGGTCTAAGTTCTCGATTTTCTTAATGCAAAATTTGTTTCCGGTATTCTGGGCCCAGTTATAGATTTTTTCTTAATCGAAAACAAGTTTTTTGGTATTCCGTAGTCAATTCTTGATTTTCTTGATGCAAAACATGTTTGCTGTATTCCGGACTCAATTCTTGATTTTCCTGATGCAAAAGTTGTTTGGGGTATACGGAACTCAGTTCTTGATTTTCTTGATCCAAAACCAGTTTGTTGGTATTCCGGTCTCAATTCACGATTTTCTTGATGCAAATCTTGTTTCCAGTATTCTGGGCTCAGTTCTTGATTTTTTCTTAATCAAAAACAAGTTTTTTGGTATTCCGTAGTCAATTCTTGATTTTCTTGATGCAAAACATGTTTGCTGTATTCCGGACTTAATTCTTGATTTTCCTGATGCAAAAGTTGTTTGGGGTATTCGGAACTCAGTTCTTGATTTTCTTGATCCAAAACCAGTTTGTTGGTATTCCGGACTCAATTTTTGATTTTCCTAATGTAAAAGTTGTTTGGGTTATTCGGAACTCAGTTCTTGATTTTCTTGATCCAAAACCAGTTTGTTGGTATTCCTGTCTAAATGCTCGATTTTCTTGATGCAAAACTTGTTTCCAGTATTCTGGGCTCAGTTCTTGATTTTTTCTTAATCGAAAACAAGTTTTTTGGTATTCCGTAGTCAATTCGTGATTTTCTTGATGCAAAACATGTTTGCTGTATTCCGGACTCAATTCTTGATTTTCCTGATGCAAAAGTTGTTTGGGGTATACGGAACTCAGTTCTTGATTTTCTTGATCCAAAACCAGTTTGTTGGTATTCCGGTCTCAATTCACGATTTTCTTGATGCAAATCTTGTTTCCAGTATTCTGGGCTCAGTTCTTGATTTTTTCTTAATCAAAAACAAGTTTTTTGGTATTCCGTAGTCAATTCTTGATTTTCTTGATGCAAAACATGTTTGCTGTATTCCGAACTCAGTTCTTTATTTTCATGATGCAAAAGTTGTTTGGGGCATACGGAACTCAGTTCTTGATTTTCTTGATCCAAAACCAGTTTGTTGGTATTCCGGTCTCAATTCTTGATTTTCCTAATGTAAAAGTTGTTTGGGTTATTCGGAACTCAGTTCTTGATTTTCTTGATCCAAAACCAGTTTGTTGGTATTCCGGACTCAATTCTTGATTTTCCTAATGTAAAAGTTGTTTGGGTTATTCGGAACTCAGTTCTTGATTTTCTTGATCCAAAACCAGATTGTTGGTATTCCAGACTCAATTCTTGATTTTCCTAATGTAAAAGTTGTTTGGGTTATTCGGAACTCAGTTCTTGATTTTCTTGATCCAAAACCAGTTTGTTGGTATTCCTGTCTAAATGCTCGATTTTCTTGATGCAAAACTTGTTTGCAGTATTCTGGGCTCAGTTCTTGATTTTTTCTTAATCGAAAACAAGTTTTTTGGTATTCCGTAGTCAATTCGTGATTTTCTTGATGCAAAACATGTTTGCTGTATTCCGGACTCAATTCTTGATTTTCCTGATGCAAAAGTTGTTTGGGGTATACGGAACTCAGTTCTTGATTTTCTTGATCCAAAACCAGTTTGTTGGTATTCAGGTCTCAATTCACGATTTTCTTGATGCAAATCTTGTTTCCAGTATTCTGGGCTCAGTTCTTGATTTTTTTCTATATCAAAAACAAGTTTTTTGGTATTCCGTAGTCAATTCTTGATTTTCTTGATGCAAAACATGTTTGCTGTGTTCCGGACTTAATTCTTGATTTTCCTGATGCAAAAGTTGTTTGGGGTATTCGGAACTCAGTTCTTGATTTTCATGATCCAAAACAAGTTTGTTGGTATTCCGGACTCAATTCTTGATTTTCCTAATGTAAAAGTTGTATGGGTTATTCGGAACTCAGTTCTTGATTTTCTTGATCCAAAACCAGTTTGTTGGTATTCCGGACTCAATTCATGATTTTCCTAATGTAAATGTTGTTTGGGTTATTCGGAACTCAGTTCTTGATTTTCATGATCCAAAACCAGTTTGTTGGTATTCCTGTCTAAATGCTCGATTTTCTTGATGCAAAACTTGTTTCCAGTATTCTGGGCTCAGTTTTTGATTTTTTCTTAATCAAAAACAAGTTTTTTGGTATTCCGTAGTCAATTCTTGATTTTCTTGATGCAAAACATGTTTGCTGTATTACGGATTCAATTCTTGATTTTCCTGATGCAAAAGTTGTTTGGGGTATACGGAACTCAGTTCTTGATTTTCTTGATCCAAAACCAGTTTTTTGGTGTTCCGGTCTAAATTCTCGATTTTCTAAATGCAAAACTTGTTTCCGGTATTCTGAGCTAAGTTCTTGATTTTTTCTTGATCCAAAACAAGTTTGTTGGTGTTCCGGACTCAATTCTTGATTTTCTTGATGCAAAACTTGTTTGGGGTATTCGGGACTCAGTTCTTGATTTTCTTGATCCAAAACCAGTTTTTTGGTATTCCGGTCTAAATTCTCGATTTTCTTAATGCAAAACTTGTTTCCGGTATTCTGAGCTCAGTTCTTGATTTTTTCTTGATCCAAAACAAGTTTGTTGGTGTTCCGGGCTCAATTCTTGATTTTCTTGATGCAAAACTTATTTGCGGTATTCGGAACTCAGTTCTTGATTTTGTTGATCCAAAACAAGTTTGTTGGTATTCTAGTCTCAATTCTTGATTTTCTTGATGCAAAACTTGTTTGCGGTATTCTGAGATCAGTTCTTGATTTTCTTGATCCAAAACAAGTTTGTTTGTCTGCCGGACTCAATTCTTGGTTTTCTTGATGCAACACTCGTTTTGGTTATTCGGATCTCAGTCCTTGATTTCCTTGATCCAAAACCAGTTTATTGGTAATTCGGTCTAAATTCTCCATTTTCTTAATGCAAAACTTGTTTCCGGTATTCTGGGCCCAGTTCTTGATTTTTTCTTAATCGAAAACAAGTTTTTTGGTATTCCGTAGTCAGTTCATGATTTTGTTGATGCTAAACATGTTTGCTGTATTCCGGACTCAATTCTTGATTTTCCTGATGTAAAAGTTGTTTGGGGTATTCGGAACTCAGTTCGTGATTTTCTTAATCCAAAACCAGTTTGTTGGTATTCCGGTCTAAATTCTCGATTTTCTTGATCCAAATCCAGTTTGTTAGTCAATTCTTGATTTTTTTGAGGCAAAACTTGTTTGATATATTCCAGACTCAATTCTTCATTTTCTAAATGCAAAAATTATTTGCGGTATTCGGGACTCAGTTCTTTATTTTCTTAATCCAAAACAAATTTGTTGGTATTCCTGTCTGAATTCTTGATTTTCTTGATGCTAAATTTGTTTGGGGTATTCGAGACTCAGTTCTTGATTTTATTGATCCAAAACAAGTTTGTTGGTATTCCGGTCTCAACTCTTGATTTTCTTGATGCAAAACTTGTTTACGGTATTCGGGACTCAGTTCTTGATTTTCCTGATGCAAAAGTTGTTTGGGGTATACGGAACTCAGTTCTTGATTTTCTTGATCCAAAACCAGTTTGTTGGTATTCCGGTCTCAATTCACGATTTTCTTGATGCAAATCTTGTTTCCAGTATTCTGGACTCAGTTCTTGATTTTTTCTTAATCAAAAACAAGTTTTTTGGTATTCCGTAGTCAATTCTTGATTTTCTTGATGCAAAACATGTTTGCTGTGTTCCGGACTTAATTCTTGATTTTCCTGATGCAAAAGTTGTTTGGGGTATTCGGAACTCAGTTCTTGATTTTAATGATCCAAAACCAGTTTGTTGGTATTCCGGACTCAATTCTTGATTTTTCCTAATGTAAAAGTTGTTTGGGTTATTCGGAACTCAGTTCTTGATTTTCTTGATCCAAAACCAGTTTGTTGGTATTCCGGACTCAATTCTTGATTTTCCTAATGTAAAAGTTGGTTGGGTTATTCGGAACTCAGTTCTTTATTTTCTTGATCCAAAACCAGTTTGTTGGTATTCCTGTCTAAATGCTCGATTTTCTTAATGCAAAACTTGTTTCCAGTATTCTGGGCTCAGTTCTTGATTTTTTCTTAATCAAAAACAAGTTTTTTGGTATTCCGTAGTCAATTCTTAATTTTCTTGATGCAAAACTTGTTTGATATATTCCGGACTCAATTCTTCATTTTCTTAATGCAAAACTTGTTTGCGGTATTCGGAACTCAGTTCTTGATTTTCTTGATCCAAAACAGGTTTGTTGGTATTCGGGACTCAGTTCTTGATTTTCTTGATCCAAAACAAGTTTGTTGTTCTTCCGGACTCAATTCTTAATTTTCTCGATGCAAAACTTGTTTGGGGTATTCGGAACTCAGTCCTTAATTTTCTTGATCCAAAACCAGTTTGTTGGTATTCCGGTCTAAATTCTCGATTTTCTTGATGCAAAACTTGTTTTCTGTATTCTGAGCTAAGTTCTTGATTTTCTTGATCCAAAACAAGTTTGTTGGTCTTCCGGACTCAATTCTTCATTTTCTTGATGCAAAACTTGTTTGGGGTATTCGGAACTCAATCCTTAATTTTCTTTATCCAAAACCAGTTTGTTGGTATTCCGGTCTCAATTCACGATTTTCTTGATGCAAATCTTATTTCCAGTATTCTGGGCTCAGTTCTTGATTTTTTCTTAATCAAAAACAAGTTTTTTGGTATTCCGTAGTCAATTCTTGATTTTCTTGATGCAAAACATGTTTGCTGTATTCCGGACTTAATTCTTGATTTTCCTGATGCAAAAGTTGTTTGGGGTATTCGGAACTCAGTTCTTGATTTTCATGATCCAAAACCAGTTTGTTGGTATTCCGGACACAATTCTTGATTTTCCTAATGTAAAAGTTGTTTGGGTTATTCGGAACTCAGTTCTTGATTTTCTTGATCCAAAACCAGTTTGTTGGTATTCCGGACTCAATTCTTGATTTTCCTAATGTAAAAGTTGTTTGGGTTATTCGGAACTCAGTTCCTGATTTTCTTGATCCAAAACCAGTTTGTTGGTATTCCTGTCTAAATGCTCGATTTTCTTGATGCAAAACTTGTTTCCAGTATTTTGGGCTCAGTTCTTGATTTTTTCTTAATCAAAAACAAGTTTTTTGGTATTCCGTAGTCAATTCTTAATTTTCTTGATGCAAAACTTGTTTGATATATTCCGGACTCAATTCTTCATTTTCTTAATGCAAAACTTGTTTGCGGTATTCGGAACTCAGTTCTTGATTTTCTTGATCCAAAACAAGTTTGTTGGTATTCGGGACTCAGTTCTTGATTTTCTTGATCCAAAACAAGTTTGTTGTTTTCTTCCGGACTCAATTCTTGATTTTCTCGATGCAAAACTTGTTTGGGGTATTCGGAACTCAGTCCTTAATTTTCTTGATCCAAAACCAGTTTGTTGGTATTCCGGTCTAAATTCTCGATTTTCTTGATGCAAAACTTGTTTCCTGTATTCTGAGCTAAGTTCTTGATTTTCTTGATCCAAAACAAGTTTGTTGGTCTGCCGGACTCAATTCTTGATTTTCTTGATGCAAAACTTGTTTGGGGTATTCGGGACTCAGTTCTTGATTTTCTTGATCCAAAACCAGTTTGTAGGTATTCCGGTCTAAATTCTCGATTTTCTTAATGCAAAAATTTTTTCCGGTATTCTGAGCTCAGTTCTTGATTTTCTTGATCCAAAACAAGTTTGTTGGTCTTCTGGATTCAATTCTTCATTTTCTTGATGCAAAACTTGTTTGGGGTATTCGGAACTCAATCCTTAATTTTCTTGATTCAAAACCAGTTTGTTGGTATTCCGGTCTAAATTCTCGATTTTCTTAATGCAAAACTTGTTTCCGGTATACTGGGCCCAGTTATAGATTTTTTCTTAATCGAAAACAAGTTTGTTGGTGTTCCGTAGTCAATTCTTGATTTTCTTGATGCAAAACATGTTTGCTGTGTTCCGGACTCAATTCTTGATTTTCCTGATGCAAAAGTTGTTTGGGGTATACGGAACTCAGTTCTTGATTTTCTTGATCCAAAACCAGTTTTTTGGTGTTCCGGTCTAAATTCTCGATTTTCTAAATGCAAAAGTTGTTTCCGGTATTCTGAGCTCAGTTCTTGATTTTTTCTTGATCCAAAACAAGTTTGTTGGTGTTCCGGACTCAATTCTTGATTTTCTTGATGCAAAACTTGTTTGGGGTATTCGGGACTCAGTTCTTGATTTTCTTGATCCAAAACCAGTTTTTTGGTATTTCGGTCTAAATTCTCGATTTTCTTAATGCAAAACTTGTTTCCGGTATTCTGAGCTCAGTTCTTGATTTTTTCTTGATCCAAAACAAGTTTGTTGGTGTTCGGACTCAATTCTTGATTTTCTTGATGCAAAACTTATTTGCGGTATTCGAAACTCAGTTCTTGATTTTGTTGATCCAAAACAAGTTTGTTGGTATTCTGGTCTCAATTCTTGATTTTCTTGATGTAAAACTTGTTTGCGGTATTCTGAGATCAGTTCTTGATTTTCTTGATCCAAAACAAGTTTGTTTGTCTGCCGGACTCAATTCTTGGTTTTCTTGATGCAACACTCGTTTTGGTTATTCGGATCTCAGTCCTTGATTTCCTTGATCCAAAACCAGTTTATTGGTAATCCGGTCTAAATTCTCCATTTTCTTAATGCAAAACTTGTTTCCGGTATTCTGGGCCCAGTTCTTGATTTTTTCTTAATCGAAAACAAGTTTTTTGGTATTCCGTAGTCAGTTCATAATTTTGTTGATGCTAAACATGTTTGCTGTATTCCGGACTCAATTCTTGATTTTCCTGATGTAAAAGTTGTTTGGGGTATTCGGAACTCAGTTCGTGATTTTCTTAACCAAAAACCAGTTTGTTGGTATTCCGGTCTAAATTCTCGATTTTCTTAATCCAAATCCAGTTTGTTAGTCAATTCTTGATTTTTTTGATGCAAAACTTGTTTGATATATTCCAGACTCAATTCTTCATTTTCTTAATGCAAAAATTATTTGCGGTATTCGGGACTCAGTTCTTTATTTTCTTAATCCAAAACAAATTTGTTGGTATTCCTGTCTGAATTCTTGATTTTCTTGATGCTAAACTTGTTTGCGGTATTCGGAACTTAGTACTTGATTTTCTTGATCCAAAACAAGTTTGTTGGTATTCCGGTCTCAATTCATGATTTTCTTGATGCAAAACTTATTTGCGGTATTCGGTACTCAGTTCTTAATTTTTTTTATCCAAAACAAATTTGTAAGTATTCGGGACTCGAATCTCCATTTTCTTGATGCAAAACTTGTTTGGGGTATTCCGGATTCAATTTTTGATTTTCTTAATGCCAAATTTGTTTGGGGTATTCGAGACTCAGTTCTTGATTTTATTGATCCAAAACAAGTTTGTTGGTATTCCGGTCTCAACTCTTGATTTTCTTGATACAAAACTTGTTTGCGGTATTCAGGACTCAGTTCTTGATTTTTTCTTAATCAAAAACAAGTTTTTTGGTATTCCGTAGTCAATTCTTAATTTTCTAAATGCAAAACTTGTTTGATATATTCCGGACTCAATTCTTCATTTTCTTAATGCAAAACTTGTTTGCGGTATTCGGAACTCAGTTCTTGATTTTCTTGATCCAAAACAAGTTTGTTGTTCTTCCGGACTCAATTCTTGATTTTCTTGATGCAAAACTTGTTTGGGTATTCGGAACTCAGTCCTTAATTTTCTTGATCCAAAACCAGTTTGTCGGTTTTCCGGTCTCAATTCACGATTTTCTTCATGCAAATCTTGTTTCCAGTATTCTGGGCTCAGTTCTTAATTTTTTCTTAATCAAAAACAAGTTTTTTGGTATTCCGTAGTCAATTCTTGATTTTCTTGATGCAAAACATGTTTGCTGTATTCCGGACTTAATTCTTGATTTTCCTGATGCAAAAGTTGTTTGGGGTATTCGGAACTCAGTTCTTGATTTTCATGATCCAAAACCAGTTTGTTGGTATTCCGGACACAATTCCTGATTTTCCTAATGTAAAAGTTGTTTGGGTTATTCGGAACTCAGTTCTTGATTTTCTTGATCCAAAACCAGTTTGTTGGTATTCCGGACTCAATTCTTGATTTTCCTAATGTAAAAGTTGTTTGGGTTATTCGGAACTCAGTTCCTGATTTTCTTGATCCAAAACCAGTTTGTTGGTATTCCTGTCTAAATACTCGATTTTCTTGATGCAAAACTTGTTTCCAGTATTCTGGGCTCAGTTCTTGATTTTTTCTTAATCAAAAACAAGTTTTTTGGTATTCCGTAGTCAATTCTTAATTTTCTTGATGCAAAACTTGTTTGATATATTCCGGACTCAATTCTTCATTTTCTTAATGCAAAACTTGTTTGCGGTATTCGGAACTCAGTTCTTGATTTTCTTGATCCAAAACAAGTTTGTTGGTATTCGGGACTCAGTTCTTGATTTTCTTGATCCAAAACAAGTTTGTTGTTCTTCCGGACTCAATTCTAGATTTTCTCGATGCAAAACTTGTTTGGGGTATTCGGAACTCAGTCCTTAATTTTCTTGATCCAAAACCAGTTTGTTGGTATTCCGGTCTAAATTCTCGATTTTCTTGATGCAAAACTTGTTTCCTGTATTCTGAGCTAAGTTCTTGATTTTCTTGATCCAAAACAAGTTTGTTGGTCTGCCGGACTCAATTCTTGATTTTCTTGATGCAAAACATGTTTGGGGTATTCGGGACTCAGTTCTTGATTTTCTTGATCCAAAACCAGTTTGTAGGTATTCCGGTCTAAATTCTCGATTTTCTTAATGCAAAACTTTTTTCCGGTATTCTGAGCTCAGTTCTTGATTTTCTTGATCCAAAACAAGTTTGTTGGTCTTCCGGATTCAATTCTTCATTTTCTTGATGCAAAACTTGTTTGGGGTATTCGGAACTCAATCCTTAATTTTCTTGATTCAAAACCAGTTTGTTGGTATTCCGGTCTAAATTCTCGATTTTCTTAATGCAAAACTTGTTTCCGGTATACTGGGCCCAGTTATAGATTTTTTCTTAATCGAAAACAAGTTTTTTGGTATTCCGTAGTCAATTCTTGATTTTCTTGATGCAAAACATGTTTGCTGTATTCCGGACTCAATTCTTGATTTTCCTGATGCAAAAGTTGTTTGGGGTATACGGAACTCAGTTCTTGATTTTCTTGATCCAAAACCAGTTTGTTGGTATTCCGGTCTCAATTCACGATTTTCTTAATGCAAATCTTGTTTCCAGTATTCTGGGCTCAGTTCTTGATTTTTTCTTAATCAAAAACAAGTTTTTTGGTATTCCGTAGTCAATTCTTGATTTTCTTGATGCAAAACATGTTTGCTGTATTCCGGACTTAATTCTTGATTTTCCTGATGCAAAAGTTGTTTGGGGTATTCGGAACTCAGTTCTTGATTTTCATGATCCAAAACCAGTTTGTTGGTATTCCGGACTCAATTCTTGATTTTCCTAATGTAAAAGTTGTTTGGGTTATTCGGAACTCAGTTCTTGATTTTCTTGATCCAAAACCAGTTTGTTGGTATTCCGGACTCAATTCTTGATTTTCCTGATGCAAAAGTTGTTTGGGGTATACGGAACTCAGTTCTTGATTTTCTTGATCCAAAACCAGCTTGTTGGTATTCCGGTCTCAATTCACGATTTTCTTGATGCAAATCTTGTTTCCAGTATTCTGGGCTCAGTTCTTGATTTTTTCTTAATCAAAAACAAGTTTTTTGGTATTCCGTAGTCAATTCTTAATTTTCTTGATGCAAAACTTGTTTGATATATTCCGGACTCAATTCTTCATTTTCTTAATGCAAAACTTGTTTGCGGTATTCGGAACTCAGTTCTTGATTTTCTTGATCCAAAACAAGTTTGTTGGTATTCGGGACTCAGTTCTTGATTTTCTTGATCCAAAACAAGTTTGTTGTTCTTCCGGACTCAATTCTTAATTTTCTCGATGCAAAACTTGTTTGGGGTATTCGGAACTCAGTCCTTAATTTTCTTGATCCAAAACCAGTTTGTTGGTATTCCGGTCTAAATTCTCGATTTTCTTGATGCAAAACTTGTTTCCTGTATTCTGAGCTAAGTTCTTGATTTTCTTGATCCAAAACAAGTTTGTTGGTCTTCCGGACTCAATTCTTCATTTTCTTGATGCAAAACTTGTTTGGGGTATTCGGAACTCAATCCTTAATTTTCTTTATCCAAATCCAGTTTGTTGGTATTCCGGTCTCAATTCACGATTTTCTTGATGCAAATCTTGTTTCCAGTATTCTGGGCTCAGTTCTTGATTTTTTCTTAATCAAAAATATGTTTTTTGGTATTCCGTAGTCAATTCTTGATTTTCTTGATGCAAAACATGTTTGCTGTATTCCGGACTTAATTCTTGATTTTCCTGATGCAAAAGTTGTTTGGGGTATTCGGAACTCAGTTCTTGATTTTTATGATCCAAAACCAGTTTGTTGGTATTCCGGACACAATTCTTGATTTTCCTAATGTAAAAGTTGTTTGGGTTATTCGGAACTAAGTTCTTGATTTTCTTGATCCAAAACAAGTTTGTTGGTCTTCCGGACTCAATTCTTCATTTTCTTGATGCAAAACTTGTTTGGGGTATTCGGAACTCAATCCTTAATTTTCTTTATCCAAAACCAGTTTGTTGGTATTCCGGTCTCAATTCACGATTTTCTTGATGCAAAACTTGTTTCCAGTATTCTGGGCTCAGTTCTTGATTTTTTCTTAATCAAAAACAAGTTTTTTGGTATTCCGTAGTCAATTCTTAATTTTCTTGATGCAAAACTTGTTTGATATATTCCGGACTCAATTCTTCATTTTCTTAATGCAAAACTTGTTTGCGGTATTCGGAATTCAGTTCTTGATTTTCTTGATCCAAAACAAGTTTGTTGGTATTCGGGACTCAGTTCTTGATTTTCTTGATCCAAAACAAGTTTGTTGTTCTTCCGGACTCAATTCTTGATTTTCTCGATGCAAAACTTGTTTGGGGTATTCGGAACTCAGTCCTTAATTTTCTTGATCCAAAACCAGTTTGTTGGTATTCCGGTCTAAATTCTCGATTTTCTTGATGCAAAACTTGTTTCCTGTATTCTGAGCTAAGTTCTTGATTTTCTTGATCCAAAACAAGTTTGTTGGTCTGCCGGACTCTACTCTTGATTTTCTTGATGCAAAACTTGTTTTGGGTATTCGGGACTCAGTTCTTGATTTTCTTGATCCAAAACCAGTTTGTGGGTATTCCGGTCTAAATTCTCGATTTTCTTAATGCAAAACTTTTTTCTGGTATTCTGAGCTCAGTTCTTGATTTTCTTGATCCAAAACAAGTTTGTTGGTCTTCCGGATTCAATTCTTCATTTTCTTGATGCAAAACTTGTTTGGGGTATTCGGAACTCAATCCTTAATTTTCTTGATTCAAAACCAGTTTGTTGGTATTCCGGTCTAAATTCTCGATTTTCTTAATGCAAAACTTGTTTCCGGTATACTGGGCCCAGTTATAGATTTTTTCTTAATCGAAAACAAGTTTTTTGGTATTCCGCAGTCAATTCTTGATTTTCTTGATGCAAAACATGTTTGCTGTATTCCGGACTCAATTCTTGATTTTCCTGATGCAAAAGTTGTTTGGGGTATACGGAACTCAGTTCTTGATTTTCTTGATCCAAAACCAGCTTGTTGGTATTCCGGTCTCAATTCACGATTTTCTTGATGCAAATCTTGTTTCCAGTATTCTGGGCTCAGTTCTTGATTTTTTCTTAATCAAAAACAAGTTTTTTGGTATTCCGTAGTCAATTCTTGATTTTCTTGATGCAAAACATGTTTGCTGTATTCCGGACTTAATTCTTGATTTTTCTGATGCAAAAGTTGTTTGGGGTATTCGGAACTCAGTTCTTCATTTTCATGATCCAAAACCAGTTTGTTGGTATTCCGGACTCAATTCTTGATTTTCCTAATGTAAAAGTTGTTTCGGTTATTCGGAACTCAGTTCTTCATTTTCTTGATCCAAAACCAGTTTGTTGGTATTCCGGACTCAATTCTTGATTTTCCTAATGTAAAAGTTGTTTGGGTTATTCGGAACTCAGTTCTTGATTTTCTTGATCCAAAACCAGTTTGTTGGTATTCCTGTCTAAATGCTCGATTTTCTTGATGCAAAACTTGTTTCCAGTATTCTGGGCTCAGTTCTTGATTTTTTCTTAATCAAAAACAAGTTTATTGGTATTCCGTAGTCAATTCTTAATTTTCTTGATGCAAAACTTGTTTGATATATTCCGGACTCAATTCTTCATTTTCTTAATGCAAAACTTGTTTGCGGTATTCGGAACTCAGTTCTTGATTTTCTTGATCCAAAACAAGTTTGTTGGTATTCGGGACTCAGTTCTTGATTTTCTTGATCCAAAACAAGTTTGTTGTTCTTCCGGACTCAATTCTTCATTTTCTTGATGCAAAACTTGTTTGGGGTATTCGGAACTCAGTCCTTAATTTTCTTGATCCAAAACCAGTTTGTTGGTATTCCGGTCTAAATTCTCGATTTTCTTGATGCAAAACTTGTTTCCTGTATTCTGAGCTAAGTTCTTGATTTTCTTGATCCAAAACAAGTTTGTTGGTCTTCCGGACTCAATTCTTTATTTTCTTGATGCAAAACTTGTTTGGGGTATTCGGAACTCAATCCTTAATTTTCTTTATCCAAAACCAGTTTGTTGGTATTCCGGTCTCAATTCACGATTTTCTTGATGCAAATCTTGTTTCCAGTATTCTGGGCTCAGTTCTTGATTTTTTCTTAATCAAAAACAAGTTTTTTGGTATTCCGTAGTCAATTCTTGATTTTCTTGATGCAAAACATGTTTGCTGTATTCCGGACTTAATTCTTGATTTTCCTGATGCAAAAGTTGTTTGGGGTATTCGGAACTCAGTTCTTGATTTTCATGATCCAAAACCAGTTTGTTGGTATTCCGGACACAATTCCTGATTTTCCTAATGTAAAAGTTGTTTGGGTTATTCGGAACTCAGTTCTTGATTTTCTTGATCCAAAACCAGTTTGTTGGTATTCCGGACTGAATTCTTGATTTTCCTAATGTAAAAGTTGTTTGGGTTATTCGGAACTCAGTTCCTGATTTTCTTGATCCAAAACCAGTTTGTTGGTATTCCTGTCTAAATGCTCGATTTTCTTTATGCAAAACTTGTTTCCAATATTCTGGGCTCAGTTCTTGATTTTTTCTTAATCAAAAACAAGTTTTTTGGTATTCCGTAGTCAATTCTTAATTTTCTTGATGCAAAACTTGTTTGATATATTCCGGACTCAATTCTTCATTTTCTTAATGCAAAACTTGTTTGCGGTATTCGGAACTCAGTTCTTGATTTTCTTGATCCAAAACAAGTTTGTTGGTATTCGGGACTCAGTTCTTGATTTTCTTGATCCAAAACAAGTTTGTTGTTCTTCCGGACTCAATTCTTGATTTTCTCGATGCAAAACTTGTTTGGGGTATTCGGAACTCAGTCCTTAATTTTCTTGATCCAAAACCAGTTTGTTGGTATTCCGGTCTAAATTCTCGATTTTCTTGATGCAAAACTTGTTTCCTGTATTCTGAGCTAAGTTCTTGATTTTCTTGATTCAAAACAAGTTTGTTGGTCTGCCGGACTCAATTCTTGATTTTCTTGATGCAAAACTTGTTTGGGGTATTCGGGACTCAGTTCTTGATTTTCTTGATTCAAAACCAGTTTGTAGGTATTCCGGTCTAAATTCTCGATTTTCTTAATGCAAAACTTTTTTCCGGTATTCTGAGCTTAGTTCTTGATTTTCTTGATCCAAAACAAGTTTGTTGTTCTTCCGGATTCAATTCTTCAATTTCTTGATGCAAAACTTGTTTGGGGTATTCGGAACTCAATCCTTAATTTTCTGGATTCAAAACCAGTTTGTTGGTATTCCGGTCTAAATTCTCGATTTTCTTAATGCAAAACTTGTTTCCGGTATACTGGGCCCAGTTATAGATTTTTTCTTAATCGAAAACAAGTTTTTTGGTATTCCGTAGTCAATTCTTGATTTTCTTGATGCAAAACATGTTTGCTGTATTCCGGACTCAATTCTTGATTTTCCTGATGCAAAAGTTGTTTGGGGTATACGGAACTCAGTTCTTGATTTTCATGATCCAAAACAAGTTTGTTGCTATTCCGGACTCAATTCTTGATTTTCCTCATGTAAAAGTTGTTTGGGTTATTCGGAACTCAGTTCTTGATTTTCTTGATCCAAAACCAGTTTGTTGGTATTCCGGACTCAATGCTTGATTTTCCTAATGTAAAAGTTGTTTGGGTTATTCGGAACTCAGTTCTTGATTTTCTTGATCCAAAACCAGTTTGTTGGTATTCCTGTCTAAATGCTCGATTTTCTTGATGCAAAACTTGTTTCCAGTATTCTGGGATCAGTTCTTGATTTTTTCTTAATCAAAAACAAGTTTTTTGGTATTCCGTAGTCAATTCTTAATTTTCTTGATGCAAAACTTGTTTGATATATTCTGGACTCAATTCTTCATTTTCTTAATGCAAAACTTGTTTGCGGTATTCGGAACTCAGTTCTTGATTTTCTTGATCCTAAACAAGTTTGTTGGTATTCGGGACTCAGTTCTTGATTTTCTTGATCCAAAACAAGTTTGTTGTTCTTCCGGACTCAATTCTTGATTTTCTTGATGCAAAACTTGTTTGGGGTATTCGGGACTCAGTTCTTGATTTTCTTGATCCAAAACCAGTTTGTAGGTATTCCGGTCTAAATTCTCGATTTTCTTAATGCAAAACTTTTTTCCGGTATTCTGAGCTCAGTTCTTGATTTTCTTGATTCAAAACAAGTTTGTTGGTCTTCCGGACTCAATTCTTCATTTTCTTGATGCAAAACTTGTTTGGGGTATTCGGAACTCAATCCTTAATTTTCTTGATTCAAAACCAGTTTGTTGGTATTCCGGTCTAAATTCTCGATTTTCTTAATGCAAAACTTGTTTCCGGTATTCTGGGCCCAGTTATAGATTTTTTCTTAATCGAAAACAAGTTTTTTGGTATTCCGTAGTCAATTCTTGATTGTCTTGATGCAAAACATGTTTGCTGTATTCCGGACTCAGTTCTTGATTTTCCTGATGCAAAAGTTGTTTGGGGTATACGGAACTCAGTTCTTGATATTCTTGATCCAAAACCAGTTTGTTGGTATTCCGGTCTCAATTCACGATTTTCTTGATCCAAATCTTGTTTCCAGTATTCTGGCCTCAGTTCTTGATTTTTTCTTAATCAAAAAGAAGTTTTTTGGTATTCCGTAGTTAATTCTTGATTTTCTTGATGCAAAACATGTTTGCTGTATTCCGGACTTAATTCTTAATTTTCCTGAAGCAAAAGTTGTTTGGGGTATTCGGAACTCAGTTCTTGATTTTCATGATCCAAAACCAGTTTGTTGGTATTCCGGACACAATTCTTGATTTTCCTGATGTAAAAGTTGTTTGGGTTATTCGGAACTCAATTCTTGATTTTCTTGATCCAAAACCAGTTTGTTGGTATTCCGGACTCAATTCTTGATTTTCCTAATGTAAAAGTTGTTTGGGTTATTCGGAACTCAGTTCCTGATTTTCTTGATCCAAAACCAGTTTGTTGGTATTCCTGTCTAAATGCTCGATTTTCTTGATGCAAAACTTGTTTCCAGTATTCTGGGCTCAGTTCTTGATTTTTTCTTAATCAAAAACAAGTTTTTTGGTATTCCGTAGTCAATTCTTAATTTTCTTGATGCAAAACTTGTTTGATATATTCCGGACTCAATTCTTCATTTTCTTAATGCAAAACTTGTTTGCGGTATTCGGAACTCAGTTCTTGATTTTCTTGATCCAAAACAAGTTTGTTGGTATTCGGGACTCAGTTCTTGATTTTTTTGATCCAAAACAAGTTTGTTGTTCTTCCGGACTCAATTCTTGATTTTCTTGATGCAAAACTTGTTTGGGGTATTCGGAACTCAGTCCTTAATTTTCTTGATCCAAAACCAGTTTGTTGGTATTCCGGTCTAAATTCTCGATTTTTTTGATGCAAAACTTGTTTCCTGTATTCTGAGCTAAGTTCTTGATTTTCTTGATCCAAAACAAGTTTGTTGGTCTGCCGGACTCAATTCTTGATTTTCTTGATGCAAAACTTGTTTGGGTTATTCGGGACTCAGTTCTTGATTTTCTTGATCCAAAACCAGTTTGTAGGTATTCCGGTCTAAATTCTCGATTTTCTTAATGCAAAACTTTTTTCCGGTATTCTGAGATCAGTTCTTGATTTTCTTGATCCAAAACAAGTTTGTTGGTCTTCCGGATTCAATTCTTCATTTTCTTGATGCAAAACTTGTTTGGGGTATTCGGAACTCAATCCTTAATTTTCTTGATTCAAAACCAGTTTGCTGGTATTCCGGTCTAAATTCTCGATTTTCTTAATGCAAAACTTGTTTCCGGTATACTGGGCCCAGTTATAAATTTTGCTTAATCGAAAACAAGTTTTTTGGTATTCCGTAGTCAATTCTTGATTTTCTTGATTCAAAACATGTTTGCTGTCTTCCGGACTCAATTCTTGATTTTCCTGATGCAAATGTTGTTTGGGGTATACGGAACTCAGTTCTTGATTTTCTTGATCCAAAACCAGTTTGTTGGTATTCCGGTCTCAATTCACGATTTTCTTGATGCAAATCTTGTTTCCAGTATTCTGGGCTCAGTTCTTGATTTTTCTTATTCAAAAACAAGTTTTTTGGTATATTCCGGACTCAATTCTTCATTTTCTTGATGCAAAACTTGTTTGGGGTATTCGAAACTCAGCCCTTGATTTTCTTGATCCAAAACCAGTTTGTTGGTATTCCGGTCTAAATTCTCGATTTTCTTAATGCAAAACTTATTTCCGGTATTCTGGGCCCAGTTATAGATTTTTTCTTAATCGAAAAAAAGTTTTTTGGTATTCCGTAGTCAATTCTTGATTTTTTTGATGCAAAAAATGTTTGCTGTATTCCGGACTCATTTATTGGTTTTCCTGATGCCAAAATTGTTTGGGGTATTCGGAAATCAGTTCTTGATTTTCTTGATCCAAAACCAGTTTGTTGTTATTCCGGTCTCAATTCTCAATTTTTTTGATGCAAAACTTGTTTCCCGTAATCTGGGCTTAGTTCTTGATTTTTTCTTAATTAAAAAACAAGTTTTTTGGTATTCCGTAGTCAATTCCTGATTTTCTTGATGCAAAACTTGTTTGATATATTCCGGACTCAATTCTTCATTTTCTTAATGCAAAAATTATTTGCGGTATTCGGGACTTTGTTCTTGATTTTCTTGATCCAAAACAAGTTTGTTGATATTACGGTCTCAATTCTTGATTTTGTTGTTGTAAAACTTGTTTGCGGTATTCGGCACTCAGTTTTTGATTTTCTTGATCCAAAACAAGTTTGTTGGTCTTCCGGACTCAATTCTTCATTTTCTTGATGCAAAACTTGTTTCGGGTATTCGGAACTCAGTCCTTGATTTTCTTGATCCAAAACCAGTTTGTTGGTATTCTGGTCTAAATTCTCGATTTTCTTAATGCAAAACTTATTTCCGGTATTCTGGGCGCAATTATAGATTTTTTCTTAATCGAAAACAAGTTTGTTGGTATTCCGTAGTCAATTCGTGATTTTCTTGATGCAAAAAAATTTGCTGTATTCCGGACTCATTTATTGATTTTCCTGATGCAAAAATTGTTTGGGGTATTCGGAACTCAGTTCTTGATTTTCTTGATCCAAAACCAGTTTGTTGTTATTCCGGTCTCAATTCTCAATTTTTTTGATGCAAAACTTGTTTCCCGTATTCTGGGCTCAGTTCTTGATTTTTTCTTAATTAAAAAACAAGTTTTTTGGTATTCCTTAGTCAATTCCTGATTTTCTTGATGCAAAACTTGTTTGGTATATTCCGGACTCAATTCTTCATTTTCTTGATGCAAAACTTGTTTGGGGTATTCGGAAATCAGTTCTTGATTTTCTTGATCCAAAACCAGTTTGTTGTTATTCCGGTCTCAAATCTCAATTTTTTTGATGCAAAACTTGTTTCCCGTATTCTGGGCTCAGTTCTTGATTTTTTCTTAATTAAAAAACAAGTTTTTTGGAATTCCGTAGTCAATTCCTGATTTTCTTGATGCAAAACTTGTTTGGTATATTCCGGACTCAATTCTTCATTTTCTTAATGCAAAAATTATTTGCGGTATTCGGGACTTTTTTCTTGATTTTCTTGATCCAAAACAAGTTTGTTGATATTCCGGTCTCAATTCTTGATTTTTTTGTTGTAAAACTTGTTTGCGGTATTCGGGACTTAGTTTTTGATTTTCTTGATCCAAAACAAGTTTGTTGTTCTTCGGGACACAATTCTTGATTTTCTTGATGCAAAACTTGTTGGGGGTATTCGGAACTCAGTCCTTAATTTTCTTGATCCAAAACCAGTTTGTTGGTATTCCGGTCTAAATTCTCGATTTTCTTGATACAAAACTTGTTTCCGGTATTCTGAGCTATGTTCTTGATTTTCTTGATTCAAAACAAGTTTGTTGGTCTGCCGGACTCAATTCTTGATTTTCTTGATGCAAAACTTGTTTGGGGTATTCGGGACTCAGTCCTTGATTTTCTTTATCCAAAACCAGTTTGTTGGTATTCCGGTCTAAATTCTCGATTTTCTTGATGCAAAATTTGTTTCCGGTTTTCTGAGCTAAGTTCTTGATTTTCTTGATCCAAAACAAGTTTGTTGGTCTGCCGGACTCAATTCTTGATTTTCTTGATGCAAAACTTGTTTGGGGTATTCGGGACTCAGTTCTTGTTTTTCTTGATGCCAAATTTTTTGGGGTATTCGGGACTCAGTTCTTGATTTTATTGATCCAAAACAAGTTTGTTGGTATTCCGGTCTCAATTCTTGATTTTTTTGATGCAAAACATGTTTGCGGTATTCGGGACTTAGTTCTTGATTTTTTTGATCCAAAACAAGTTTGTTGCTCTTCCGGACTCAATTCATGATTTTCTTGATGCAAAACTTGTTTTGGGTATTCGGGACTCAGTTCTTGATTTTCTTGATCCAAAACAAGTATGTTGGTATTCCGGTCTCCATTCTTGATTTTGTTGATGCAAAACTTTTTTGCGGTATTCGGGACTCAGTCCTTGATTTTCTTGATCCAAAACCAGTTTGTTGGTATTCCGGTCTAAATTCTCGATTTTCTTGATGCAAAATTTGTTTCCGGTATTCTGAGATAAGTTCTTGATTTTCTTGATCCAAAACAAGTTTGTTGGTATGCCGGACTCAATTCTTGATTTTGTTGATGCAAAACTTGTTTGGGGTATTCGGGACTCAGTTCTTGATTTGTTGATCCAAAACCAGTTTGTAGGTATTCCGGCCTAAATTCTCGATTTTCTTCATGCAAAACTTGTTTCCGGTATTCTGAGCTCAGTTGTTGATTTTCATGATCCAAAACAAGTTTGTTGGTCTTCAGGACTCAATTCTTCATTTTCTTGATGCAAAACTTGTTTGTGGTATTCGGAACTCAGTCCTTGATTTTTTTGATCCAAAACCAGTTTGTTGGTATTCCGGTCTAAATTCTCGATTTTTTTGATGCAAAACTTGTTTCCCGTATTCTGGGCTCAGTTCTTGATTTTTTCTTAAATAAAAAACAAGTTTTTTGGTATTCCGTAGTCAATTCCTGATTTTCTTGATGCAAAACTTGTTTGGTATATTCCGGACTCAATTCTTCATTTTCTTAATGCAAAAATTATTTGCGGTATTCAGAACTTAGTCCTTTATTATCTTGATCCAAAACAAGTTTGTTGATATTCCGATCTCAATTCTTGATTTTGTTGATGCAAAACTTATTTGCGGTATTCGGGACTCAGTTCTTGATTTACTTGATCCAAGACAAGTTTGTTGTTCTTCCGGACTCAATTCTTGATTTTCTTGATCCAAAACCAGTTTGTAGATATTCCGGTCTAAATTCTCGATTTTCTTAATGCAAAACTTGTTTCCGGTATTCTGAGATCAGTTCTTGATTTTCTTAATCCAAAACATGTTTGTTGGTCTTCCGGACTCAATTCTTCATTTTCCTGATGCAAAACTTGTTTGGGGTATTCGGAACTCAGTCCTTGATTTTCTTGATCCAAAACCAGTCTGTTGGTATTCCGGTCTAAATTCTCGATTTTCTTAATGCAAAACTAATTTCCGGTATTCTGGGCCCAGTTATAGATTTTTTCTTAATCGAAAACAAGTTTTTTGGTATTCCGTAGTCAATTCTTGATTTTATTGATGCAAAAAATGATTGCTGTATTCCGGACTCATTTATTGATTTTCCTGATGCAAAAATTGTTTGGGGTATTCGGAAATCAGTTCTTGATTTTCTTGATCCAAAACCAGTTTGTTGTTATTCCGGTCTCAAATCTCAATTTTTTTGATGCAAAACTTGTTTCCCGTATTCTGGGCTCAGTTCTTGATTTTTTCTTAATTAAAAAACAAGTTTTTTGGTATTCCGTAGTCAATTCCTGATTTTCTTGATGCAAAACTTGTTTGGTATATTCCGGACTCAATTCTTCATTTTCATAATGCAAAAATTATTTGCGGTATTCGGGACTTTGTTCTTGATTTTCTTGATTCAAAACAAGTTTGTTGATATTCCGGTCTCAATTCTTGATTTTTTTGTTGTAAAACGTGTTTGCGGTATTCGGGACTCAGTTTTTGATTTTCTTGATCCAAAACAAGTTTGTTGTTCTTCGGGACACAATTCTTGATTTTCATGATGCAAAACTTGTTGGGGGTATTCGGAACTCAGTACTTGATTTTCTTGATCCAAAACCAGTTTGTTGGTATTCCGGTCTAAATTCTCGATTTTCTTGATGCAAAACTTGTTTCCGGTATTCTGAGCTAAGTTCTTGATTTTCTTTATCCAAAACAAGTTTGTTGGTCTGCCGGACTCAATTCTTGATTTTCTTGATGCAAAACTTGTTTGGGGTATTCGGGACTCAGTCCTTGATTTTCTTAATCCAAAACTAGTTTGTTGGTATTCCGGTCTAAATTCTCGATTTTCTTGATGCAAAACTTGTTTCCGGTATTCTGAGCTAAGTTCTTGATTTTCTTGATCCAAAACAAGATTATTGGTGTGCCGGACTCAATTCTTGATTTTCTTAATGCAAAACTTGTTAGGGGTATCCGGGACTCAGTTCTTGATTTTCTTGATCCAAAACCAGTTTGTAGGTATTCCGGTCTAAATTCTCGATTTTCTTTATGCAAAACTTGTTTCCGGTATTCTGAGCTCAGTTCTTGATTTTCTTGATCCAAAACAAGTTTGTTGGTCTTCAGGACTCAATTCTTCATTTTCTTGATGCAAAACTTGTTTGGGGTATTCGGAACTCAGTCCTTGATTTTCTTGATCCAAAACCAGTTTGTTGGTATTCCGGTCTAAATTCTCGATTTTCTTAATGCAAAACTTGTTTCCGGTATTCTCGGCCCAGTTATAGATTTTTTCTTAATCGAAAACAAGTTTTTTGGTATTCCGTAGTCAATTCTTGATTTTCTTGATGCAAAAAATGTTTGCTGTATTCCGGACTAATTTCTTTATTTTCTTGATGCAAAAATTGTATGGGATATTCCGAACTCAGTTCTTGATTTTCTTGATCCAAAACCAGTTTGTTGGTATTCCGGTCTCAATTCTCAATTTTTTTGATGCAAAACTTGTTTCCCGTATTCTGGGCTCAGTTCTTGATTTTTTCTTAATTAAAAAACATGTTTTTTCGTATTCCGTAGTCAATTCCTGATTTTCTTGATGCAAAACTTGTTTGGTATATTCCGGACTCAATTTTTCATTTTCTTAATGCAAAAATTATTTGCGGTATTCAGAACTTAGTTCTTTATTA